>OY720444.1:57079033-57448050 GCA_963082915.1 Dolichopus griseipennis | reverse complement strand
TAACGCGTTTAAACAAACGATGGACAAGAAAAATGTTTGTCCTAAAATTTTTCGTTGGGTATTATTTCTTCAGGATTTTGAATATGAAATTGAACATCGAACAGGAGAAAAAATGAGGCACGTGGATGCATTAAGCAGAAATGCAGTTATGTATATCTCAACAGAAGAAAATTTAAATATTAAAATTAAGCAATGTCAACTAAATGATGACTCGCTGAAATCAATTTGCGAAGTTTTAGCTGTCAAGCCTTATAATGATTATTTAATAAAGAATGACATTTTATACAAATATAAAGATAGATTAGAGTTACTGGTAGTGCCACAGGATATGGAGCAAGAAATTATAAGGACATACCATGAAAATGGTCATTTCGGTTGTAAAAAGTTGAAGAACAAATTACGCAGCAATATTTATTGCAAATTTAAAAGAAAAAATTCGAAAATCATAAAAAATTGCGTTGCGTGTATTCTAGCGGAAAGGAAACATGGTAAATATGAAGGGTTTCTACAAACAATCGATAAAGAGGACGTACCATTGCAAACGTACCACATAGACCATATAGGACCGATGACTCCAACTGTTAAAATGTATAAGTACTTATTGGTAGTAATTGACGCTTTTACGAAATTTGTGTGGATTTATCCCACAAGGTCAACAGGGACAAAAGAAGTGTTAGATAAGTTACGGGTACAACAGATGACTTTTGGGAATCCTGCAAGAATTATTTCAGATCATGGCGCCGCATTTACTTCCAAGGATTTTCAAAATTATTGTAAAGAAGAATCGATTCAACATGTTTTAACAACAACGGGAATGCCCAGATCTAACGGTCAAGTAGAAAGGATAAATAGGTGTATTATTCCAATTTTAACGAAAATAGTAGAAAAAGAATCCGCGATGTGGTACAAATATGTAGCACAATTGCAATGTTCAATAAACAGTACATATCAAAGAAGTATTGGCACATCACCTTTTAAATTATTAACAGGAGTGTCAATGCGTCAAAGGCAGAATGTCAGATTGCTAGAATTGTTGCAGGAGAATTTTTTACAACAATATCAGGAACGACGGGAAATGGAAAGAGAGAAGGCTAAGGCACAAATTAAGAAGGTTCAGGAGGAAAATCAAAAAGGATTTAACAAGAAGAGGAAAATTCGTATACCTTATAAAATGAACGAATTAGTAGCGATCAAACAGACGCAATTTATCAACAACAAATTAGCGGATAAATTTCATGGACCTTACAAAATTAGCGGAGTAAAAGCAAATGATAGATATGATGTTATTAAAGTAGGTCAACATGGAGGACCCAATAAAGCTTGTATCAGTGCAGAACATTTAAAGCCGTGGTCATCGGAGGACCGATGAATGTCAAATGGCTGAGTGTAGGAATTAAAGATTTTATTTTAAGTTTTTGTAAGAATTGAAGATGTTATTTTAAGATTTATAATTGTTTTTTTTTGTCACTAGTGGTAATTTTTTGTAAGAATTGAAGATTTTATTTTAAGTTAATAATTGTTTTTTTTGTCACTAGTTGTAATTTTTTGTAAGAATTGAAGATGTTATTTTAAGATTTATAATTGTTGTGTTTGTCACTAGTTGTCGCTTTTATTTGACATTGATCAGTAGAAAGTATAAATAGTGAGTTTAAAAGTTTTGTTGATTCAGTCTAAAAATAAATTGAAAGAATAAAGAAGATCATATGAATAAAAGACTTTGTATTTTCCTACATAAATTACAAAAGATGAAAAAAAGGTACTATAATAAAAAATTTCATAGACAATACAAACACTTCCAATTCATTTTTAAACACTACACATAATACCACTCCACATAAAACCATTCTCTTAAATCCGTTTGCCGTTCCTTTTAACAATCACACAAAAAAAACATTTCCAACTCAAAGTTCAACAACTAACGGTTCTAAATATACTAACTTTATCAGAGGTGAAACTCTAAAGCCAGTATCTTCCAATTCTATAAATAATAATAATAATAATATTATTAATAATAATACTAATACTAATAATAATTCTAATAATAATACCAATAATACTAATAATAATATTAACAATAATAATGATAATAATAATAATAACAATAATAATACTAATAATGATAATAGTGTTAATGTTAATTTTAATAATGAAAAAATAAAAAACTGAGGACTGTGATTACGCACTTTCCAGATTTAAAAATGAAAAAATTCTGAATTATGTGAGACTACTTCTTGCATTTTTGCACGATGACAAAAATAATCGAGTAATTGAGGGTAAAACTAGAACAAACTTGCTTGTTTTGATACATAATGAAGGCTTAGCATCAACTTATAAAGAATTACATAGCCTCTATTTTAAGTATCACAAAAATATTGGTTTCATTTCTAAACAAGTAGAAGATGATCTGAGAGCTTCCCGAATCACTTCAATCAATCTTGTGAAAATTATAATAATTTTTTTCGGCCAAGCAGCAAGTAACAACTTAAATTCAAACCTTTATATCGATTCCCACACTAACCTAATAACACTGTCTAACCATAGTATCAATAATAAAAACAGCATTAATTCCTCTAACAATCTGAAATTTTTCTACCACAATTGTAGAGGTATGAGAGGTAAGCTTAAGAAGTTATTAATTGACGCTAAGTCATGTGAATTTAATACCCTGGCTATTACTGAAACATGGCTAAACGATTCCTTCGTAAATGAAGAAATTTTGGACAGTACTTGGTCGATATATAGAAAAGATCGGGATTATCTTGTTACTAATTGTTCCCGTGGTGGTAGTGTTCTATTTGCTGTAAACAATAATTTACCTAGTGTGGCATTAATTACTAGGACTTGCTATTCTTTTGATCACCAATTTGTTAAGGTAAACTTAGGTACCAATTTTTTATACCTTGGTGTTGTTTACTTTCCTCCAAATTCTGACAATTCCTCATATTCTGAATTTTTCGTGATGTTATATCGACTTGTTATATATATTCGTGATGTTTCGACTTGTTATATCGAATATGAATGAGGATGATTCAATTTTAATTTTTGGGGACTTTAATCGTCCTTTCTTATTTTTTATTTTTGACGAATCTGAAAATTTGTTACTACCAATCAACTTTCAGGACGAAATAGATTTCGATCTTATTAATGCATTTATTGGTAATGATTTACAACAAATTATCTGCTTTTCGAATAATCATAACAAATGGTTGGATCTTGCATTCTCGAATGCATATGATCAGTGGTGGTAAGACTCGCTGATGATGCAGAAAACCTTTTTACTAACACTCCACATCATAACGCAATCATCTTTGAATTTTCCACTTTTATACCACTTTTTACTAAATCTTACAATAATATTTTTCTATATGACTGCTTTAATGCTGATTATCAAAGCATTAATTTTGCTTTATGAGTTATTAGTTGGGACGACCTGTTAATCGAACAGGATATTGACTTAATGATTACTCAATTCTATACAAAGCTATTTGAGATAATCAACTCTTTTGTTCCTAAAATTCGCAAAAAAAAAAAAAACAACCGAACCTTGGCTCAACGGTGAACTTAGGACATTGCGCAACCAACGCAACAAACTATACAAATAAATTCAAAATTAAAAAGAGCCTAATAATGACTTATTGGACAAGTATAAGGATCTTGCTTTTGAATTTAAACAAAAATCTAACCTAGCTTATGATAATTATATTACTAACATAGGCAACAAATTAATTGCCGATTCTAAAAAAATTTTTGACTTCGTTAATACAAAACGCAAAACTTACGGCTATCCAAGCTCAATGTCAAAAAAAAATACGGTTTCTACTTGTCCTAAAACTATCTGCAATTTTTTTCCTAATTCTTTTCAAAAAGTTTATCGTCCACACGATTCTCCATTTGGTTTTGATTTCTCTTACATAATAAATAATTCAAATCCTATTATTACGGACTTATATCTTACCGAAATTGAAATATTTGAAGCAATCACTAAACTTGATACTAAAAAAGGTATAGGACCTGACCTAATCCCACCGACTTTCTTATACAACTGTGTTAGTTATCTAACTTATCCACTTCATTATATTTTTAATAAATCTCTTTCTTCAGGTATTTTCCCCTTGTTTGAAAATCTTCTTATCTTACCTCTATTTAGAGTTTCCATCCCGGGAAATTCCCGGGAAATATGTAATTTTTCTTTTCCCGGAATCCCGGGTTTTTATTTTCATTTCCCGGGAAATTTAAGTTCATTAATTTCCAATAAAAATCATATTTCAGACTAATATATTGTCATATAAAGTTGTCATTTCAATAGTTTTCAAGTCTAAAATTGCGATTTTGTAATATGTATACTCCAAAAAAATGTCTTAAGTGCTGAACTGCTACAAGTATTAAAAACAAGATTAGTAGAAAGACGCAACAAAGATTTAGTTTCGCTCTTACAATTTTTGCAAAATCCAAATTCACAAAATTTAAATAATATTTTTTTGGAAAAAAGCAGCAAAGCTTGCATTATAAAGTTGGCAAAAGAATTAATGGTAAAATTATTTACAAAAACTTATCCTGATGCTACTGCAATTGATATTGAGAGTGACGATAGTGAAATAGTGATGGAAGGTAACATCGATGAATTAAATTTACGGAAGAACTTGGAAACTGCAGTGAAGAAATGTTTTAAAAGGATGCCAATTAATTAATATTACACTAATTCTAATAATATTCAAAAAGAAATAAAAATGTATGAATTAACGGGTGAACTGACTGAAAATTTAAAAAAATTATTCTATTGTTTAAAAACAATAAGGCCTAATCAACTGAAACCGAGCGAGTATTTTCAATAGCTGCCATATTTTCTACCAAAAAAAGATCCTTACTAAGTGGCCATTCACTTAATGTACTTTGCTTCTTGAAAAGTTATTTTATTAAATATAAAAAGTAAAATAGCATAGCACTTAGCAGTTTAATTATATTTTTTTGTTTATTTTATTGTAGTTTTGTTATATCTTTGAATAAAGACTTGAATTATTATAAAAATGTCTTGTTTTTTGTTTTAAAATGTTATTATTTGTACTTTTCTTTAAATCTTTTCAGATTTCCCGGGATCCCGGGATTTCCCGAAAAATTAAATTTTAAATTTCCCGTATCCCGGGAAATTTAAAAGTGCCGGGAAATGGAAACTTTACCTCTATTCATAAAAAGGGAGATAAATCATTCGTCGAAAATTACATAAATACAAAACTAAACGAACAACAACATGGATTCAGAAAAGGTCGTTGGATGATAAACTGAACTTCGATCTTCATTATGAGTATATGATTTCCAGGGCAAACAAAATGCTCGGCTTTATTAAAAGAAGAGCTTAAGAATTTAGCAACATTGCTGTAACTAAAGCTCTTTATTGTTCTTTAGTACGTGCTATTCTTGAACATGGTAATATTGTGTGGGATCCTGCATTTCAAATGCATTCTGATAGAATAGAATCCGTGCAAAAGCAATTTCTTCTTTTCGCTTTAAGAAATCAATATAATCCTAGAGATTACTCAATTCTGCCTAGCTATCTCGTAAGACTTAATTCATTGAATATGTTAACGTTATCCTCACGCAGGCAAATTCTTTCTTCCTGCTTTACTTTTGACGTCTTAAGAAAAAACATTGACGTTCGGTATTTATTGGATAACTTTAAAATAAACAATGGTGCGAGAAATACGAGAAGCACTAAATACTTAGTTGAAAATACTCATAGAACTGAATATGGAAAAAATTACCCAATAAATAGATGTTGCATTAAATTCAATAAACACAGTCATCTTTATTCTACACAAATTTCTCGATACACTGTTAAACGTAAATTAAACTTAAAGACAATAAGACAGTTTGTAAGACAATAATTTTAACCTGCATTATATCATATTACACTTCAAGTTCATATTATGTTTTAATTTAGGTACTTATTTTTTTTATTTTTTAATTTAGTTACTTTATACAGTTAGTTAATAAATACAGTTAGTTTTGATAAATTTAATTTCAACTGTGTTTTTGCTTTGTATGCATTTTCTACAAATAAACAAATAAATAAACTCTTGATTCTTAATGTATTTAAATTTTTTTTGCTATGTAATCAAATTTCATGTTAATTATAAGTTTTAGTTTTAAGATTTTTTTTTGTAAGAACCTTGTTTTGGTTCAAATAAATTAATAAATAAATAAATAAATAAAACGTACTTCTCATCCTCTAATCTTCTTAATATCTATAAAACTTATATTAGGCCGAAAATTGAGTATAATGCACATATTTGAGCTGGTGCTCCCATTACGGCGCTGGGATATCTCGATAAAGTGCAAAACAGAGCTATTCGTCTTATTGGACTGAAATTCACAGCTAAATATTGGTTCCTACATTATTAGATCGTTATGTTCAACAGTCAGGTCTGTTTAGAAAATTTATGCTTAGCAAAATTTTCCGACATTTACACTTATAGTAAAACTGGTTGTCGTTCAAATTCAAGTGATGAACTGCAACTGAAAGATATAAGCGGATATCTTAGAAAACATTCACAGCTAAATATAATTCGTTTTAGACGATTATGTTATGTTTTTCATGAAGAAATGAGAACAGTGATATTGTTCAAAAAAATTTTCAAGAAATATATCAAAACAATCTTCCTTTAATTCTTACAAATAGAAAAATGTTTAATGCTTTTGATTCTGATGAAGACCTTGAAGACCCTTTGCGAAGCTCAAGAGAAATCATTTAGTTTTAAAGTTACATAAAGAAGTGCTACGTGAAGCAGATGATGAATTTAGAATATTTGAAGTTCAAGAGCATGATGATAGCTACCCTTTAAATAATGACGCTAATACGCTGGTAATGTTCATGGAGCTATCAATGTAATTAATGAACCGGCTGAAAATATCTATTTAAAATTAATTAATTCTTTAAATGAAAAACAACATCTATACCTAACCCATTTCTTAAATAGTATTAAAGGGGGAAATCTACTTTATGAATTTGTTAACAAGATGCAGGAGTTGGAAAAAGCAAATTCATACAATCTATACATTACTCCTTTAGAAGATGTTTTCGGTCCACAGTAAGGGAAAATAATAGTTTAAAAGTTTAACCCTTAAATCAATCTAGGGCTGAAATAAGACCACTAAGTTCTGACCTATGCAAGTCTATTAAATATTTATCTATAATTAAAGCTTTTAATTGTTGACGAATTTCAATGATAGGATCAAAGATGTTTTCACATGTAGATGCACGCCTAAAGCAAATATTCAAAAGCAGTCTTCCATGGCAGTCTTCCACGGTGGTTTTAGTCAGTTGCCTCCTATTGGAAATAGATGGATTTTAAAACACAATAATGCTGATCCCTACTCCAACGTGATAGGAATTCCTCTTTGGGACCTCAAATATTATAAATTAACAGGAATAACGAGGCAAAGATCAGATATAAGTTTTGTACAGGCTCTAAATAATTAAGCAAATGGAATACTTACTATAGAAGACAAACAACTTTTCCAAAACCGTGTTACAATGTTGAAGTAGATAATTATAATACTATAAAACTAAATAGTATTGAAACACAACTGGTGATTTCAAAGACTATAGATTAAATAACACATGTAATGCGAGGTCCTACAGCTTATCGTGCAAGGGAAAATTGAAGGTAAAAGAGGTGTTGGCCGAAAACAAATGTCGTGGTTACGCAACATCATGAACTGGACAGGTATATCAAATATTGATGATTTGGTACATATAGCAATGGATCGAAATGAATACAGAAGCATTTTATCTAGATTTTAACTCAACTTTCAAGACATATGACCGCTAACATCCAGTAATGGATAGGCATCGAAGAAAGAGATTAAATAAGGGTTAATATTTATGAAAATTCGAAAAACAATATATTGAATGACGTTAAAATTATTTTGCTAACGAATAATATAGATACTGAAGATGGATTAGAAAATCGTGCAACAGGTATTTTGAAACATGTTGATGACTAAAATTTTAAATAATGAGAGAAAACCTTACATAATTTGACTTGATTTCTTAGTATGTAGGGCACAACGCTAAATCTGCACAACAAAGTAGTATAAACAGTTCTGGGACCCCTATTGGAAAAACTTTTCAATATAAAAAAAATTAATACGTTTATATCGACAGACGACAATTCGCTGTGATTCCTGCAGATGGTATTACGATACATAAAAGTCAAGGATCTACTTACAATTCAGTTGCTATTCATTTAAAAAAAAAAGAATCACTCGAGCTTCCTTATACGGTGCTTGTAGTAATACTAATATAATAATAATTTAAACTTAGCTGAAAATTTTTCTGCACCACAAAGTCCTCAACTAAAGCTTGAACAGCTGGGTGGCACAGTGGTTGAGTGCCGACCTTTCATGCGGAAGGGCCCGGGTTCGAATTCTAGTGAAAGTGAAAAAAAAACTTTTCTGGTTTTCGACTCGACTCAGTTACCATTCGCCATTGGGTTCAAATTAATGGCATAATCAATAATTAATAATTATAAATCTTTAATAAAAAATACCTTAATATAAAAATATAAACAAATGCAAAATATAAACAAATAATTTAAATAAATAATATAACTCGCAGATATAGAATACCATATAAGTAAAATATAAAATATTACAATATAAACAAAAAATAGAATTGTAAATATTGAAAATCTAAGACGTTTCTACATGTTATAAGGCCTAGTACTATCTCATGTTTAAATTGTATGTGGAATTCAATAAGACCAATTCTAATAACACGAATATAATATGACCCCCTGTTCCAACATGTACCTATGGTATAGACAGGCTTATTAGCCTAACAGTTGAACAGTTAGCACTTAAAAAAAAAAAAAAAAAAAAAAAAAAAGACTTAAAAATATACAAAACTTTAGTCTAAAAATTTGCCAATCTTCTTCAAGTTTCAAATAGTAATACCAGCCAAGTACTTTACCACAACGTGCTAAGCATAGTAAAGCATATTCATTTGATAAAATCTGACCCAGTTTTTACATTTTCGGATCTACTATTTGTTGAAAATTTCACTAGACCTAATGACCCATATTACACTTAGTAACGAGGATTCACACAGACTAACAAGTACTGGAAAGGAGTTAGTATGCTATTTGAAAAATAATTTCATGAATTCGTTTTCTCGTTAGGAAACTTCATATGTTTATCTGGTCCTGCCTTCAAAACAGAAATATTTTATGTTCTCATTATTTAAATATAAGGTCAAATGTCAAAAGAATAATGCTAAACCAACAAACGCATGTTCCGGAAGCTGTGATGGATCGTTCCACAAAAACATTCATGAGCATCGCGACTGTTATAGCAGATAAAATAAAAATTACACCAGGATGCCTCTCCGACAGTAATACAACTATCTGTATTAAAAATAGGCAAATAATTTAATTCTGTAAAAAAAAAACTCTAATTTATCTTACTTCAACTTTGGAATCCTTAACGTAAGATTTACAAAAGTTATATATTAATAATAATAATAATAATAATAATGTTAGTAATGATAAAAACAGTAATAATAATATTTTATATCAGTAATGCAGTAATACAGTTGAACATTTCAATAATTTATGTATCTAAGTACGGAACCCCATTGATTTCCCGATAAAATTTATTAAAAATATTTTGAAAAAAAAACCTAAAAAAATATTGAACAAAATTTCTTGAAAAAAAAAATTTCGGTTTAAAATTAATTTAGTTTTTAAATCATCAAATTTCAGTATCATTTTATTTCTATATATATATATATATATATATATTAATTATTATATATATATATAAATTATTTTATATATGTATATATATAAATTATTTTATATATATATTAATTATATCATAAACATACATATAAACATTCAATTAAATTATCAAACCAAATTCTTATGAGAGTTTCTATTATATTAAGTAGGCACTTAATTAATTTACTCTCAAAAAATTTACTAAACATAATATTATACTAATACCTTATTATCTTCTACTAAAGAGTATATTGAAGTTTCTCGGAGGTAATGATAGACCTCATTAGCCTAATGGGTACGCGTTTGACTTATAAACAGAGATTACATGGATTTGAATACCGTTCAGGCTGTATTATTTTTTTATTTTTTACTTGACAAAATATATTATTTTTATTATTATTATTACAGTACTATAATAGTTCAGTATACAACTTTTTTTACTGTTGTTGTAATAACAATTTGTGTTGGTATCGTTTATATAAATTGTTGTTGTTGTTTGTTATGGGGGATAGCATGTGCCATCCTGGCACCTAGGCTTTCCTAGGTCCGTTGCGCATCCCACTTCCAAAACCTTCGCTTAATTTATTAGTACTTAATATTATTTATCTTCATTAAGTTAAATATTTTATATGTAAATTAAAAACTCGTAACAGCGAATTCGTATTTCCTCGGTTAATAATCCAAATGCTTACCCATTACACCACTAAGGCTTTTCTATTTAAATTAAATTACAATTTTTATTGATATTGTTAATTGGAATAAATAATATAATTAACAAATGATATTGGGATAAATTATAGTTTAGTCATCGGTTTGGTATATATAATCGACAAAAAATGGTAAATGAAAGTTCATACTGAATTTACAATTGATATAAATCCCACCGATGCAGGAGCAGAATCCAACTATAGTGAGAATGTAACAGAACACACACACTCGCTTTTGACAAACGGAAATACACAGCCGAATACAGATACAATGTGAAATCAACTGCCAGGCATATTTGCCTCAGAAATATCGCTTAAACAAATAAAATAAGTTGAGAAAGAGCTTTTTCTCAGAAAAGAGCCTACAACATTCAACGGAAATGAAATACCAGAAAGACGGCACTCTCAAACAGGCCCGGCTCAAGATGCAGGCGAGCAAGGCCCTTGCCTGGGGCGCCAAAAATACTGCCATTACATAGGGCGCTGAAATTTCTTAAATATGCCAACCAAAATACCGAAAATTGTGAAAATATTATTGAAAATTTATTTTTACTTCTGTGTTAGTAGTTAAATTTAATACTACACAATTTTTTTATAAAAAATCACAATTCACAACTTTATTACACTAACTATAGTTAACAATATAATTAAATAAAATAACAGTCTTTTGAAGTTGGGAATTTTACATTTCTGATCATAGTATGCAACTATCAATTCAAAAAGAAAGCTTTTGCAAATTTGATTTTTTACCATTATTTTGAAACTAGATCCTAGATGTCTATGACTTTTATTTCAAAAATAAAATTGTGTAGGTTCGTTTGTTTTTGAGTAATAGTGTTATAATAACATAATTTTTAACAATTTTCTTCAAGCAACAGTGAATTAAAATATCAAGGTACATACATACAAAAATTGTACCATTTTACAACTAAAATTAATTTAACAATCCTTTCTCTATAGTAATGTCAAAAAAGTTGAGCGGAAGCGAAAATAGAAAGAGAAAGATTCAGCAAAAGATTGAAATAGAAAAAATAACAAAAATTTCATCATATTTTACTAAAAATTTGAGAACTACTGAAATTAATAATATAGAAAGCGATGAATCTGAAAGGGATGATGTTGCGAAAGAAAACAGTTTAAATTCAAGTTTCGTGGATGTTAATAGTTTGCGAAATGATACTCAAGATGAAAATAGTGTGCATGATGATAATGTAATTGAAAGTTAATATGAAAATAGTTTGGTTTTTGATGTGCGTAATCCATATGTAAGTAATTTGAATTTTGAGGGTGAAATAGAAAACAATAAGCTTTATAAAGATGTGGGATCATGGCCCATACCGTTAAAAAAAAGTGAAATTGATCATATAATTATTATTGGACCATCAGATTGTTCTAGTCTCAAAGAATTTCCTAAAAACCACCACAATCGATAATTTTCCAGAAATTTGTATTACAAAACCCTCCGTAATGGAGAAGGGTTATTTAGAAAGTGGCTAGTTTATTCCGAAAGTAAAGATGCAGTTCTGCTTTACATGTAAAATTTTTGACTCTCTTGGAAGATCTAAATTATCAAATACAGGATTCAATGATTGGAAAAATGTATATGATTGCTTGCAATCCCATGAAAACTCTAAGCAACACAGAGACACATTTTTGAAGTGGATAGAAGTTACAATCCGCCTTCAAAATAATAAAACTATTGATAAGGAATTACAAGCTGGTATTCAAAAAGAAAAGCAACACTGGCAAAATGTAATGGACAGACTTATTTCTATTACAGTTTTTTTAGCAAAGCACTCATTGGCATTCAGAGGTACAAACGATAAATTATTTGAGAAAAATAATGGAAATTTTCTTGGACTGCTGGAGTTACTAGGAAAATACGATCTTACATTAAGTGAACATTTACGTCGCGTTAGGAATAAAGAAACTCACACTCATTACTGCGGAAAAAATATTCAAAATGAATTAATTAATTTAATGGCTGATAACATTAGAAATTATATTTCTGATCGTATTCGTAAAGCAAGATACTATAGTATTATCCTAGACTGCACTCCAGATTTAAGTCATATTGAGCAGTTATCGTTTACCATACGATTTTATGACATTGAAGCAATGGTAATTAAGGAGCATTTTATCTGTTATAAAGATATATTAGATACAACAGGAAATGGAATTTATGAGACAACAATTTTATTGCTAAAAAAATTGAATTTGAATTTTAGCGATTGTCGTGGCCAAGGCTACGATAATGGGCAAATATGAAGGGGAAAAATAAAGGTGTCCAAGCTAGAATGCTACAAGATAATTCACGCGCTTTTTTTATGCCATGTGGTTGCCACTCATTAAATCTACTGGTCGGCGATGCCGTTGCTTCTACAGTTGTATCTAAGACATTATTTGGCGTGTTACAGAGAATATATGTATTTTTTGCTTCATCCACACAAAGATGGGCAGTACTTAAGAAATATGTCAAAAATTTAACAGCTAAACCATTAAGTGAAACGCGATGGGAATGCAGAATTAATTCAATAAAAGCTGTGTTATTTCAAATCGTAGGTTTTAGAGATGCTTTAAATGATATTTCTGAACATTCTTTGGATCCGAAAGCAGCATCAGAAGCTTCTTCATTAATACAAAACATTGAAGATTTCCAATTTATTGTATTGTTAAACATTTGGTTTGATATATTAAGTATGATTAATGTTGCTAGTAAATCGATGCAAAATTCTGATTTTAACATCAAACAAGTCGTGAATCAGCTGAGAATTTGCACAGAGTTTTTGGAAGAATATAGAATATCTGGGTTCAAAAAGGCAATTGAAAGTGCCAAAGCTATTGCAGAAAACCTTGACGTAGAAGCTGATTTTACCGAAACCAGAAGTAGAAGGAAGAAAAGGCAGTTTGATTATGAAGCTGAGGATGAAATTACCACAAACAATCCTCAGCAAAAATTTAAAACTCATAATTTTTATGTAATTATAGACCAATGTTTAACCTCAATGACTGAACGATTTTCTCAACTAAAGCATTTTGAAGAAATTTGGGGATTTTTGTTTGACATATTTTCAACAGGCAAAGAAGATTTAATGAAATGCTGTAAAGATCTGCAAATTGTACTAGAAGATGATATTAACGGCAACGATTTATTTTATGAAATAGTAATACTAACAAATTTTGAAGGATTTGGAAAGAAAGATATTAAAGATATCTTGAAATATATAAAAAATAGATCAATGGAAATAATATTCCCAAACCTTTATATTTCACTGAGGATACTAATGACGATTCCTGTTACAGTAGCAACATGCGAACGAAGTTTTAGCAAGCTCAAATTAATAAAAACATATCTTCGTTCAACAATGACAGAGGAACGGCTCAATGGACTAGCTATTATTTCTATTGAAAATGAGATATTGAATGAAATAAATATAAAAGAATCAATCGAAACATTTTCAGATTTAAAATCGAGGAAAAAATTTTTCTAATATATTAAATTTTCTATTTTTTTTTTTTATAATTTATAAATCATTTGTTATAGTTATTATAATGAACAATTAAAATAAAATATTATATTTAGTAAGTAAATAAATGTTTATTAAGTTTAAACTCTATTTAGGAGGCGCCATTAAAAAGTTTGCCTAGGGCGCCATTTAGTCTTGAGCCGGCCCTGCTCTCAAAAGTATAAAGGACCTAATTTTTACAGAACATTTTAGAACATTCAAATTTAAAAGATAAGATTAAAAAACCTTGCCTTAAATTTAAAAATTTTATATAAACAATATAATTTTTAAATTTAATTTTAAATTTTATGGTAATATAGGGCTACCTGTTTGTTTTGTCTGAAAAAGAGCTAGAAAGAGATAAAATATTCATGCTTAGAACCATTCCAACACTGGAAAAATGGCTTAATCAAAAATAATGCAAATGGATGGATTTTAGATTGTGCCTTCCATTATGAAACAATTAATTTTTATCCATTTTTATACAGAAAACGAATAAACATTTTATCTGATGCTTTCTGCTTCGAGCGACAAATTATCAAAATTGTACAAACTGTTTTTTGATGAATTGTGTAATATTATCGTTTTAAATTAAATAAACTTTGATTCAAAATATATACCATCAGATTTTAAAAAAGCTATTACAAAAGCATCATACTTCCAAAAATAAAAACTAAATGTCGGCTTTTTCTTTGCGAACAAATAATTAAGGGAAGAATACAAAAGAAAGAAGTAACAGTGAATAAAGAACAAATGATTCGTTCAGCTTAAAAATGAGAACGCTGAACAGTGTTTCTTTTATTCCTCCATATGAAATTGCAACCTAATTTGAGAACTACACAAGATATTCGACATACCAGAATATAGGAGAATGTGTCATGAAAAATTATATAGGTTGGAGATCTATCTATCAAACCTATCTATGCATAATGGTTCTTGTCATGTTCTGGATCACTAAACGAAAACTTTCCAAGAATACAGCATAATGTGGAATCGTCGCATGCACTGTTTAAAAGAACGATTGATAAGCCACATATAGGTTTGTAAAAACTTATAAAAGTTTTGACAGCGAAAAGTATTAAAACTAAGATAGAAATTACCAGACGAAGAAAGAAAATTAAATTATTTTCAAAAAAGAATAAAATTTACTAAAAATATTTCAGAAATAAGAAAAAAGGTCGTAAGCAATAACATGAACTTCACTAACTGCACTGCAAAAATTTGTTAATTAAAAACCAATTAATATTTAATGCTAATAATAAGTAAAAACCGAACATTAAATCAAATATTTTTTTTTTTTTTAATATTTTTTTAATTTTTTTATTTTTCAATATTTTTTTTCATGATTTTTTTTTCATGGTTTTATTTTCAATATGTTTTTGTAAAAACAATGAAATCGGGACTCTCCCTAGGAATATATTGTTTTTAATGATATTTTTAAGAATTTTAATAATAATTAAGAACTCACATTCTTAAATATTTAAAATTATAAAAACCTATTTTTAACAACTAAACCAGTTTAAGTATTATTTTATTCAGTTCCCAAATACAAATGTAAATTAGACTATTTATTAAATAAAAAAATTTATATTAAGATTAAAAAAATATGCTAGTTAAAATTTTTAAAACTTTTAATTATTAATTTAGCAAAATTAATTAATTTTCTTGTCAAATCATCCTTTTCTTTCCCATATCTTTCTTAAGAGGGTTCGTGTCTCTACTAATTTGGTAGAAAATTTTACGGGCAATCTCTGGATACAATAACTTAATAAGGTACTAAAAACTGTTGTATTCGGAATTGCGTTTGTAATGTTTGTCACTATTTTGGTCCCGTAACTATTATAATTACTATTATTACTTTTATTCCAATTATTACTTTTATTAATATTATTAATATTATAATGTTGCCTCTTTTTTTATTAATTATATTAATTTTATTTAATTATAATATAAACATGTTGGCTCGTTAAAGAAGAAGACAAAAAAGGAAGCAAGAGTATAATACTATAAACGAGGCAGAAATATCCAAGAAAAAAGAAAAAGAAAAGGAAAAGATATTATTAGAAAAACCGAAAGAATTCGAAAAACAATAAATCGTAGAAAAACTGTAACTAGAAAGTAAGAATATAAGGTTTTTGCAAAACATAGCAGTAAATACAATAACCAAAGTTCTTCCAAGAGCATTTAGTGATAAATATACAATTCAAGTCAATTTAAAAAGAAAAATAGCAGTTACTCGCAATTACATGTGTGAGACAATTAGGTGATTTAAAATTCAGTATGCCATTGAACATTTAGTTACTACTTAATTCACTTTATATTAGTGAGGGTATTATATTAGAAGCAGCGCTAGTAAAAGATCAGTTTTCGGTGAGTAAATATGTGTCATCAATAAACAAAAAAGGTAAAGCCAGTACTATCCATCATGTGGCTTCTCAAAAAGTGTACTCATCTACTGTGTTAGTATCGCCAATTCTTTCAATTCAAGTAGAAACGGATTTAAGTAATTCGGAATAAAGATCTGTGCTAGAATTGTTTAACCGCTGGACACACGCCACAAAGACCAGAAAGAAATTCTGTAATAAATTCAACAAATATTACGGTTCACAACCCCACTAGGGCCCCCGACCGAGCTGAGCAAGAGAGGATCCCAAGGATGTGTTTTTAACCACTTGCTATGAAAAATATGTGGTATCGGTTGGTTGCGCCTTGGCGGGCTCTAACCACTATCTGGTGACAACAAGCTTCCTGGTAAGATCGATAGCCAGCCGAAAAACTTCCCCCAAAAAATTAGTATAGCAATATAGTCGTGCTAAATGGGAAGTTTTGAACAATTTATTCAAAGCTCTTGACTGGTCATGGTGCTTCCGCGGTAAAAATGTCAACTACAAATGCGATTAATAAAACTATTTTACTTGGAATGAGGTTGTATACTCCTCACTCCATGAAATGTATTAACGAGAATCCAGAGCATGGTTTAATTTCACTTGTAAAGTAGCAATGCGTAAAGTAGCTTTGAAGCAATACCAGAACAGCGAGTTTGATTCTCACAGGGCCAACTATAAGTTGGTAAATAAGTAAAATTTCCTTTTCAAGAATAGCAAATCGTTTTGGACGTTTGCAAAGAATCTAAAGGAGAACACCAGTGGGTTCTCTTTCTCTCCGTCTTTTGATAAAAACAACACGATTGCGTCAGATTTAAAAGAACAAGCGAACTTGTTTGACTCAAAGTTTTTCAACGTAAAACAAGGTGTGCAACGAATAGAAATTTGTTTGTTATGCATGTCGAAACTATGGAACCATATTCCGTCCAATATGTTCCCTAAAGTTGGTAGTTCGTACGACTGTCGTACATCGTATGTGTACGACTTAATTAAATTTAAGTAGAATATTAACATTTTTCTCCTTAATATCCCTTCAGATTTTCTTATTTATCTGCTGCAAAGACAGGATGGTCTAATTTGTTGGTATTTTTCTCAGAAATTGTTAACAATACTCAAATAACTGAGACAGATGAAGAAAATTTGGAATTTAGAGAAAAAACTAGATTAATACGAACAGATGCAGAAACTTTAGAAGATTAGGAACAGTTCTAAAATTATTAAAAGGTCCTTTTTTTTTCTTTTCTTACTAAATTAGGACTCACATCAAAATGTAATGACACAATCAAATGCAATTCGGCGTCATTTAACGAGATGGCAAAGGGCTACGAGTCCCTCAATGCATCTTTGAGCAGAACGTCTGACAGACAAAACGCTTCTTTATCACAGCAATCAGTTCCAAAAATAGATGAGCTTCTTACCATATTAAAAAATACTAGTGAGTCAGTAAAAACTTTGACGAGTGAGCTTAAATCTTCAATTAATCTCCAACTTCAAGAACTCTTCTCCTCAAAGTTCAGCCAGACAATTTTTTTATCTATGTCAAAATTCAAAAGATGTATGGACACAAACGGATGAACCAGTTCAATACAGTAATTTTCAAAATGCTTTCATTTTCAACCCGATTAATTCTAAAACGGTTGAATATTCAAGTAATTTGACGCATGGTGTTATAGATTCAAAATCTATTACATCCTTAGATAATTCAAAAGCAGTTAAAGAAAATAATTCCTTACATGACGAATTACTACAATGCGGTTCCTCCGTTATTTTGGACTCAATACCTGCTTCATCTGCATCACTTTCATCTCCATTAATTTTATCAACTAAACTAATTAATAACAATTCAACGTCTACTTCACCATCAACGTCATCATTATCATCATCATCATCACCATCACCACCATCATCATCATCATTATCATCATCTTTATCTAATACTTCTGCTCCAAAGTTAGTAGCCAAAAAAGTTCGTTTTACACTACCTCTTGGCAAGGAAGTTAGTACAAAACAAAAGCTCAAATCAACTAAAGTTACAAACGAATGCAAAATTGTTTTGCATGCATTGTTCTTTACAAAATTGGCTGCATCCAGGGCCGGCGCTTCCATATGCACAGATGGCACAGTAAAACCGGGCGCCAGAATTTTGGGGGCGCCAAATTTATTGTAAAAATTATGTACCTACCGACCTAAAATAATTTTTTTTTTTTTTTGAAAATAATTAATAAATTTACATACCAAAATTTAAAAATTAAAATTATTCCTTTGAATTAATTCTTTCAAATTCTGTTCAAATTAATTCTTCTTAACTCAAATCAGATATATTTTATTTTATCATTCATTTTATAGGTACCTACCTACTGTTTAAGTTCTTCTTGCTTTGATTCTACTTAGTTAAAATAACAATTTAAAAATATGCTCCATACACATAAACAAAATCATATAAAGCAAAATATAAATGTTTTTCGGTTTTTCCTATACATTTTTTTTTATTTAAGGTTCAATCATTTTTTATTGTTCCTTAAATTATTTATCTATTATAAAAAAAAGAAATAGAAGAGACCATAAGAAAATAAATTCAATTCTCTTTTTTAGTCTTCTTTCAATAAAATCAAATAGTTTAAATATACCTTATGCACAGTTTAAAAAAGTGCTCCATATACATAAGCAAAATCATATAAAACAAAAAAAATGTTTTTCGGTACAAAACCACATTTTTTTATTTAATGTTCAATTATTTTTGACTGTTCCTTAAACTATTCACCTAGGTATATAGAAAATAGAAATAGAAGAGCCAAAGAGAATAAGAAATAAAAAACGTTCTCTTAAATTTTTCTTTTACATTGATTTGCATTTGATTTATATATTATAAATACATACTTAATAATTTTTTCTCTTATAAAATTATTTCTAGTATGTAGTAGAGAAATAAAGAAGAAATAAAATATATTTATATGTTATTTTATTAACTCTTTATTTCTCATCGTATTGAATAAAAAATTGTAAAGTAGTATTGTATTGTAATGTTGTATAATGTAAAATAATGAAATTTTGAATATGTGCCAGTGTTGTTATAATTGACGATTTATCGTCATTTTGACGATTTTTAGATGAAATGGGAACATGACGATTTTTAGGCTTCTTTTTTATAAAATTGACGATTTCCATTTCTGATTGAACTTGTAATGTATATTTGAAAATTTTTTATTTTGAAATGTTCTGTTTCACTTCCAACTTGAAAAGTTTAAATACGGAATATTAAGTTTAGTCTTGAGGGATAATGAAGTTTAGTTTATAGGGCATTCTAAAATTTTTTATTACTATTAGTTGTTTACGGGGAATAAATTCTAAATCAAACTGTCAAATTCAAAATAAAAATTTCAAAATAATTTTCCCAAGTGGCATTATTAACGGTTATTATATTCAATAAAGTATTCAATAATTTTAAAAAATAAATAAATTTTAAGAAAGTAAGAAATTATGAAAAGATTCTTTAAAACAGGTAAAGTTAATTGATTTTTAAATCTAAGAAAAAAAAATTAACTAATAACTTCTAATAGTGGATAAGCATATGGAGACTACTGATTCTCCTGTGGCCAGCACTAGCTCTGCTAGGATAGAAACTAGCTCGGAATCAGAGACAATCGATATTGTAGATATTGATTGCAATAATCCCAAAGTAATTTTTATAGACTATTATTTTATTCTAAAATTATTTTACACTTTGTATATTATTTTATATACCTACCTTTAGCGTTCAAAATTTATTCGTTCTTATTCGAAAAAATGGGAAGATGAGCCTCAGTTTAGTAGCTGGATTGCCAAAAATCAAAATAGCTCTGATGATGGTTGTATAGCATTTTGCAAATTTTGTAATACAACTTTAAAAATTTCATCAGGTAAAGCTGATCTGGTAGCTCATTCTAAGACTGCGAAACATATATTAAGGCAAAACGCAGTAAAATTGCAACCCAATATAAGTGAAAGTTTCAAATCAAATACCAAGTTGCACGAAAAAGTATTTAAGGCAGAGCTCCAAAATGCGGCTCTTATTGCAGAGCACAATTTAGCATTCAATTTGGCAGACCATCTCGTAAAAATGGAAAAAAGTTCGTTTGAGGATTCAGCAGTTGTTCCAGAATTGAAATGTGGACGACTTAAGGTGTCTGGTTTGTTAAGAAATGTTTTAGGTGCGCAACAGTTTGACAATTTAGTGAAACTTTTAAAAGTAAATAAGTTTTCTATGTGTGTGGATGAATCCACAGATGTGTCACAAAAGAAAATTTTGAGCGTTGTTGTTCGTGTTCGCAAAGATTTTGAAATTCAAGATTATCTTTTCGATTTGGTTGAAGTTGATATTGCCGATGCTAGCAATCTTTATAACTCCATTCTCAAAACCTTCACAGATGCGGACATAGATTTAAAACAAAACTTAATAGGATACGCTGCCGATGGTGCAGCCAATATGACAGGTCGCAATAATTCTGTAGCGTCCATGTTAAGAAATTTATGTCCACATATTGTAGTCTTTAAATGTATATGTCACTCATTCGCTTTATGTTGTTCATATGCTTGTTTAAAACTACCATCAAGCGTTGAATCGATGGCTAGGGATATCTACAATTATGTGCAGAACAGCCCAAAGCGTATTACTCAATTTGAAAAAATTGTGGTACTTTTAGAAGAAAAACCAAGAAAATTATTACATCCGAGTCAAACTAGATGGCTTTCTCTTGAAAGTGTCGTTAACCGGCTTTTACAATTATATGAACCTCTAAAAATTTATTTTGCTTTTGCCGTAAATATTGACAACATCGATAATGCTAAAATCATACTAGAAAATCTAAATAATCCAGTTAACGAGTTATATTTAAAATTTTTAAAATTTATACTACCGCAAGTTAATAAACTAAATAAATTGTTTCAAAGTGAAAGTCCACAAATACATAAAATGTATGATGCAATAACAAGGTTAGTCCGAACAATTCTTGATAATTTTATAAAGTCGGAATATTTAAAAAAAACCAATATTGAGAATGTGAATTTTAAGCATCCTCACAATATAGTACATTATGATCAATTATATTTAGGTGTTGAAGTGGCATTGGTTTTAGAAAATCAACCCAATATTACTGAAGCTGAAATCGATATTTTTAAAAACAACTGCATTTTTTTTTATACTGAACTGTGCGAACAAATCTACAAAAGATTTGATTTCAAAAATAATATTCTTAAATATGTTAATCTCCTGGATCCTACAAAAATTATAAAAAAGGAAATAAATTCTTTGTCAAATCTATTTAAAACCTTTCCAAATTTAATTAATGAATGTGAAATGCAGGAAATAGATGGTGAATTTCGGGAAATAAGAAATCTTGATTTCCAAAGCCTTTTTACCGATTTAGCTGAGGACATTAATATTGAAATTTTCTGGAAAACCGTTTGTAGTATAAAGCGTGCCGACAATAAATTAGCTTTCCCTCTCATGAACACTTTTGTTTTTAATGTGCTAAGTTTACCAAATTCATCGGCAAATGTGGAGCGGATTTTTTCACAAATTAATTTGAACAAAACCAAAACTAGGAATCGTTTACAAACGCCTAGTTTAAAAGGCATTATATATACTAAAGATTATTTAAGATATAACAATACATCCTGTTACAATATTACAGTCACAAAAGAATTAGTAAATAAATATAATTCTACAGATGTGTATAAATAAAATTTATTTGTTTTATTTGTTTAAACTTTTTAGGTTTAGTTATAAAAATTAATAGCATAAAAATTTAATGTATACTAATACTGTTTTCTTATATTAGCCAATCTTTACTTAACAGTGTAAAGATACCCTTATATTATTTACCTGTCAAATATACTTCGTGCATAAATACATGTACTGAAAATTTTTTTTGACGATTTTGACGATTTTTTAGTCAGAAATTTGACGATTTCAAATTTTTTTTCATAACAACACTGTGTGCACTTGTTTTTTCTCAATTTTTAAAGCAGTTTTTGCAATGGTCGTCAATAAAATATATATCTATGCATATTACATGCATAAAGTAAATGTACTTCTACCTATTTATATTTTGGACAATCCAATTTTGTTTTAGAAAATAAAATTTATGACCATGGCCATGAAGTATGAGATTTATGTATAGTGTGGTTGAAATTATGAATTATACGAAAAATACAAACTTTATAATAATTATGTTTGTCTATAAAAATAAAAACAATCTTATCTTGTAGAATAGGTTTATTTTAAAAGAATTTATTTAAAAAAAAAGATTTATTTGTTCATTACTAATTTGGTTTAAAATTTTAGAAAAAATTAATATAGTTAGTAAATATTTGCAAAGTCCAGGAATTTGTTTAACGACTGCTGTTAATATTTTGCTCACAACTAAAGAATTTTTGAGCAATTTGAGAACGGACGAACATTTTTATGATTTCATTGCGCAAGCTAAACAAATCGCTATAAAATTAGATGTAACAGCGTCGTTTCCTCCCGTTTCAACACTTAGAAGTCGTAAAAAGCCTCGGCTTTTTTCATACGAAGGCAGGGATGAAGTTATTGAGAATCCGGAAGTTAGGTTTAAAGTAGAATTTTATTTTAAAATACTAGACCAAGCTCTTCAGTCAGTTACAGAACGGTTTGAACAAATTTCCACGCATAATAGTACATTTAAATTTTTACATGAAATTTCCATCATTTCGTCATATACTTCAAGTGATCTGTTTAATTATTGTTCCTCTTTAGAGAAAAATCTAACACACGATGGTTACTCTGACATAAATGGAGTAGAGCTATTTGAAGAGCTTAAAATATTTCCTACTTTGGTTTTGAAAAACCACCTTCATCCCCTCTTGAAACTTTAAACTTTATTTTTGATAAAAAATTAGAAACATTATTTCCCAACCTTGTTATTGCTCTAAAAATTTTATTGATAATACCCGTTACAGTAGCTTCTGCGGAACGTAGCTTTTCAAAATTAAAAATTATTAAAAATTATTTGAGAACTACAATGACTCAAGACAGATTAGTAGGATTAGCAACTATATCTATTGAAAAAGAACTTCTTGAAAATTTGGACTACAACGATTTAGTTAACGATTTTGCCAATATAAAAGCGCGAAGAATTAATTTTTAATATTTTCGTTTTATTAAAGTTATTAAATTATGTGATATATAGTTTTTCCTCGCGTTTTCCTTTTGAATTAAATTTCTTTCATTCAAGTAAAGCGCTATTTCTTCTAACTAAATTTTTTATTTTCAATCTAAAACTATTTTCTTTTTTAAATTAACTTATTTTTTAAAGAGGTTATACCTCCGTGGGACTACCTCTATAAAAAAAATGCATCGATAATCCTACCTCATGGGTGATGTGGAAATGGATTTTTTAGGGTGGCGTTTTAGAAAAGTGCACCGGGTGACAAAATGCTTAGCGCCGGCACTGGCTGCATCAACAACTCCTAGTTACCTCAGTAAGTTTCTAAAAAATACATTTAAGTTAAATAATAATGATATACAAATTACTAATATTACTCCTAAAAATCTCAAATTTAAACCTAAATATAGGTCTTTTAAAGTTATGGTACCCGAATCCAAAATTTGTGAAATAATGAATTACAAAAGATGGAAAAAAGGCACCATAATAAAAAACTTTGTAGACAATAAAAACACTTCAAACACAATAATAAACTTGCTACTCAACAGAAAACACTTCTTTTAAATCCGTTTGCCGTTCCTTTCAACAATCATACAAAAAAAACACATCCTAGTCAAAACACAACAACTAATAGTTCTAAATACAAAAACGTTACTAGAGGAGAAACTTTAAAGCCAGCTTCTTTTAATATTATTAAGAATGCTAATAATAATAATAATAATAATAATGAGAATAATCATAATAATATTAATAATAATAATAATAATAATGACAATAATAATAGTAATAATATTAATAGTAATAATGATTATACTAATACTATTATTAATCCCCCCGGCGGGTAGGGGCATAGAAATACCCGCAGTAAGGTATGCTTGTGGTAAGAGTCCACTAAAATACCAACAGGGCTGGATTAAGGTGTTACACGTACCGTGCCGATAATCAACCAGACTGGGGGCCCTGTATAAAAACTAGCTCAGTCGCAAACGGTGTCCTCAGATATCTGGCGAGCTCTAAGTGTAAAAGCCTTACCCCCGTATGGGAGCTCTGCGGGGGCGGACTTATGTTCTCGCCATACTCGTGGGAACTAGAATGATGAACTTAAACAAAAATATGGAAAAGATGGAAGAGGAAGTAGATGGAAGAAGACGGAATGAAGTAGGCAGTAGAAGAATGGGACCGGAGGAGAGCCCTTTTAGAAGGCGTTCGGCGTTACTTCGCACACCTCCAACTGCGGCTCGCTCAAATTCCTCCCCGCCGACGGGGGTAAGGGAAATTGAGCACGAAAACAGCTTGGAGTTGGATGTCGAGGAGTACCTCCAAAAGAGCAATGGTGTGCTGGCCAAAATGAGAGCTGCTACTCTGAGGCAGACTAACGTCAGCATAGAAACAATCGGGGAGTCAAAAAGGAAAATGTAGAAGAGTCTAATAATAAAGCACCGGAAGCTTCCCAAGTGAAAAAGGATATGAACGTCCAAAAAGTGGTGCCAAAAAGTCGTCGACCTGCTGTCACAATAAAGCCAGCGGAGGGTAATTCATACGCAGATGTTCTTAGAAGCATCAAGGCGAAAGTAAAGCCGCAGGAAACGGGTGCTGAAATTAAAACCATCCGCCAAACACGAGATGGAAAGGTTCTCCTGGAGGTGAGTGGCCGAACAAGCTTGGGAAGCTTCACACGGGCCCTAGAGGATGCAGTGGGCGGTTTAGGAAGTGTGAAGAGCCTGGTTCCAATGAAGTCTGTGGAAGTGAGGGACTTGGACTGCCTCACCGAGCGAGCAGAAGTGGAGCAGGCATTGAGAAGGGATCTCGGTGATGTTGCCGGGTTAAGGGTTGGACTCACAGCGCCAAATTCGAGGTCCCAAATGTCAGCCATCGTGGACCTCCCCGAACAAGCTGCCATAAAGTTGCTGAAGCAGGGAAGGCTTAAAATAGGATGGGTTTCCTGCAGGGTTAGGCTACGGACCGATGTCCGACTCTGCTATAAGTGTATGTTGCGAGGGTTCTGGACTAGGCGGCTTATTGGAGAGGTTGCTCCATGGGTGGAGCGGCGGCATGGGGAGATAGATTACTACTTCACTCAGCTGCTGAGCGGCCATGGATACTTTCGGGCCTATCTGCACAAGAAGGGGAAACTAGGTTCAGCGGAGTGCATATATTGCCAAATGCACGATGATGCTGAGCACACTTTCTTCATCTGTCAGAGATGGGCTCGAGAGCGGATGCTGCTAAGGGAAGTAGTACCGCGGTTCTCACCGGACACAGTGGTGGGCCACATCCTACAGGATAAGGGAGCTTGGGACGGTTTGTCACATTTTGCACAGAAAATACTGCGCACAAAGAAGTTGGACCTAGACATCACAGAGGTCCAACCTACAGACTTCGGCTAGGCAGCAGCCTCTAAGGCGAAGGCTTTGGACCTAGCCCTAAGTAATGTGATAAACGGTTCCAGGCTAGTGTCCGTGGAGAGCGGGAGGTTTTTTTAATCGGTATGCCTGATGGGAGATTCCGACACTGTTGGGCGTACGTGCGCCCTTCGTCAAAAACAGGATTTTCCCTCCGAAAAAAAAAAAAAAAAAAAAAAATACTATTATTAATAATAATAATAATAATGACAACAATAATGAAAATGTTAATAATGATATTACTACTGCTAATAATAATAATAATAATAATGTTAATAATGATATTTCTAATACTAAAAATAATATTAATAATAATAACCTTAAAGCTAATTTCTCGTTAAAGCCTCTGTTACCTCCAATTGTAAGAATGACTCAGAAATCTCTAACGGAAGACTGTACCTACGCACTTTCCAGATTTAGAGAAGAAAAAATTCTAAATTATACGAGGCTATTTCTTGCATTTTTACACGATGACAAAAATAATCGCGTAATTGAGGGTAAAACAAGAACAAATTTACTTGTGTTAATACATAATGAAAGGTTACCATCTAATTACAAGAAATTATATGACCTTTATTTTAAGTATCACATTAAAATTGGCTTCACTTCCAAACAAGTAGAAAAAGATCTTAATGCTTTTCGTACTCATTGCAATAGCAATTACTACAAGCACTGGTATCAATCTCGTGAAAATTATAATAAGTTTTTTCGGCCGAGCAGCAAATAACAATTTAAATTCAAAATTCTATATCGATTCTTACACTAATTCCAATTTAGTCACACTGTCTAACCATAGTATCAAAAATAAAAATAGCGTTAGTTCCTCTAATAAACTGAAATTATTCTACCACAATTGCAGTGGTATGAGGGGAAAGCTTAAGAAATTATATATTGATGCTAAGTCATGTGAATATAATATTATTGCTATCACTGAAACATGGTTAAACGATTCCTTTGTAAATGAAGAAATTTTGGACAGTACTTGGTCGATTTATAGAAAAGATCGGGACTATCTTGCTACAAATTGTTCCCGTGGTGGTGGTGTACTACTTGCAGTTAACAATACCTTATCTAGTGTGGCATTAATCACTAGGACTTACCACTCTTTTGATCACCAATTTATTAAAGTTAACTTAGGTAATAATTTTTTATACCTTGGTATTGTTTACTTTCCTCCTAATTCTGACAATTCCTCATATTCGGAATTTTTCGAGATATACCAGCATGTTATATCAAATATGAATGAGGATGATTCAATTATAATTTTAGGGGACTTTAACCGTCCTTCTTTATCTTTTATTGTTGACGAATCTGATAATTTGTTACTACCAATCAACTTTCAGGACGAAATAGATTTCGATCTCATTAATGCATTTAATGGTAATGATTTACAACAAATTATCAGCTTTCCGAATTATTATTACAAGTGGTTAGATCTTGCATTCACGAATGCATATGATAAAGTGGTGGTAAAGCTCGCTGATGATTCAGAAAACCTTTTTACAAACACTACGCATCATAACGCAATCATCTTCGAATTTTCCACTGCTATACCTGTTTGTACCAAAGCTTACAATAATATTTTTGTATATGACTTTCTTAATGCTGATTATCAAAGCATTAATAATGCTTTATCAGTCATCAGTTGGGACGACCTGTTAACCGAACAGGATATTGATTTGATTATCGCTCAATTCTATGCAAAGCTATTTGAGGTAATTAACTCCTTTGTTCCTAAAATTCGCAAAAAGGACAAGATAACCGAACCTTGGCTGAACAGTGAACTTAGGACGTTGCGTAACCAACGTAATAAACTATACGAAATAATTAAAAATTCAAAAGAACCTAAAAATAACTTATTAAACAAGTACAAGGATCTTGCTTTTGAATTTAAACAAAAATCTAATTTGGCTTATGATAGATATCTCACTAACGTAGGCAACAAATTAATTACAGATCCTAAAAATTTTTTCGACTTCGTTAACACAAAACGTAAAACTTACGGCTATCCAAGCTTAATGTCAAAAGACAATACGTCTTCTAATTGTCCTAAAACGATCTGCAATTTCTTTGCTAAATCTTTTCAAAAAGTTTATCGTCCAAACGAGTCTCCAATTAATTTCGATTTCTCTAACTTAATTAATAATTCAAATCCTATTATTACGGATTTATACCTTTCCGAAGTTGAAATATTTGAAGCAATTACAAAACTTGATACCAAAAAAGGTATAGGACCTGACCTGATTCCACCTACTTTTTTATTCAACTGTGCCAGTTATCTCACTTATTCGCTTCATTTTATCTTTAATAAATCTCTTTCATCAGGTATTTTTCCTCTTTTCTGGAAATCCTCTTATCTAACCCCTATCTACAAAAAGGGTGATAAATCATACGTCGAAAATTACCGTGGTATAGCTATTCTATCAACTATTCCAAAGTTTTTTGAAAAAATTATTGTAGACAAAATTACACCCATCATAAATACAAAACTAAACGAACAACAACATGGATTCAGAAAAGGTCGTTCCACAACAACAAATCTTTTAGTTTACACTTCTGAAATCATTAATGAAATGGAAAATGGGCACCAAGTTGATGCTATTTACACGGACTTCAGCAAAGCATTCGATCGTGTTGATCACAAAATTCTACTAAACAAACTTGCAGCCTTAGGAGTTTCCGGCCCTTTTCTTTTTTCGATATTCTCCTATATTACAAATAGGACGCAAAATATCAAATTTGAAGGATTTTTCTCGGACTCAATCAATGTTACATCAGGAGTACCGCAAGGTAGCCACTTGGGTCCACTCTTGTTTAATATATTCATTTCCGATCTTTCTAGTAAACTTTCCGGTGTGTCACATGTTGCCTTTGCTGATGATCTCAAGATTTATCATGTAATTAAAAAGAGTTCCGATGTTGAACTACTTCAGACAAATCTCAATAGTCTGCAAGAATAGTGCTTCTCTAATAAGTTAGAACTAAACATTGAAAAATGCAAGGTTATAAGTTTTACACGTAAGAGATCTACCATTACTTTCGGTTATAAAATAAATAATGTAAACCTTGAAAGAGTTAAAAATATTACCGACTTAGGGATCCTGTTGGATGATAAACTGAACTTCCATCTTCATTATAAGTATACAATTTCTAGGACAAACAAAATGCTCGGGTTCATAAAAAGAAGAGCTAAAGAATTCAGCAACATCGCTGTAACTAAAGCTCTTTATTTTTCCTTAGTACGATCTATTCTTGAATATGGTAACATTGTGTGGGATCCCGCATTTCAAATACATTCTAATAGAATAGAATCCGTGCAAAAGCAATTTCTTTTATTTGCTTTGAGAAATCAATATAATCCTAGAGATTATTCAATTCGTAAGACTTAAATCATTAAATATCTTAACTTTATCCTCTCGCAGGCAAATTTTTTCTTCTTGCTTTACTTTTGACGTCTTAAGAAAAAACATTGACGTTCAGTTTTTAGCAGATAATTTTAAAATAAATAATGGGGGCAGAAATACGAGAAGCGCTAAATATTTAGTTGAAAATACTCATAGAACTGAATATGGAAAAAATTAACCAATAAACAGATGTAGCATTACATTCAATAAACACAGTCATCTTTTTTCAACACAAATTTCTAGATACACTTCTAAACGTAAATTAAAATTAAATTTTCTTAATGACCTACGATAATAATTTTAACCTTCAATATTATACTCATATTACACTTCAAGTTCACATAATTTTATAATTCTATAATTTAGTTATTTTTGTTTTTTTTACTTTATAAATTGCATTTTAACTGTGTTTTCGCTTTGTATGCATTTTTTACACTCTCCAAAAAAAAAAAAAAATAAACTTTTGATTTTTATGTATTTAAATTTATGTTTTGTAATCAAATTTCATGTTAATTTTAAGTTTTAGCTATAAGAATTTTTTTTGTAAAAACCTTGTTTTGATTCAAAATAAAATAAATAAATAAATAAATAAATAAAATATTATAATCGTCTTGAATTTCAGCAACGTGCTTTTCAAATGTACACGGCATATATTTATTGCTCCAATTTTAACTGATTCTACTGATTCAAAAAACTATGAAAATATTTTTAGATTTATTGTTTAATTTGTTTTACGTTATTGTTCTATTATCTTATTTTACAGTTGGGTTGAATATTCTTAGTTTCGTGTTCCTGGAAATCTGAGAGCTTCTCCATATGGTTCATAATTGTCCGAATGCCAATTTTGCTTTTCGAAGTCTGTTATTAACATCTGCTTCTGCACCGCCGTCTGTTGTAACTGTACTGTCTAGATAGGAGATTATATCTACATATTCAACGGGATTTTCTTCAATAGTAATGTTTCCAATGTTAAAGTTGTTATTAAGGTCATGCTTAGTTATCTGGATATTTATCTGCAATCCAACGCATCGTGCTAAATTTGTGAAATGTTCTAGTTTAGCATGGAACTCCATTGCCGTTTTCTTTTTCTAATATCGAAGTATATCAGAAAATAAAATTTACGTAATTCCATTCTTCTTTTATTTCTTTCTGCATTTCCATGGCATCGTTTTAACGAAGAAAAGCTTCAAAAGAACCCCCTATATTATTTATTTGAAATGGTTAAAATTTATAATAATTTTTTTTTAATTTGAAGTACTTAAACTTGTTTTTTCTTTTTAAGACCTATACGTACACACCACATCAACTTATCATAAAATGTAAAAAAAGAAATACTTTAAGTATTTAAGATGGCGCCATTATTTTTTTTATTAAAGCTCCAAAACCTTGAAAAAGTTAAAGCAAAACAAAAATCTTTTTACAAGAATATTTTTGAATATAAGTTATTTGACTGCATTTAAAAACAAGTGATGAAAAAAAGCCAAGGGTTTTTAAAAAAGCACATTTTCAAAATTATATTGTATTACATACTGAGTTTAACTTTGGAAATATTTACTTGGAAATAGTTACTACTGACTTATAAAATTTACTGCTAACAGTAAATTTTTTATTTAAAAGTTGTTATAGCCCTTCAATGGGGAAGGTTGCAAAATTTCTCAAGCATCTAACTTCTTCCCCTCCTCCCCTCATCCTCTAATTTTTTAGGTTCTAGGAATTAAATTGTGAATTACAGAAAAATTTAGAATTTTACTTAGAATTTTATTATCTAAGCAAAAATGGGTAAAACTGAGAGACACTTTCTTCAATTTAAGGAACCCCTTTTAAATTTAAGGAAAACCTTTAACATATGTTAAAATATAATGTTGGACCTTTAAATTTTGTACATTAATAAAAAAAAAATTGGACAGGTATTCAAGTTACAGGTGCGTAAAAATAGCATAATTTCAATTTTCGGGCCCTTATAGCTCCTAAACAGGGGGCTTGACAAAAAAATTTTGTTAACTGACTCCTACTGTTTTTTTAGGATCTAACTTCTCCCAAAATTTCAAGACTCTAGCTTGAAGCGTTTAGAAGATATGTGGGGCCAAAAATTTTGCAAAAATTGAGTTCTATATAATGGTAAATTTTAGTACCATATGGCAACCCTATACATTAAAGCGACATATTTTCTCTAATACTGTTTTTTGATTGAAAATAAACCTAACAGAACTCTTGTTATATCAATTTAAATATAGGGCTTTTTTGGAATTTTCAGGGGCTGTAACTTCGTCACCCTTCAAAATTAAGAAAAACCTTTGACACATGTTGAAATATAATTATAGAGCTTTGAATTTTGTCTATCACTAAAAAAAAATTTGGACAGGTATTCAAGTTACAGGTGTTTAAAAATAGAAAAATTTCAATTTTCGAGCCCTTATAGCTCCTAATATTATAGGGGGCTTGACAAAGGGGGGGCTTGACAAAAAAATTTTGTTTACCGACTCCTACTAATTTCTGAGTATCTAACTTCTCCCAAAATTTCAAGACCCTAGCTTGAACCGTTCAGAAGATATGTGTGGCCAAAAATTTTGTTTTGAAAAATTGAAGTTTTGCGTAATGTTAAATTTTTGTACCGTATGGCAACCCTAAACATTTGCCTTGTAAAAATTTATAAAGTTTATAAAACCAGCTATCATTTGCCGTTTTCAGATTGAAAATATATGTAACAGAACTCTTGTTATAACAATTTAAATATAGGGCTTTTTCCAACTTTGTGGGACTGTAGCCCCGTAACAGGTAGGGCTACAGAAAAAAATTCTTCTACGAAATTATTTTTTTTGCGAAAACTACCCATGGTTAAAATTTCTTTTCGCTATTTCAAACGGTGTAAAAGTTTTTGTAAACATACGGACGGACGGACGGACAGAGTGAAGCTATATAGGCACATTTTTACAAAATTTTTTGAAAATGTGCTAATAAAAACAAACTTCATCTAAATTTCCCATTCCTTAAAAACAAAAATTAAAAAATAAAAACGTTTAAAATCTTTGCACGATTTTAGACGATGAAACAATAATGTAGACATGAATTACTGTTACTCCGAAGATAAATATTTCTACCTATATACAAATAAAACTTTTAAGAGTTTCAAAAATTTTTAATGAGTTTTTTAAACATATCAAATAGATTTTTTATACAAGCCCTGCTTTTTATAAGATCTTGCATGTTTTTCTAAATATCTGACAAATTAAGTATAGCACATATTAAGTATAACAGAACAATTAAATCGTATAACAGAACTACAAGAACAACTTTTTATATACGGGTTTTATATTATAAAATATTTTTTATTGTAAAGTATACAATATTAAGTGCGTAAGACTGACACCAGAAGAACCTGCATGACTCATGTGCACTTGTTCAAATAATATTAGTTATTATATAAAATCTTCAATCAAATAATGAAAAACATTACAAAAATGCTTTATAAGAATCAATTAGGAAAATAAATATTTATCAAAAGCTGATAATTTATAAAAAATTTATGACAAATCATATTTCAAAAAATCATATCACATATCACATATATTGGTATATCTCATGTTAAGACGTCTAACGGTTTATTTAACATAAATTTCCGCCATGTTTTTTTTTAAACGAAATTAAAGGCTTTAAAAAATTGTTTTTGTTTATCAATTTTTGCTTCAAATTTAAAATAATAATTTTTATAAGAATTTACGTTTAACATTAAATACATTTAATGCTTTTAAATTATTTACTGAAATAAAATAAAGGTAAATAGACATTAATTAAATATCAACAAAGAAATATCATTTAATTCATAAAAATATAGAGTAAATATCACATAGGTTTTTAATTAATAATATAAAATGGAATAATAAAATAATTCCATTTTAATATAATATACATTCTAATATACTTTACATAAATGTAATGTATATTAGTAATACACTTCTTACCATTCCTCCAATACTTATAAAGGTCAAATTTTCATTTTATTTCCATCCAAATTAAATTTCAATTAAAATTTTATAATGAAAAAATTGAAGGAAACCGAATATGAAGATAATTAAGTAGTTATAAATTGAAACAATGTTATTATAAGACAATTACATTATAACAATTTTGAAAATATTAATAGTAATCTTTTTATACCCGTTCCGTTTGTAACACATCGATCTAGATCTGAAAGATAAAGATTTAACCACATAGATTGGATCAGCTTCAAAAAGTAAATCGAATTAGCTAAGCATGTTTCTGTCCATACGCCTTTAAGGACTAAAATCTAAAAAAAACACATAGCTAGAATTTAAAATCTCTTCCATTATATTTTTAAAATAATTTCCTATTTTAAAACTTTTTTTTTTCAATTTTTTTTTTTGACATTAATGATATTTTTAAATATTTTTGATGTGTTTTAATTTTGAAATATAATTTCATTTTCAAATAATAAAGGTTGACAAAAGCAACCATAATCTTCCTCATTTTCATATTAAATTAAATAATTGTTTTGTTTTTTGAATTATTAATTATTGAATATTGATAATTGATTGTCAATAATAGAATAGTAATAACAAAGAAAATATTTAAACGATGAGTTATAAATTGATACCAATTATAAATAAACTGGATCAATATAAATGGTCAATAATTCTAAATAATTGCCCTTGTCAACTTTTAGATTACCGTGCATACCCATTATGATCTGTAAAATAAATAACAGTGTCTCATATAAAATGTTACAAATTTTTTATTTAATTACAAAAAGAATAAATAAAAAAAAATTAACTTAAAAAAAAATATGACCCGACTTGGATTTGAATGAGACGTTTTGATTAAAATTTCGCCGTCTTAACCACTACACCCATTGAGCAATTAATCATTTGATTAAATTTTGTTTGTTGTTTTATTTAGTTTCTATTTATTATTAGTATTGATGATATTCATTTTAATTCAAAAAATTTGTATGGCAGCTACCCGAACCCTTTTTTCGATTTTAACCAAAAAAAGTAGAGAACCTACAAATTATTTAAAAATTACTTTGTGTAAGTTTCAAAACTCTAGCTCTTTTAGTTTTTCAGTTATCGTGCTGACAGATGGACGGACGGACGAACACGCTCTGCGGGACTGCTGTTTTTTAATGCTGATCCGATAAGTAACTTTGACAACATATCTAGGCCCTCTATATAAAACCGTTACAAAGGGAGGCGTAATTTTAATATACCTTTAAAATATAAATATATTTTTTGCACAGAATGAAAGATCCTACTTTCACGCTTGAGAACCAAATATCGAGAAGCAGGAATGACTTATATGATGAATGACTTATACTCTCAAGCGGAACTATATAAGAAAATACTGTTGTCTAATGCTCTTATAGTACGGGATCGTTACATATGCCTGTACCGAAACTAAATTATACCTCATCAATTCATATGAAGTCAACTGACATACATCCAAATTATAATAATAATAGCAAATAAAATACATTCTTGTAATTAGTACCAAAATAACAAAGTAGAACGCACATATTAGGGCTTCTAACCAATGTTTCAATATCTAAAAAAAAATGCAGAACAGAAATATTTGTCATTCGACGCATAGCCATTGGCGAACAGTCTGATTATTAACCCTCGGTTTTAAAGATGAGACCAAGTTGAGACGAACATTTGTACTACAGAAATAAAACAGTTAATCCAAACAATCCAATGCTAATTCCTACATTTGGAAATTGTTACGATAACACAACACACCAATTAAATTTTCTTACATTAGAAAACAAAAAATTTTAAAAGTCTTAATCTTTTTTTAACATATATTATATTATATACCTTTACTTAACTAATTACTAAATATTACACGTTTATATATGCAAATATTCCATATCAGAATGACGTCAGATGTCACTGTATATAAAAATATTATTTCTATAACTGTTACTCACCTTATCTTGGGACTACTTAAAAAAAAAATATAATGTCTAGTAAAAGTAGATTATTTTTCTTAAATTTAAAATTTAAATAAAAAGGGTATCATTTACTTAACATTTTTGAAGTATATTATATATATTTATATATATAGTATATGCATATATAATTATGTGTATAAAAAATTAGTACTGAAAAAAAAAAATATATAATTTTTTGTAAAATCAAATAGACTCATCTCTTCTATATAAACTTCCACTTTATCTAACTGAGATTAAAAGTTTTTAGATTACCTACCAAAATAATTATTGGAGATAGAAGGAGTATACATTAACATAAATATTATTGTATAGATATTTTTAAATTCTTATACATATATAATATGTATATATGTATATATGCCTTTTCTTTTTTGATATGTTAACGCTAAAATTCTTCTGACAAAGTAATTTCAGAAATTTTTCAGACAGTACTAAGTGCATTATCATAAAAATAATTATAATGGCGTTTTTTTTTCTTCTAATTTTTTTTTCCTCTTTTTTTTATTTTTAATTTTTTTTTTTTTTTTTTTTTTTTTTTTTACCCATTAAAGTTTAGATTAACTTTTCCTTTTATTTTCAGATTTTTTAAACCACCACTAAAGAAGTATAGAGGAAAACCGCAAGAGAAAATCTGCTTACTTACTTACTACTACACTAACATATTAGGTAACATGCGAAGCGAATTTACCAAAAATGTAATAATATGACAATCTGAAGACTCTGAAACACAAAATAACAAAAAACTAAGAAAAAAATATGAAACAAACAGAAAACATAAAGTTAAAACCAAAAAGTATAGAAAAAAAAATAATGACTCTAACAGTAAAAATGAACATTACAATGAATAAAAAAAAAAAACAAAAAAAAACATTATAAAACAAAAATATGAACCAAAAATTCATTATCGTATAACTAAAACTTTATTATTCCCAAAAAAAAAAACAAAAACAAAAGGAAGAAAAAAAATTATCATAAGGAAATGTATGCATATAAAAGGAACAGATTTTGTTTTTATAATCATGTACGAGTATTGAGTTAAAAAGTGGAGATTTTTATTTCCGTTACTACAACTGCAGGAGATTATTTTAATTAACAACTCCACTACAAAACAAAGACCGTCCTTCAAACATATCTGTCTCTATTCTGTAATATAGCCTTAACTTCTAATCACGTTTTTATTTATTTATTTATTTATTTATTAGGTACATTAATAGATAAGGTATTGAGACCTGTACCACCTGTTTCCAATTTCAAATATGATGCGCTATAATGATATAAATAATAAATTACATAATTTTAATATATATGATCTGACCAGTGTTTCAACCTAAAACCCGACATCTTAAAAAAACGGTCGGTCGAATTTCTAATGGTGTTTTACCAATTGTTCCTATCTCTTTTAATATTGTCCTCCTACAACACTTCTTTTTCGGTCTTATTTTGTTACATTTCTCCTAGGTTTTTTTTATTCAACAGCCTGCATTTTTTATTTCATCGTATAATTTTCCAAAATTTGATATTGGATATTTTATTTGACCAAATTATGGAGGCCCGTAATTCTTTGTAAATTAATTAGTGATTTCATTCAATAAAATTGATTTCAAACACTGAGTGATGTCTTCAAGTCAATTGCACTAAATGGATCAATTTATATTTTTTCAATAAAATATAAGTCATCAGTTATATATTTTTCAATACCTCCAGATTTTTCCATAAAGTTTGACCAATACTCTAATCGCTTTCCTTATAGAGATACCGGTCACATCACTACTCCTCAGGTACTGTGAAAGTGTACAGTCCTCCTATAAGATTTGCTATCTCTTATCCTAGATCTTAAATATTTAAAAATCGCAAGAAACTCTAAAAAAATAAGTTCTGTAGCCAAGTTCTTTGTGTACAAATAGTTTTCCATCAAATAATTCTATATCCTGGTTTATATTTCAGTAATGATAAAATCTTACTATTACACAAAATGAACACTCTCTTAAATCAATCCACATAAAAGGACTGACTGATATTCAAATAATAAACAAAATAATATTTTTCAAAAATATCATTAAAGAAAATCTCAAAAAATAAGACTTTTTAAAAGTATTTTTCCAGCCTCCTTTGTTTACTTCTTTTACCGGTACAGAGGTTTTTTTTAACAGTAATAAAGTTTAAAACTTGCTGAGATTTCCCAGGTGTATCTTAGAACAAGGAAAAAATTTTTGTATTTCATTTTTTCTTTGATTATTTATTTTTTTTTTATATATTTTCTCTTTCTTCTCTTGCTTTTTGGAGTCATATACGTGAAGCTTTTTGGAAGACCAGTGCCTCTACTAACAGTACACTGTTGAAATTATATTATTTTAAATTTTCTCTTTTGCAAAAACTTTAAAAATTAATAATGAAATTAAAGAAAAAATTCTGATAAAATATAAAATAAATTAAAGAATTATTATTAAAATATTAAAATTAATAATTTAAAAGTTGTGACTTTGCATAATAAGTTTCTAATTAAATACTTTAATAAAAAATAAATTATAGTTAAATATTATGCATTTTATCATTTAACGGAACTAAATTACAAAAAATGAATAGTCCAAAAACGAAGAGGTCTGTTAATTATATAAATAACACAATGGAGTTGTTAATAATATAAATAATCTAGACAATAATGGAAAATCACCTACACTCAAAAGTAGAAAAAATTTTTTTTTAATTAAACAAAATTGATAATGCTTATCTAATCTGAAAAATTTTTATTTTATTAAATTATATTTAATGCACCTTATTTACATATCATGATTTTATTATTTGAATGAATCTTAATTTTTCTTTCAATTTATAGAAATGATGAATGGCTTTTATACTGTTTCTCTCTCAATCGTTTTAGATGAAGTTTAACTAGTGTACTTCAAATAAATCCTGTTTTTCTCCCTTTACTTTTTTTTGTTGTTACTAGGGAAGAGGAAAACCACCCATTAGTACAGTTCGATGACCCTTGGTAATTTGCGAATTTAGCACAGACAAACCACAATTTTTGCAAACCAAACTTTAGGGAGAGACCCGAAATACCAATGTACAATTTGGTTTCGAGGATAGGAATTTGGAAGGATTAGCAATTTTGGTTTAGGTTATTTAGGATTGTAGAATTAAAATTTAATAAATAAGTTATTTTCGTGATTAGTAAAATTAAATAAATAAGTTAATTTTAAACTTGAAAGAAAAATTAAATAACTAAGCCAGTTATTCGGCATAGTCCAAAAGCTTAAAACAAATTGTTAGGGAAATTATTTTGCATTAATTACTGTATCATAAAGAAAATAATTTTTGTAAATTAATACTAAATAAAAAATTTGCCGTGGTGCAAAAAGTTTAAATGGGTTAATAAATCGAAACTATATATATTCAGTAGAGTTCTTTATGTAAATTCCAAAACTTTAGCATGCTTTGACACTAATCGTTCACATTGCTTAGGCAGGATAAGAGAACAAAAAAAAGCTGTAACAACCTCTAAATATGGCTTTTACAATGATATTGGTCTACAATAATTTTCAAACTGCACTTTTGGTGGTATATTTTTAAAGCCTTAATTTATTTATATTTAAAAAGAGAATATATAATATTCTTAAACGATATAAAAACCTCGACTAAAAGCTAAACCAACAAAATTAAGAAAAATCATCCTAAATTTATGCAATAATTGTAAACCTAAAACAACGTTTTCAAAAAACAACTACGAAACAAACATAACAAAATCATCCTAAAATTATGCAATAACTGAAAATTTAAAAACCCCATACTGAAAATATGCAACAATTGTAAATTGTAATTAGAATCGACAATTTTATCATTCGTCTCATACGTAACCATATACAAAGGAGTAGTGAATCATGCGAGAACTCATTAATCTGCCATCCATGGTACGAAAATTTTGAGTACATTAAAAACTGCCTAGTTACAGGTTTTTTGCCTCCAGAAGGATTCGTGTTTTTGGACAAAAATAATTACATCGAAAATAATCAAAATATTCCGATTTTATACCACTATAAAAGAAACGCGAAAATAAAACAAATACCTTTAAATTTAAATATATTAAATATTAATGACAATGAGTTGTTTAAATACGATAAGTATATTCCTGCAAAAAAAAAATTAGAAATTAAAAAACCATACTTTTGGAAAAATTTAGATGTAACGTAGGTTATTGTAGGTTTAGGTATAGGTATAAGTATTAGGTTAGTTTAGTTTTAAGATTTTATAAAACATATAAATAAAAAAATTGGTTTTTTATTTAAAAAATTTTTCCAATAAATTCAATTATATTAATATTAAATTAAAACTAAAATTATATTATGTTGAAATCAAAATATCAATATTAAAACATCAAAAGAGATATGTATTAATATAGTTCTAAATAAATTGTGAGAGCTGACATATTGGTTAGCCATGTACAAATTACTTTTAGCATATAAGAATTCTTTTTAAGTTTTTGTTTTTGAATTGTAAAAAATAACATAATGAATAGAAAAATAAAACACTAAAAAAAAAAAAAAAAAAAATTGTAAATTCAAAATAATGTTTTAAAAGAGAAGGTATTTTTGTTTTGACTGTTATGTAACACTTATATAACTTTATAAATAGAAAGCGAACTGCTACATGATGAGGATCGACATACAAACACATTGCATTTGTGCTGACTGACGTTTGAATAAAACTGACGTCCTGGGAAAATTGCAATTTCTATTTTTTTTTCGATTTTCTGATAAATAACTTAAATTAAATAGCATATTCCTAACAGCAAGTTAAAGGCAATTCATTAAAGCATTAAAAACGACACATCTTTGTTCAACCAAAATAAAAAATAACTCGATTTTAGTTCGCAGTATTGCTTGGAAAATTACAGAAACTATAGAAACAGTATAAACAAGAAAAATTTGCTAATGCAGTATTGAAGAAGAAAACCAAATTTATAAAAGAAGAGTTTATATTGAAGATTTATAAACATTTTGTAAGACAAATGTTTAGATTATAAAAGAAGTTGGTTTGGTTTGACGGCGTTTTACAAATGGAGCTATTACAAATTTGAAGCTTCCAGAAATTTATAAGGCAACGTAAACATGGTCTGATATCAACAAAAATCTACAAACCCCTATAGCTCTTTTAGGTTTTTAGTAATAATACTGTAGTTCGGCTGTATAAAAACATATGCACGAACATCAAACCCCATTTTGATATAGATCAGATATTATCTATCAAGCTAAATTCGAAGCGTTCAAAACTGAATAGAAATTTTAATATAATCATAGCTATAAGTCTTTTGATATGAAAAAAAATATAACTTCCATAAAATCAAATTGGGAAAAATTATAAAAAAACGAGGAAGAGTGTAGTAGAGTAGACTGTGTCAACTCTGGGATACCCGTATGACCGTAACATATACATTATATCATCCGGTTAATTACTTTTGGCAAAATTTCAAACATTCAGCTTTATTAGGTGTAGAGTAATGCTCATATAAAAGAAGGAGTTGTATGGCAGCTAGTCGAACCCTCTGCAGTAGACCAACCAAATTTTGCAGTAACTTTGGCCATTACACTAAACTATTTTTGGCAAAATTTCAGACACCCAACTTCAATAGGTATAGAGTAATGCTAATATAAAATAAGAAGTTGTATGGGAACTATTCGAACCCTTTGCAGTAGACCAACCAAATTTTGCAGTAACTTTGGCCATTACACTAAACTATTTTTAGCAAAATTTCAGGCACCCAGCTTCATTAGGTACAGAGTAATGCTCATATAAAATAAGAAGTTGTATGGCAGCTACTCGAACCCACTGCCGTAGACCAACCAAATTTTGCAGAAACTTTGGCCATAAAACTAAACTACTTTTGCCAAAATTTCAGACACGAAGCTGTAATAGGTACAGAGAAATACTCATATAAAAAAAGAAGTTGTATGGCAGCCACCCGAACCCATGGACCAAAATGGCTGGATTTAAATAGCGATGACGGCTATTGCAAAAAAACGAATTTGCGAAAATTTCAAGATCCTAGCTCCTTTAGGTTTTGAGTTATCGTGCGGACGGACAGACGGACGGACGGACGGACGGACATACATAGCTAAATCGATTTATTTTTCGATTCTGATCCGATCCATACACTTGAGTCTATATCTACCCCCCCCCCCTCCTTCTCTGCGTCACAAACGTAATGGCAAATTTATTATACCCTTTGACTATATAGTCATACGGGTATAAATATTAGTTTATTGCATGCTTGAGTTCTATGTAAGACACAATACACTTATCGAAATTCGCCAAAATAGATAAAACCCTCATCTGCCTTCATTTCAATCTAATTCCAATTCTTAAGCTATTTAATAACATGCTACGAGTATGTTTTAGAAAATTTTGGACATAACATAGATTTAAGCAAAAAAAATTTTTAAAATTTTAATATAAATTTTATACATTAAATTTACACTCCAAACTTTTTTTAACTTACGATCTTACGACATAAAGTTAACTGTCTTTCTTTAAAACTTTTGGTTTACAAAAAATAATATAGTTTTTGTTAAATTTTGTGAAAAGTCTTTTGTTATTGTAACTTCATTATATTCTCCTTATATTTTTATACCAAGTTTATATGTTTAAAATACGGGCACGATTTCCGGTGACTCGATCAATTCTATACAGGATTTAAGTACATTTGGTGCATTAAACCCTCAAATAAAAATTTTAAACATTAGAAAGTTAAAAGTTAAAAGTGGAAAGTTATATAGTAAAATTTTTTTATTAAAAGTTAAATTTCGAAAATTTTTTATTCATACATATTGTCATATCCAAGTTATTTGAATAAAGTTTAATGAGAAAATGTTCCAATCAAAATTTTAATAAAAAAATGTAAATTCATATAAATTTTAAAGAAATGATCCATAAAACCACAACACAACTTGTAAATTCATGTGTTCATATTCTTTAGAAGTTGGTATAGAAAAGTATCGAAAATTTTTCAGGAAATGACATTTACACATTATAAAAAAATTTACATATAATACAGTTGCGCTAGATTTGTTGCAAGAACAATGTTAATAAAACTTTAAATATTTTTCTACGGAAAATATTTTCCTGAAGAAGATAAAGTTTAAAAGACACTAAGTAAACCATGTGTCATAAGATTAAGAGTCCATACGAGGATCTTATTTAAAAAAAGTTTAATAACAAAAATAAAATAAATCAAATTCCATTTGCTGATATAAAACTGAGAAAGTATTACTGCTTGACGATGAAATTAAATTCTGGTTATGTACATTTTGGTACATCAGGGCAAAAATTATACATATATATATAAAGCAAGTAGAACAAAAAATGTCAATAAGAATTCTCTAAATTTTTTCTTAAAACCATTGCCCCATATGCTATCTCTTTCTCACTAATGCTTTTTTGCACTATTCATAGAGTTTGCCTTTATAGTTTTTCTAGGTATCAAAAAATATGCGGAATATGTATCATTTATAAAAATAATAAGATTATTAAATTTTAATGATAAAATACAAGCTTATATAGAAAAATTTTAAAAATAAACTCTGTTTTTTTTTATTTTTTATTACTTTTTTCAAATAAAACTTATTTACTAGTTATAATTTAGTTAGAATTTTGATTTTGTATCAAACCATTTAACCAAGTATCAAACTATTAATATCGTCGTACAATATTTGAGTTAATTTTTTTTTTTTTTATGAAGATGTGTATGTAAATGAAAATCAAAGGCAGATTTTACAACATCTCCATAATATGTGCGCATGCTCCTACCGACGAAGCAGAGGATGCAGACAAGGAAGAATATTACGATACCCTTGAGCGAACATACGCAGCCTGCCCCGAACACGATGCCAAGATTGTAATCGGAGATTTTAATGCTAAAGTCGGTAGAGAAGCAATACATGGAAAAACAATTGGTAATCATAGTCTCCACAACACCACCACAGACAATGGTTACCGATTAGTTAATTTTGCAGCTGCGCGTAACATGGTTATAAGTAGCACCAAATTTCCACATAAGAACATCCACAAAATAACCTGGCTATCCCCTGATGGTCGTACATCTAATCAGATTGACCATCTATTGATTGACGCACGACACTCAACATCCGTGCTAGATGTACGAACCTTCAGAGTGGCTAACATCGACTCTGATCATTATCTAATAGCAGCACAATTCAGAGCACGAATATCTAATGTGAGGAAGCTGCAGAACACACGAGCACAAAAATTCCACATTAGAAGCCTACAATCGCCTGATATAGCCAGAGAATACAGCCAACAAATTAGCTCTAGACTCCAATCGGCACCTCCTTTGAATAATGCATCCATCGATGAACAATGGCAACATTGTTCTAACATTATCAAGGAGGTGGCTTCAAATACCATAGGTTTCGAACCAACACCAACCAGAAACCCTTGGTATGATGAAGAATGCTCAATTAAAACAGCACTCAAAAATGTAGCATACCGCAAAACCCTGCAGAGGAAAACCAGAGCGGCGCAGGAGGAGTACAGAGCTAAAAGACGAGATGAAAAGTACACCATTAGGCAAAAAAAAAAAAAAAAAAAAAAAAAAAAAAAAAAAGGGTTTATGAAAAATCTCGTCTTGTGGACATTGAAACATGCAGAGACAGAGGCGAAGTACGTAAGTTCTACAAACAAGCCAAGCAGTTGGCAGCTGGCTACAAGCAACGTACACACGCGCTGAAAGACAGCATGGGAAATTTGGTAACCGATACGCGAGAGATATTGAAGACATGGAAACAACATTTCGAACAGTTGTTAAATGATGGGCATACAGAACACCAGAATAATGCACCAGTCACAATGATCAACGATGACGAAACACTACCACCGAGCTTAATGGAAGTTGATCAAGCCATTCAGAAACTGAAAAATAACAAAGCTGCTGGTTCAGATGGAATCCCAGCTGAGTTATTTAAGGTAGCAGGAGAAGATTTGGTTAGGAGCATGCACCAAATCATCACCAGAGTCTGGATGGAAGAATGCATGCCCGATGACTGGAACATTAGCACCATATGCCCCATTCACAAAAAGGGCGATGCCATGTCATGTGCCAACTATAGAGGAATATCTCTATTGAATGTCGCGTACAAGATCCTTTCCAACGTAATATGCGAACGACTGAAACCACATTGCAATAACATCATAGGCAACTACCAATGTGGTTTCCGTCCTGGTAAGTCTACCATCGACCAAATCTTCGCATTGAGGCAAATCCTGGAGAAGACCCATGAATTTCAAATCGATACACACCATCTTTTTATCGATTTTAAGGCAGCCTACGACAGTATCTATCGCCGGGAACTGTACATTGCAATGTCGGAATATAGCATACCATCCAAGCTTATCCGACTTTGCCAAGTAACATTGGAGAACACTAAATGTGCAGTTGCTATTGGAGGAAATATGTCGGAACTCTTTCGTACATGCACCGGCTTCCGTCAAGGTGATGCACTGTCGTGCGATTCCTTCAATTTAGTGCTCGAACAGATTATACGCCGCCCTGGTGTCAACACCGAAGGAACAATCTTCAGAAAATCTGTTCAGCTATTAGGCTTCGCGGACGACGTCGACATAATAACAACATCACAACGAGCCGTCATCGAAGCCTTCGTCCGTATTGAAGAAGAAGCAAAGAAAATGGGTCTTCTAGTGAACGAGAACAAAAAGAAGTATATGTTATCAACAAATAAAGAGGCCAGAATACATCGAGCAGGTCCAAACATCACTGTTGGTACATATAACTTTGAGGTAGTTAAGGAGTTTGTCTACCTAGGTACAAATGTAAACTCCGCAAATGACATCAATGTGGAGATCCGACGAAGAATAAACCTAGCAAACCGCTGCTACTTCGGTTTGTCAAAACAACTGGGTTCAAAACTCCTCTCGCGCAGTTCCAAAGTGCAACTGTACAAAACGCTCATACTTCCAGTGCTACTATATGGAGCAGAATGCTGGACATTGCCCAGAGCAAGTGAGCAAGCACTTGGAACTTTCGAGCGAAAGATTCTTCGTCGAGTGTTCGGTCCTTACTGCGACGATGGGACCTGGAGAAGAAGATACAATGCCGAGATCTATCAGCTGTACGGTGACGTAGACCTAGTTCAAAAAATTAAGATGAAAAGGCTGCAATGGCTAGGTCACGTTGAGCGAATGGACAACAATGCTCCAGCTAAAAAGATACTCGAAGCCAGGCCAGAGGGAACACGTCGCAGAGGTCGCCCAAACCTTCGTTGGAGAGACGAGATTTCGACAGACATCAGAAGGCTCCAAATCTCCAACTGGAGAGAATCTGCTCGGGACCGAACGAGGTGGAGAGGAACGCTACGTCAGGCCCAGGACCTTCATGGTCTGTAGCGCCACCTAAGTAAGTAAGTAGTATGTAAATGAATGCAATATTGCCATATCATTTGTATGATTAAAAAATACATTTTTTTTTAATTTAAGTTCTTAAAACTTGAATATTTAAAAAAAAAATCAATTTTAATTTTTTAGAAATTTAAAACTGATTAGTTCAACTGATTAGTCATTCGAGTAAAAACACTGTAGAAGTCTGCAAGTAGTAGACGAAATACGCGTATACGTTAAGTTAAGCTAATTTAATTAAATTAAAAGAAAACTAGGTACTCAAATTTTTTAAAAATAAAAATTTAAAATATTTTACCAAAACGCTCTAAATCATAAAATAAAATTAAAAAATATATTTTATAAATTTATAACTGATTAGTAGTTTTAAGAATTTTAACAAATAGTTTTCGTTGTTTTATTAATATTTTATATTTTAAATTATAATATTTATATAATAAAAGTTATATTATAATATGAATTATAATTAAATTATAATATAAGTTATACTTTAAATATTTTATATATTAAAAAAATAATTTCCAAATCTTACATAACTTTTAGAAAAAGTAATTCTTTAAAGTTTTTATATGTAAGTTTTTAAAATCTTATATGTTGATAAATTAGGAAATTACATTAGTCTTTCAATATGGCAACACCAAAAATTATGTAAACTTTTTAAACGTGTTGATCAAGTCAAGTGTATTGAAATTTATGTTTGTATTCATTTACATGTGTTTATATTTTAATTTTAGTTGTAGTTTATATTTACGTAATGGCAAATTTATTATACCCTTTGACCTACAGTCATACGGGATAAAACACTGAAAGATGGTGTAAAGAATTTTTTCATAGTATTATTTTCAATGGCTGGGGTTTTATATTTTAACCTTTGGTGGCTTGCTGTTTCATTGTGAAATTATCTATTAAATTGCGGTTTCTAGTTTCAAAGGGGTTAAAAAGTTAAAGCCATAAAGTTATAAAAGGAAAATTCAAATTTAAATTTGAGCGGTAATTTGTCGTTTTATTTTCATAAATTTTAGGTAATAAATTATTAATTTCCCAACAAATTTTTAATAGATTAGATTTTAATACTATATACCTACAGAGCCATATATTAAAATTTTACTCTAATTTATCTTTATACCCGTGCATATATATATGAACATCGGGTATATTAGATTTGCTCCTCCGTTTGTAACGCATCGATCTAGACGAGCTAGATATAGTGTCAAGGGTACGTATCGGCTCAGAATCGAAAAATTAGTCGATCTAGCTATGTGTGTCTGTCCGTCCGTCCGTCCGTCCGTACGTCCGTCAGCACGATAACTCAAAAACTATAAGAGCAAGAGTTCTGAAACTTTCACAAAGTAATTTTTAGACAATTTGTAGGTTCCCTATTGTTTTTGGTTAAAATCGGACCAAGGCTTCGAGGAGCTGCCATACAACTTTTTTGCACCAATATGAATTTCTTCAAAACTAATTATACTACGGGGATGAAAATTACACACGGTTAGTTTTATAATGACTCCGGCACTTATATGAAGTTTCAAAATGTTAGGGCCCCATTTTCGGGGGGCTGCCATACAACTTCTTTGCACCAATCTGAATTTCTTCAAAACTAATTATTCTACGCAGATGAAAATTACACACGGTTAGTTATATAATGAATCGTGCACTTATATGAAGTTTCAAAATGTTAGGGCCCCATTTTCAGGGGGCTGCCATACAACTTCTTTGCACCAATATGAATTTCTTCAAAACTAATTATACTACGCGGATGAAAATTACACACGGTTAATTATATAATGAATCGAGCACTTATATGAAGTTTCAAATTGTTAGGGCCCCATTTTCGGGGGGCTGCCATACAACTTCTTTGCACCAATATGAATTTCTTCAAAACTAATTATACTACGAGGCTGAAAATTACACACGGTTAGTAATATAATGAATCGAGCACTTATATGAAGTTTCAAAATGTTAGGGCCCCATTTTCGGAAGGGGCTGCCATACAACTTCTTTGCACCAATATGAATTTCTACAAAACTAATTATACTACGACGATAAAAATTACACACAGTTATTTATATAATGAATCGAGCACTTATATGATGTTTCAAAATGTTTCGGCCCAATTTTGGGGGGCTGCCATACAAAGTTTTCGATTCAATAACTGTGAATCTAATGAAGCTATAAGGTTAAAATTAAAATTGGGCAGGTAAAGTAATAGGGCAAGTTAGTTGGCAAAGTTGGACATCACTCGGACCATCGGAATTTTAGGGTGGGCCATTTTTTTTTTTGTTTTTTTTTTTTTTTTTTTTTTTTTTTAAGCTAAAGTTATGGGACAAAGAATGAAAATTTTGTTTTTTGTTTTGTGATTTTTTTTTTTTTGTTAATTTTTTTTTTTTTTTTTACGTCAAAATTATGGGGTAATGAGTTAAATGTATTAGGGAAGTAAATTACGGTTATTTTATACACCATAGTGGGTATGCACGGGTATCTAAAAGTTGACAAGGGCAACTATAATCTTCCTCGTTTTTACTATTTTTTACTTTTTTTTTTAAGAAAATAATAATATAAAACAATGTGTAGGATGAGAAAGGTATATGTTTTTACAAATGTATCATATCGTTTTTTCTCTTTCGTGGGGCATTGGATTTAACAAAATATAGTGAGAGATTTTTTGTTCTACTTGCTTTATCTATATATGTATAATTTTTGATCAGGGTCTGTCCCGAAATCTTTTTATTTGTAATATTATTTTTTCAAAATCTTATTTTACAAAATCTAATCTCGTTCAAACAAAGGTAAAAATAAATTAATCGTAAATGGTTACCAATATCATTTTCAGACAAAATACAAGGAAAATTATAGGCGAACTTTTGTCCATAATAAATGTCAATTTTGTACAGGGCCTCTGATAACTATATTAGAGAATAGCAATCATATAATTTTGAAAGTAGGATGTGATCACTGCATATTTTATACAAAAAAAAATTGATTTTATTGATAAAAATATATATATTTCAAAAATTTGATAGTCTATCTACAATGAAACTCTCGTTTCACTTTTATATCGCTCTCATTCCGTAGTCAACAAAGGAGTGTCCAGAATTAAATGTACATGAAAGCGTTTTTTTTGGCATTGTGTTGTTTACCAATTTCATGAATTAAAAAACATTTAATACTTTAAAGTTTATTGTATAGCTAATTTGATTTATTTTTTTATTTATTTATAATTAGTACCAGGACAATAGTAAATATTGCCTGATATTATTATAGTCCTTTGCCTATTTGGTATTTGGGCTTCTTAAATTAAATACTTTCTATTTATTTATAACTACTATATTATTTATTTTGTTTATATTATATATTTGTATATTTATATTATATTTGGTCACCATGGGGATTCGTAAAGAAAAATTATTTTTCAATAATTTTTTTTTTTTTTTAATTTACAATAAAAAATATTTTTCAAAGATCAATTATTTGACATTTGAATACGTAGAGAAAGTGAAAAAGTTAAGTTAAACAATTTTTTAATGACTGTGTGATGCCTACACTTTTATATAATTCGATTCATTTAACTTAGGGCCTTACCTAATCAAAAGCGTACGACGTATGACGTACAATACGCCGTACGTCAACACGTCGACGTATCCCGAAATCGATACGCGCGTACCATTTTTAATTTGCCAAAAAATCTATTTTGAATATTGATTTCATATAAAAAATAGCGTTTTTAATTTTGGTATTATTTTTAATTTTTTTTTTCTTTAAATTTTGTAAAATGCATTTCGATGATATTGAAGTTTTAGAAGATTTAAATTTAAAAACGTTTTATTTACTAAATATCAATAAAACATCACCATACCAACATAACAAAAAACAATAACAAAATTGTATACGCTTTGTCAATTTTTAAATTTTAAAAACCCGACGTATGGTACGTCGCGTATTTCGGGAGCTCCCATATAATTATATGTATTTAAAATTATTTTGACAGAAAATATACACCGTATGTCGTCATTTAGGTAAGGCCCTTAGTTTGACAGATAGCTACGTGTAGAGAGTGAAACGAGAGCGTTCATTGTAGATAGGCTATGAAAATACAAAGTGAATATAAATACCTACTTAGATATTACAAAAAAAAATTTTTAAATGTTTTAAAAAGATAGTTTTTTTCATAAATATGGTTGGTACTATTAAATGTTTTGTTCCATATTGTACGACGGACACAACATCTAAAAAGTATTGTTTTCCATTTCCATGGAAATATCGCGATGTTTTAAATAAATGGAAATCTTGTATTATACGTAATAATAAAATTAAAAAATTTTCGGATAAGCAAATATTTAAGGATATGCGAAGTACATTTCTAGGAGAAATAAATGCAAAGTACTTCAAATACGAAACACAAGAGTATAACGGTTGATGCTAACCCATCATCGTATATTCCAGGTTAGTTAAATTTTTATTCAGTTTTTTTTTTAATTTTTTTAATTTATTTTGAAAATTTAAAAATTTAAATTGAAACGTTTTATATTTTTGTGTACAATTACAATTTATAATTTAATAAAAACCAAATAGTTCTGAGTTCATCTTAATCATAGATTAAATGTACTTTTAAGCAAATATGAATAGTATTAACAAAATATTGTTTAGTTTAGTTGTCTTTAAAATATATGTTATATGTAAAAATTTATAAGAATGTAGGTACAAATATTTATTGTTAATTTTTAGTAATACTTAAGGACAAGTTCTTAGCGATTTAAGAAGTAAGCTTATAAAAATTAGATTCTACTTCATTAGGTGCAAAAGTATTTTTGTTGTATATTAATTTATTTTTACAATTTTGGAAAAAAAATTGCATACAATAAGCAAATTAAATACGTAGAAATCGTTTATTTCTCTCTCGAATTCTTTTTCTCAAACGGTAAGAACCTCTTTCTAAATTCAACTAAATTGCGCAAAGATGAAACCGAGAGGATACAGGAATAGAAGATAATGGCAATATCTTTAATGAGCTGAATCCAAAATGCTATAGGTTCTTGAAAAAAAATTTATAAATATTCTTTTATACCGAAGATACAAATTTAACCAGCATTCACAATCAGCTTTTTGAGTATGGGAAAAATATTTCTAAAGATATGAAACCAGTTCATGAAGTATGCAATTTAATATTTGATGAAGTCAGCTTGACTTTATGTCACAAAATGACGACAGAATTTTAGAATTTTGAAAATGATGAGGTAAGTAAAAAATTTCCAAATCATTAGAAAATCTCTCGGTCTTTTACCAAAACGTCAAGCGACTTCCGACTTAAACGCTGAACTCCAATTTTAATAACAGGGAACTATTTTCAAAAGATTATTGAGTTTACCGTACAGATAAAAATGTTTCTTCATTTCTTGTCCAACGCGGCGGTGAAGTTAGCTGTTAAAATCACGGTGATGAAAAATGTAGTTGATTTGCCATTTTCTTACTTATTTGAAATGATTTGTTTCCAAATCTCCTTTAGTCTCATAAATCCTAATTTATTCATTATACTTGCGTAATATCTCCTATAGTAATCTAAATAAAGTTGAGTTTTATAACGATCTTATAATGGTGGTAATAATTAATAACATTCAATGCAAACCCAAAAAACAAACAATTTCTTGATTGCACATAATGTTTTGTTCAATTTTGATTCAATTTCTATTGACGACCTAAACAGCCTAGTTATGCAACATGTTAGTTCTGTTACGAACAAGTTAGGGAGACAACTATACCTTGTTTTTTATTTGAACCATGGAAACTGTTAGTTATACCCTAGTGAATTTACCTTCAACAATATAGATCTTTATCACTCTTTAACGTATATAATTTCCAGCATAAGCTACTTAAATGAACCCTTTTTTTCCGATAATTATCCAAAGTTTGATTTTGCAAAAACATATTTCACATATCAAAATTCTCTCATAGCTCAAACTCTCTCATAGGCTCAATCAACGTAGTAGCAATATTCTCTTCATCAACACCAAACGTCTGGGTTTAACAGTTTTAACTAACAACTAGCAATATACAGCTAACAGCATATTTCTTAGAAATTCCAATAAAATCTAATAAAAACTACTACAAAATAACTGATTATTATACTTGTGTAAGACCTATACTTGAATACGCAAGTTAAATATGGTTTTCCCAATGAATTAGAAGAAAAATACGTCTATGTTTCGCTCTACACGCAATCTTGCTTTGGCTGATCCACAACTTCATCCCTATGAGCTAGATTAATTGCTAACATATTATATGTTCAGCAAATTATTCGTGGTAATATTAATTCATCTGTTATACGTGAAAACAAAATTTAACGATATTTTCAGTACAAATAAAATTACAAATAAAAATAATTGAATAATTACTGCATTGTAACTGAAGACTCTTTCGTCTTTTAGATTCGTGTATACTACGTAAGATTATGATGTTTCGACTCCTTTCTGATTTGGTTACTAAAGTGCTCCTTGCGTATAAACATAAATTTATAGAACATATTATGGTGAAACTTCCGGAAAGGGGTTGTGAGCTATCAAGATGACGTCATCACATAACGGTACTAAATAAATCAAAATTTCCGAATATATATACCATTAGTGGCGATGGCGTCATCTAGTGGTCGAAAAATGCATTACAAAATGTTCCTAAGATTTTGTAGCATTTTTATTAAAATGTTATATTTTTCCTGTAAGACAATAAACTGGAACCAACATCTTACAATATTGTAGGGCATGTTATTGTCTTTCATAAACATCTTGTTTCATCTGGATCGGTGCTACCATTTTTGAGATATTGCAATTTAAAGTGAAATTTAAAAAAAAAAAAAAAAAAAAAAAATCAAACTTTCAAAAAAACTACTATAACTGTGAAATTTTCAAAAACACCCTGTATTATTATTATACCATTAGAAAGGTCTCTTAAAACTCTTTCCAACGGTATATAATAAGTATGGCATATGTTGACAAATAGCCACCAGAGAACATAAATGCAAAAATGACACAACAATTTTATTAAAAAATACATTTTCATACTTTATTTGTCATAAATTTATTTTGCCTTTTTGGCAAATTTAAATATGTAAGAATGCATTTTAGGTTTGGATACAATATTGAGTTTGGTTCTGGCAATTTGTTTTGAGGGATTTTGGAGGTGACAACCTCAAAGTTTTAAAATTTTTTTTATTTAAATATGTATGTAAAAATATAATTAGAAAGGCCCTTAGACTACAAAATCAGAATTATGCGCTTTATCAGATTATAAGAATCTGAATTAGGAGGATTTTAGAGTTGCATTTAAATTCAGGATTGCCGCTTTTTCCAGAATATATATATATGTTTATTGTTTATGTATATCAAATATTAGAAGAGATTTTAGAGGCGTATTCTAAATGAGCTATCAAAAAGGAAACTTTCTTTGTTTTTAATTCTGGTTCATTAATTTATAGTTTCTAATGCTAATTTACTTTAATATTTTTGCAACATTTAATATTTTTTTAAATCATGTAGGAACGGAAATACACACAGACTGTTGGGCAGGATACATAGATTTGAAAAAACTTGGATACATCCACAGAACTGTGAATCATTCTAAAAATTTTGTTGATCCAGAAACTGGTGCCCATACTCAACATATAAAAAATTCATGGAAGTCCCTAAAAAGCCATTTATGTCGGGGTGGGATCCGAAAAAATGTTATGGATCTGCACCTCTGTGAATTTTTATGGCGAAAGGAAGCCAAGGATAAAAATGAAGATCCATTTACAAAATTAATAGTCGACATTAAAAATTTATACTGTGGCTGAATAAAAAAAAAAATTTAATTAACTTAAAAATAATGTTTTTTTTTTTAATTTTTTCCCATGTATTATTGTTCTATAAAGCATTAATAATAATTAATAAATCATTATACAGGTTGTTGGAACAGTATAAGCGTAATTTTATATCCAACTCAAAACCCTGTCAATCTTCAAAATCTTAGTATATAAATATTCTGGAAAAAGCGTATAATTCTGACTTTATAACCAACTCTAAGGTCCTTTCTCTTTATACTTTACATACATATTTTTTAAATTTTCACTTTAAATTGCAATATCTTAAAAACGGTATTTATATGAAAGGCAATATCATGCTCTACAATATTATATGATGTTGGTTCTAGTTTATGGTCTTACAGGAAAAATATAGCATTTTAAATAAAATGCTACAAAATCTTAGAAAATTTTTGTAATGCATTTTTCGACCACTAGATGACGCCATCGCCACTAATGGTATATATATATTCGGAAACTTTGAGATATTTAGTACCGTTATGTGATGACGTCATCTTGATAGCTCAAAACCCCTTTCCGGAAGTTTCGCCCATATTATTTTATATTTATGTAATAAATATAATTTATTCTTTTATTTTTAGATCTTTAATTTATTTTTTCATTTTATACACCATTTAAATTATAGTTTATAATTTATATCCTTCTTTCAATCTTTAATCATAATCAATGCCTGACATTTAAACTTAAATCTTATAAAATTATTAAGTAATTTTAATATCAACCATTAAACTTTTTAAACTATAAAACAAAATTTTGCATACTATCATGCGAATCCAATATTAGAAGTACTAAATATTTATAGCTTTAAATTAATTTATTTAATTTATTGAAAAAACTCCACAGCACTTTATATTTTCAAGCAATATTTATTACACATAATTTTTTTAATAAAAAATCAAGAAGTCGAATAGACATAAAAGAAATGGTTTTTGGTTCTTTGGTTTTAACTGAAATTTTAAGACATAAAATATTAAAAAAAATTTACTGTCTCAATATTGTGTATATTATAGTAAAAGTTAAATAGAGCAAGACTTCGCTCTGCGTTGTTGTTAAGTGTAAAAGGGGATGCACAAAAAGTTCCAAATAAAAACGGTGCCAGAACCAAAACGAACAAAATTTCCTATTATAAGAAAATTCATATGTATAAACACGTCAAAATATAGTGAATTTAACTGCATTGTGTTTAGGCACTATATTTTATATATGTATCTGCAAAACTTCATGCGAATTTTGAATTAAATTATTAATACATTATTTTCCGTTATTATTAATTAGATAAAATTAATTAATTTTCATAATATTGCATTAAAATAATTATCTTTAATTATTTTTACAAACTAATGCATTAAAATAATGCATTCAATTAATTTTTAAATTATTTTAGGTTATGCATTATATGTAATGCATTATTTTAATGCATTAGTTTCAAAAAATTATTCAAAATAATTATCTTAATGTATTACAAAAACAAAATAGTGCATCATTCTTATAATTTAAAAAGCTCCAGAGTTGGTAAGCTAAAACAGCACGATTTAAGAAAATTTAAGAAAATATTGAGAATTCACATTCCATTTCACGATATACCTCGGAAATTTTATTATCGCAATTTCCTATCCTAATCCTAATCCTGAAAACCAAACAATATAATTTTACTTAAGTATACCATTCTTAGTTTTAAAAAACGTGATGAAACGGGAACAAGCTAAAATGTTATAATTCACATAACTCAACTGAACCAGGTACAGTGGTTCTGAGTGACTCGTCGTGTTTTCACCAACCCTCGTAAAAAAAAACGTGGTAAATTTTGTATAAGTTCAAAATTTTATTACAAATTTTGCATTATTTGCTTTTGAGAGTTTTTTTATAGACCGGTCGAAAGGCAAATGACAAATAAAGTGTGGTAATTTTAATTTTGTAATAAAAGAAATATTGTTATTACGAATATACATTTAATACAATTATATAGATATAGAAATATTATATAATACATAATACTAAAAACTTTTCTATCATACCTTTGTAGAATTTAATATAAATTTCAATAGAAAACCCTTTACAGAATTAATTTTTAAGACTTTGCATTAACTTCTTGTTTTTTTCAATAACAGTGCTATTTCTTCACAACTGACCAAAGCACCTGTCGACTTCAAATTTTTTTATTTTTTATCAGCAAAAAAAAAATGTAAAGAAACTTTATGGAATTATTTATAAAAGAAAGTATTTCGACTATTGTCGATGCTATAACATTATTTTATTTTAACTTAATTTTATACACAAAATCCTAAAAACTATTCTTTTAACTATAACCAAAAAAAAAAAAAAACAAACTTGAAATTTGTCGAGCAAAACACCATCTTACATCAAAGTTAAAAAAGTTAAAAATAATTTTTTTTAAGGAAAAACTTTTAGTTTTCCTCTCTCTCTCTTTCTCACATTATTTAGAAGTATATAATTAATGGATTTTACTTCATAAGAAACTCCAAAGAAAAAAAATGTTTTTAAAAATAAAATTTTTATTGCAAGGAAATTGTTTTCAAATGACGTTTAGTTAGCTTTGATGTAGGACTTTGGTTAAGTTATTTCCACTTTACAATAATAAAAAATTGAAATAATCTAGTAAAAAAAAACTCCAGTATATTAATTTTTTTTACTTAACCATTTAAAAGCAAGCAAAATACTAAAAATAAAATACGATTAGATTTATTTTGAACATAAGAAGTAAATTGAGTAATTGACAATGATTTACTTGAAAAAATACTTCACTTCTTAAAAAGTTTTTATAAACGTACGAACAGAGTTCTAAAGGGTATACTTAATTTATCAATTCGTTTGTGATGCTTTAAATGAGGATGATGAGGATGATATCATAGAATCATGTGTATCTCTATGTGTCCGTTAGTCTTACCGCACGATAACTTAAAAACTAAAAGAACTATACGATTCCGAAATTATAAATTAATTTTTAAAAAAATATAGTCTTTGAACCTCTTTTCCTGTATGAGCATAGAATTAATTTTTATTCTTGTACGACCATAACTCTCTTTTAATAAAGCTGGGGAATTGAAGTTTTGTCAAAAGTAGTTTTGTTTTATGACCAAAGTTTGCGTAAAATGTGGTTAGTCTAGTATAGCAGGTTCAATTAGCTGCTTCCTACCTCTTTTTAAATATCAACAAATATTTAATATCTAATTAAAAATCTAATACTAATTTAATATCTAATTAAGCTGAATATCTCAAATTTTATAAAAAGTATATTTCAACTACATGGCCAACGTCGGCTTTATCTAGTTCAAAAGTTTAGAATACCTCCCAACTGATGTTTATTTTTAATTGAGTCTAAGAAGTTTAAGACTGTTGTGTCTTTGAAATTTCGCCAAAAATATGCATATATCCTTGAGTTGACGCAGTCTACTCTCCTTACTCTCTTCATCGTTTTTCTGTAAGAAGATTTTAATTTTTATTTTTCTACAACAACAAAATATTTTTTTTTCATTATATTTCAATGTTTATTTTTTTTTCCCCAAGCAAGACATAAGAAACTTTAATGAGGCATACACAAGTCAATTTTAAATAAAAAATCTTTACAATCTTTTAAAAATTTTAACATTATTTAGAAAAGTTTAAAGAATAAAAAAAATTTCATTGACCTCATTTTAAATAAAGTAAAAAAAATCAAACTAATTAAATTAGTCTGCAAAATTTTAAAAAAGGAAAAAAAAAAAAAATAATAAACTTATCACCTTTTAAATTGCTTGTTATCACCTGCGTACTCAATAGAATAGTTTAATTAGTTAATAATGACATAATTAAGTAAAAATAACAACTGTTTTAAAACTCAATTTGTAAGATTTTCCAAATTCAATTGTGCTCCAAAAATGTTATCATAAGAATATAAAAAGAATCAAGAAAATCTTCAAACTCAAACCTTTCAAGCTAATATCAAATAAACTTATACTTATTCACTCTTAATTTATACAAATTTTTACAAAATTATATAGGAATTCAAAAGATTAAAAAGTTTTCTTAGATCCTATGGGATTAGAAAAAAAAACTTTCTTCAATTTTTTTTTTTTTTATTTTTTTTTTGTTTTTTTTTTTGTTTTTGATTGTTAAAAATACAAGAGTAAAAGATAACGAAACTTTTGTTCTGAAACAGATATCACAAATTACAGAAAGAAGAAAAAAACTGATGTAACATGAAGTTTATATCCTGAATTCGAATTTTGTGGTCTAAACAAAAAAAAAACAAATTTAACACTATAATCGGATTTAGAAGAGTATTTTGATCACATTACAGGAAACCAAAGAAGTATTCCCAAAAGAATTTATATAGGTATTCTCTTACATAATTTTATCAATAAAAATCAATAGATTTTTTTTGTTTTTGTTGTTTTTTTTGTTGTCTTTGTTATGAAAACAATTTTCAAATAAACTTTCACACAATAAAATTAAATCGTTCAGTTCTGTCAAAATAATAACGAAAGAAAAAAACACCAAAAGAGAGACAGAGAAAAAAAATTTTTTTTTGCTGACGTAAATAATGGAATACCGAATAATATATTGAAAAAAAAATTTGAAAGTTAATAGAAAAAACGAAATTGTGTTTACTTAGAAATTTTATTTTTCGAAATTTTAATTGGCAAAAAAATAAACGAAAAATTATTATCAAAATAAATAAAAAAAATTAATTGAAATTGCATTTTAATTGGGTTGTTTTTTTTTTTTTTTATAAACTATTAAAATTTTGATAATTAGATTTTTGTTTTGTGTATATATATAAATTATACTTCATTTAACTGAAGCATCAGTTTAGAAAATATTTTTATTAAATGCTAATTTCAACAAGATTTTATTGAATAGAAAATTTCAATTTGACAAATAAAATCAATTAGAAATTTATTTGAAAAGAAATTATTTTTAAAAGACCAATTAGAAATGACATTGTATTTAATAAAAAATAAAAATTCCGCATAAAAGAATTTTTAGTATCAATATTAAATTTGTTTCAATATTCAATTTTAAAAACCCTAAAGAATGAATGCAAAAAAAAAAAAAAAAAACTTCAGTTGAGAAAAAATTTTTAATTAAAATAATTGTGAAATGTTTTTAAAGTCCTTTTTTTTGCGAATGTGCTTAAAGGATATTTATTATACGCCATTAATGTTACATATTTTTAAGAAGTTAGTCATTTTGCCCTACGCTAATTTCTATGGAACATCCGGGTACACCCGCTTCAGAAACCCCAGAATTTTATTATATTTATATCTTTTGTATTAACTTAAATCATACAAAAATTTTTTCGAATTAATCCTTATTTAGTATTAATAAAAATGGGTAAAATAATATTGTTAAACCAAATAAAAAGAAATCAAACTTTTTGATGAACTCAACAATATAGGTCAAACACAAATATATTTAGTACAACTTGTAAAACATGTATCCTAAAGGGCCAAATTCCAATAATTTGTCTTGCTAATGGATTAGATTTTTCTCCTATTCCAGATTGTTTAAAAAATCTCTCCTGTTTGAAAGAACATTTCGTAGCCCCACATATATCTTTGATACATACACAATTCAACTCCAACTAAAAAGAAAAATGACAATTCGCTCACAATTACATGTGTGAAACAATTAGGCCATTTAAAGTTCTGAAAGCTATTGAATATTTAGTTAATACACCACTTTATATTAATGAGGGAATAGAAATATCTAGAAATTGAATAAAAAGTTTTCATGTTAAAAATTAAAAGAAGTTTCGTTTGTATTGTCACGCGATGATGGACAAGTCATTCAACAATTATTTAATAACAGTAATGACAATCTTAATTAAGGTATTAATGAATTAGAAGACAATATAAATCGCAGTGGTCAAGAGACCTTATTAAACAATGTATCTATTGAAAATATAACCCTAGCACCAGGAGAAGGACAAAATCCTTTATCTATGTTAACTGACAAAATTCTAAAGAATTGTCTTTCCGCCACCATTTATTGTGGAAAACCAAGGTTAATTGATAGTTCCATTCGTTATTTAACTTATAACAAAACAACACGTATCGAAGTTCGAAGGTTTGACTAAAGATGGTCTCAACCTGAAAATTATTCTATATTATATAATAATAATGAACTCATGAATATAAATGACGCTATTTCAATTTACTTAGGAAAGGAAACTATCAATAATTAACTCTCGTCGAAATATTGTAGGTAATGATACTTGCTTTATTGAACTAAAGTTAAGTATGCCTCCCTTAAACAATTCCAACGTAACACCAGTGGTGATTATTTTGCAGCAAGTGAATTTTTTTACACTGTGGAAATTCCAAGGTGGTTTAAAACTAGTTATGGAAACTCATTTGTTGTAAGGACTAATAAGACGTGGAAGATGCTCACTTCTAATATGTTTACCTCTGTTAATAATGTTCTATACTACAACTTGCAATAATTTAAAACCAATCTTTTCAGATTCATTTCCAATCTACCCCAGAATTCTCCTTTAATATTTTATTATCCTCCTCTTTCCAACTAAACTTACATGTTATGTAATATGTATAAAGGAACCCCTCCCTATAGCTTTTATTTAGCGTGTAAAGAAAAAAAAAATAAAATAAGAAGCGAGATTAGTATTAATTCATAATACATAATTATAACATTTATAATAAAGTATAATACATAATTGTAACAACATTTATAACAACATTAATAAAAAAAATGAAATTTATATGAAGAGAAAATATTTTTTAATATATTAAATTCAAAGCAAGTTACAATTAAAAACTGAAAATATTTTTAACAGTTGATTTAGTATAAGTGCTAATAAATAATATCAAAAAAATTATGAAAAAAGTGCGAATATTGTGAATTAAATATTATAATAAAAACATTTTATAAATAAACAAGTGAAAATATTTAAAAATTTATATTAATAACAACATATACACCAGTTTTGGTATAACTAGTGAAATTATATATTACAAATATTTGTAAATTCAATCACCAACTAATAATAGTAACAAGTGTTTACATTTATTAAAATATATTAATTGAAACAATGGAATCGAAACATCAATTAAATATTTTGTAATTAAATGATAATAATAATTATAGCAAAACATGCGAATTTATTTAAATACTTTAAATAGTCTTATATTAAAAATATTAAGAACATTTAAACGATTAAAATAATTTCTAAGAATATAAATGATGAGAGGTTTTTTAATAATTAATATTAATAACAAGTAGAATCAACAGTTTGTTATTAATTATTTATCCAGTTTTAATAAATTTGTTTTCTTGTTAAAATAACTAATTTTAATAATTGGTAAAATATATTGTTATTTGATACTTTTTTACATTTTGTTTTATTTTTTCTTTAATAATCTAAAATATAAAATAAATCCAGCGTTTTTAGACGTAGAAGGTTATCTCTTTCCAACCGTCTGTTATTATTTTCGTATGGTTTACATTTTTCTTGAAACCTAAGTCTGATTTATGCAGAGTCAAATCAGCATAAGTTCTGTAATAGAGGGCTATAGAGTCCAACCATTTCGGAGTATATGTTCACTTTGCTACAAAAAACCAGGCGTGTTGGCACTGAACGAAACTCAGGTTTATTCAAACGAGGATGCGGTTAAGTTCAGTGTTCTTGGACACAAACTTGAAACGTTCTTTAGTCCCCATAGAGGTATTTCTCTTTATATTCGAAATGATATTGCCTACCAAATTCTGGATAAATATAACATAGACAAAAATCCAGAGTTTATTATGTTTGGCCAAATTTATTTTTGGCGGCCAAGGAGAACAAAATTGTAGAGTTTGATATTTTATCGGATTCTATAATTAACATCCTTCAGGAGAACTCCGAAACTGAAACCGTTGCAGCCGGCGATTTCAATGTTCACAATAAAAATTGGCTTCTATACTCTCCTCACACATCGGCAGAAGGCAAATATGTAAAACTTTTCAGTGCTCTCCATCAGCTTTTAAAGCAAGCAAGCTTAAAAACAGGCAAGCTATTAAAAACAAAAATTAGGCTTTCTTTGAGTACAAGAGCAAAACAACCGAAAGCAACCGGATTTTTCGGAAGTTAGTAAGAGTTGCAAAAGAATTTTAAGGTAGCAAAAATATAAACATGATTGTTTATTAACGCAAAAAGTTATTCGGTCCCAAAAGGTAGCAAAAGTTTTTGGTCATTTGCCAAATCAGTAAAAGACAACTTTACCTTTTCTACCACTCCCCTACTGATTTATAATAAGGCTGTCCTTTCTGACCCTGAACAAAAGGCATATTTGCTTGTAAAAACTACCTGGGGGATTAGGATTTCAGGTGACTTTTGAAAGTTTTTTTCTCTCTTAGGAAAAAAAAACCAAATAAGTCAAACTTTTGTCAAAAATATACGTCAAAAACAAATAAAAGTTAGTTTTATATGAGCGGAAGGGAGTTAAAAATTCTTCGGAAATAGTAAGCTAAAAGCACCTAAATTCAATTTTTGGAAATAACTAATATGACTAAAATCTAATAAATTTAAGAATAAATGAATTTTTATCTTACTATTTTCACATTAAAAAATGTACAAGTTTTAATTTGCAATGTAAATGCAAACAAATTTATTTATGTGCAATAATACGAAACAGGATTTAGTTAACCCATATTAGCTCAGCTATCTATTTATAGATCAGTTAAAAAACAAAAATTCTAAAATCAAGAAATTCAAGTTTTATCGTTTCTATGAGTTGTAAACATAACAAAAAATATTTCGAAATATTTAAAAGGCTTTGACAAGTGCATCTATGTAAATTAAAGTCTTAATTAAAATTTTAAAAGGTGTGCAAGTTATTTACAAAATGATTTACAATTTTCTTGGTAAATAAATCAAATACAATTTTTTATTGTAGTAAAATATGTAGAAACAAAACAATATTATTAATTTACAAAAGATTTTCTTGTAATAACTCTTCAAAGCCATTGATCTATAAGAAAATCATTGAAATTCTACGACAATATTTTTCAATAATTAAATTAAATGTAATTGTAATTAGAAATTATCAAATTACAATTATATGTAATTGTAATTGTTAAAAATTCAATTACAACTACTTTTAAATGTAATTTGAGGTGTAATTAATTACAAAATGTAATTAATTAGTTCCAAGCCTGTAGCAGGGCCGGCCAACAAGTTGAATTATTTTCCTCACTGTTCCATCTTTCTCAACTTGTCCAAAATCCCACTAGGGTCCCCGACCGAGCTGATCAAGAGGGTCACCTCTTGGATCTGTTTTTAATCACTCACCCTGAAAGATATGTAGTTTCAGTTTGTTGTCCCCTGGGGGGCTCTGACAACTGTCTGGTAACCACAAGCTTTCCGGTAAGCACAATAGCCAGCCGAAGGATTCCTCCCAAAAAATTAGTATGACAATATAGTCGTGCAAACTGGGAGGGATTAAACAATTTATTCAAAGCATTCGCCTGGTCATTGTGCTTCCGCGGTAAAAATGTCAACTTCGCTGCAAATGCGATTAGTGAAACAATTTTACTTGGAATGAGGTTGTATATTGCTCACTCCATGAAAAGTATTAAACGAGAATCCAGAGCATGGTTTAATCGCACTTGCAAAGAAGCCATTCGTAAAAAGGAGGAGGCTTTTAAGCAATACCCTAACAGCTGGTTGAATTCTGACATAGTTATTAATAAACAAAAATTCTTATTCAACCGAGGGTTGAAACGCAAATTCCTATATATGCCTAAGAATAGCAAATCGTTTTGGACGTTTGGAAAAAATCTAAAGGAGGACACTAGTAGGTCCTCCTTTCCTCCGCTTATTGGTAAAAACAACTCAATTGTGTCAGATTCAAAAGAAAAGGCGAACTTGTTTGGCAAACAATTTTCCTTTAACTCACCACTGCCACAGTCAACTCAAAGACCACCAAATATTCCAGAAGTTGGCTGCTCCTTTGGTAGAATTTACTTTAGGACGCGAGCAGTGATGAAAATCTTGAAGAATCTAGATACAAACAAATCAGCCGGTTCCGATGGAATCACAACGATGGTTCTTAAAAAAACCTACTCTACCATTTCAAAACCTCTACGCAACCTCATCTATTTATCTTTTACTTCGGATATTCATCCTTCCCAATGGAAGATTTCGCACGTTTTTCCAATTCCAAAAAAAGGTAATAAAAGCGATCCCTCTAACTACCAACCTATAGCTATAGCTTCGGTCCTTTCCAAAGTAATGAAAAAAATTATAAACCAAAAGCTATTGAAATATCTGGATCATAAAGATTTGCTTCATGATCGTCAATACGGGTTCAGAGCCCGTCGTTCAACTGGTGATCTCATGATTTACATTTGTGAAAAGCTCAATGATGTGGTAGTACTGGATATTTCTAAAGCTTTCGACTGTGTATGGCATGCTGCTTTGTTAGCAAAATGCAGAGCTATAGGGCTAGGTAGAGTCTTGCTCAAATGGATTAGATATTTTCTTTCAAATCGTACGATTCGAGTACTGGTAGATGGTTTATCATCTGAAAAATTTGAATTAAACGCTGGTGTCCCTCAGGGATCTGTTCTTTCTCCCACCCTCTTCTTAATATTCATCAATGATCTTCTATCTTTAACCTCCAATCCAACTCACAGTTAGCTTCCTATGAATTTCATAGCCACTGTAACATTAATCATCAGGTTAATACAACAGCAAAAAATTTCACTATCAGTGAGCTAAATAATTATTTAGCAAAAAATCCATAAATGGGGTGAAAATAATCGTGTTCAATTAAACACGAAGAAAACCCAATGCTGTCTTATAATAGAAAAAAATAGCAACAAAGCTGTTGCTATATCGCTGTAAAACTTACTTTTCTCCATTAGATCTCCTCAATATCTATAAAACATTCATTCTTAATCTATCGTTAGTACAGTAAAGACATACTCGCTTTGTTGTTTTTTAATTTTTATTAAATTTTTTAGTGAATACTACAATTTAATTATAATAACATTTAAACTTTAATATTACAATTTTGTTGACTCTTGCGTTAAATATATTTTTTTTTTGTTTCTTAACCTTTAAAACAATAAAATAAAAAAAAAAAATAATATAAAAAAAAAAATAATTTAAATAAAATAAAAAAATTAAATATAAACAGTACCAATAATAATTTTGCAAACTTTTTGAATTTTTAATCTCTAAATCTTTTTTGTCAAACAATGTCAAACAAAATTAATATTAATTCTTGCGCAATTAAATGTGCTCATGTCACGTGCGGTAATCATGACGCTAAATTGCATTTGCTGAAATGTAAAGGCTTCTGCGGTAAAAAATTACATGGAACATGCGTAGGTCTAGAAAGAAATTGACATTCTTCTAGACTTTGCAACAATTTCGTTTGTGATGAATGCCTTAATATTCATGATCTGTTAGCTAACATGAATAATAAAAACATAACAAGCTTGCTAGATATCAAGGATGATCAAATGCAAGTGTTAAACAAAGCGATCAAGGTAATAGACAACACTAACAATGTCTTGTTGGATTTGTGTCAACGTTTTAACGATACAAATCCACCAGGTCTTTCAACTTCAACTAACGAAGCGGCTGCAGACACAAAGTACGAAGTTGCCCATAACCTGGCAGTAATTAAATCTATTATCGATAAATTGGAAAATATAAATAAAACGGACAGGCTAGAAGAGGAAATATCTTCTCTTAAAACGGATATTAGAAAGCTTTGTATCATTGGGTCGAAAGCTTCCAATTCGTCTATAAACAATGTAGACAAACTAAAAGACGAGATCTGTTCATTAAAAACAGACATAAGGGAGCTTTCTGAAAAAGTCGAAGCCGGCAGTAATGTAAGCAAATCTTTTCAAACAAATAAAAAAAAGACCGTTAAAGAAGCTGGGTCGCAAACAGACCAGTTTGTCATTTCTTCTCTCGATACTACTACTCTGGGGCCTGAGTACTTCAAACCGACAACAACTTTATCAGCTGTCAAAACAACGTGAGTTCATCCGCCAATGCGGTGAATGACATTTCATTACATAGTGAATTAGCAAGAGCGGAATCCTCTAACTCAACTTCGACATCATCAACATCAACATCATCAACATCAACATCATCAACATCAACATCATTAACACCTTTATCATCGTCATCAAGATCACCAACATCATCATCATCATCATCATCTTTACCTACTCCTTCTTCTACAAAACTAGTAGCCAAAAAAGTTCGTTTTACACTACTCTTGACAAGGAAGTTAGTACAAAACAAAGGCTCAAATTATTTATTCTTTACAAAATTGGCTGCATCAACAACTCCCAGTTACCTCAGTAAGTTTCTAAAAAATACATTTAAGTTAAATAATAATAAAATACACATAACTAATATTACTCAGGGCCGGCGCTTCCATATGCACAGATGGCACAGTAAAACCGGGCGCCAGAATTTTAGGGGCGCCAAATTTATTGTAAAAATTATGTACCTACCGACCTAAAATAATTTTTTTTTTTTTTTGAAAATAATTAATAAATTTACATACCAAAATTTAAAAATTAAAATTATTCCTTTGAATTAATTCTTTCAAATTCTGTTCAAATTAATTCTTCTTAACTCAAATCAGATATATTTTATTTTATCATTCATTTTATAGGTACCTACCTACTGTTTAAGTTCTTCTTGCTTTGATTCTACTTAGTTAAAATAACAATTTTAAAATATGCTCCATACACATAAACAAAATCATATAAAGCAAAATAAAAATGTTTTTCGGTTTTTCCTATACATTTTTTTATTTAAGGTTCAATCATTTTTTATTGTTCCTTAAATTATTTATCTATTATAAAAAAAAGAAATAGAAGAGACCATAAGAAAATAAATTCAATTCTCTTTTTTAGTCTTCTTTCAATAAAATCAAATAGTTTAAATATACCTTATATACATAAGCAAAATCATATAAAACAAAAAAATGTTTTTCGGTTTTGTACTGCATTTTTATACCCGTGCATACATATATGACATCGGGTATATTAGATTTGCTCCTCCGTTTGTAACGCATCGATCTAGACGAGCTAGATATAGTGTCAAGGGTACGTATCGGCTCAGAATCGAAAAATTAGTCGATCTAGCTATGTGTGTCTGTCCGTCCGTCCGTCCGTCCGTCCGTCCGTCTGTGTGTCAGCACGATAACTCAAAAACTAAAAGAGCTACAGTTTTGAAATTTTCACAAAATATTTTTCAATCAATTTCTAGGTTCCCTATTTTTTTTGGTTAAGATCGGACCAAAACTTCGGGTAGCTCTCGAACAGCTAACTTTTTTAACTCCAATATTTTCATACAAAAATTTTAACATGAAGTATTTAATATGAAATTATATGAATTTTGTTTGTTTTTGTTTTTTTTTTGTTTTTGTTACAAAAAGTAGATAAAAAGTAGATTTCGAGTTAGAATTTCATATGATTTAAATGATGCGTAGTTTATTTAAGATAAGCAAAAAAAAAGAAGACAAAGATTTTTTTAAGTAAATGGCTTATTGATATTGATAGATAATTATGAATATATATGATGAATCATCTGATGATTATTATATGAATAATGATCATATGAAGTTGATTTGGCTTAAGTTTAATATATTCGTGAATTAAAAATTAATTATAAGAGATGGAATTGAAAAATTAGAGCAAGAGTTTTGAAATTCACACAAAACATTTTTGGGACATTTTTGAGGTTCCCTATTCTTTTTGGTTAAGACCAGATCAAGGTTTCGGGGAGCTGCCACACAACTTATTTAAATCAATATGAATTTCTTCAAAAGTAATTATACCAGGAAGATGAAAATTACACACGGTTAGTTTTATAATGAATCAAGAACTTATATGAAGTTTCAAAATGTTACGACTTCATTTTCGGGGGGCTGCCATACAACTTTTTTGCACCAATATGAATTTCTTGAAAACTGATTATACTACGAGGATGAAAATTACACACTGTTAGTTATATAATGAATCGAGCACTTATATGAAGTTTCAAAATGTTACGGCCCCGTTTTCGGGCAACTGCCATACAAAGTAATCAATTCGATAACTGTGAATCTAATGAAGCTACGAGGTTAAAATCAAAACTGGGCAGATAAAGTAATAGGGCAAGTTAGTTGGCAAAGTTGGACATCACTCGGACCAACTTTTAGGGCGGGATATTTTTTTTTTTTTTGTTTTTAAGCAAAAATTATGGTAGTATTATTTTTTTTTTAAGCTAAAATTATGGGATAAAAAGGTAAATTTTTTTTTAACTATTTTACTTTTTTATATTTTTTTTGTAATATTTATAATAGCATAGAGGAAATAAATAACGGTTAGTGGGTATGCACGGGTATCTAAAAGTTGACAAGGGCAACTATAATCTTCCTCGTTTTTATTTAAGGTTCAATTATTTTTGACTGTTCCTTAAATTATTTATATATTAAAGAAAAAAGAAATAGAAGAGACAAAAAGAAAGTAAATTAAATTCTCTTTATTAGTCTTCTTTCAATACAATCAAATAGTTTAAATAGCTTTTGTTCTGCCTTCTACCTTCTGCACAATTTAAAAAAGTGCTCCATATACATAAGCAAAATCATATAAAACAAAAAAAATGTTTTTCGGTACAAAACCACATTTTTTTATTTAATGTTCAATTATTTTTGACTGTTCCTTAAACTATTCACCTAGGTATATAGAAAATAGAAATAGAAGAGCCAAAGAGAATAAGAAATAAAAAACGTTCTCTTAAATTTTTCTTTTACATTGATTTGCATTTGATTTATATATTATAAATCCTTATAATTTTTTCTCTTATAAAATTATTTCTAGTATGTAGTAGAGAAATAAAGAGTTAATAAAATAACATATATTTATATTTATAATATATGTTATTTTATTAACTCTTTATTTCTAATCGATTGAATAAAAAATTGTAAAGTAGTATTGTATTGTAATCAGAGTTGCCACTTTGGTAATTTTCTACCAAAATTGGTAATTTTTTAAAAATTATTTTGGTTTTGGTAAGTTAGTAATATTTTTGGTGATTTGGTAATTTTTTAATAACTTCAAAATATAATTAAGATCATAGTTAAACCTACCTACCTAATTCTAAATTATATTATACATATGTACCTACAAAACAATGAATTTGATTGTGTAACTGCAAATCGCTCAAATTGCGTCTATCTATACGCGATATTGATTTTGTTATGAGCGAAATAAAACATAAGTAGTTAATAAATAGTATTTACTGTTTGAACATTAAAATTTAAGCGAAATATTATTTAGATTCGAGTTATTTTGTTGAATTTCGTGTTTTATTTTAAATTATATTTTATTTAAAGGTTAACATTGTAAATTTCTGAAACATTTTTTTTTTAAAACTTAATTTTTATAAATTCATTTCAATCAAACTTTGTATAAATATGTATGTTAAAAACTTTTTTACGATTCTTTAGAATGGAAAGTTAATTAATAAATTTGTTAAAATAATTTAATATATAAATAACGAACTATTTTCTGCAGATATCTTGTGAAAAATATCCGGGTTGTTGAAGTAGAAGAAGATAATGAATCTAATAGGGCCCGTGTAAGTGGATTGGGTGTAGGGGATTGTGAACAATCAGATCCATCAACTTGAACTTCGTTTTTATGTATTCGTATATATATGAATTGTTTTGTTTGTGTTTTTATGTTGCATATATAAATAATTGTTTTGTTTATTTTAATATATTTTAATATCAGGCAAAAGCATTTTATCCAAGGTATTTTGGTAACTTTTTTATCAATTTGGTAACTTTTTAAAACCAATTTGGTAACAAAATTTTTTTCTGAATGGCAACCCTGATTGTAATGTTGTATAATGTAAAATAATGAAATTTTGAATATGTGCACTTGTTTTTTCTCAATTTTTAAAGCAGTTTTTTCAATGGTCGTCAATAAAATATATATCTATGTATATTACATTCCATGCATAAAGTAAATGTACTTCTACCTATTTATATTTTGGACAATCCAATTTTGTTTTAGAAAATAAAATTTATGACCATGGCCATGAAGTATGAGATTTATGTATAGTGTGGTTGAAATTATGAATTATACGAAAAATACAAACTTTATAATAATTATGTTTGTCTATAAAAATAAAAACAATCTTATCTTGTAGAATAGGTTTATTTTAAAAGAATTTATTTAAAAAAAAAGATTTATTTGTTCATTACTAATTTGGTTTAAAATTTTAGAAAAAATTAATATAGTTAGTAAATATTTGCAAAGTCCAGGAATTTGTTTAACGACTGCTGTTAATATTTTGCTCACAACTAAAGAATTTTTGAGCAATTTGAAAACGGACGAACATTTTTATGATTTCATTGCGCAAGCTAAACAAATCGCTATAAAATTAGATGTAACAGCGTCGTTTCCTCCCGTTTCAACACTTAGAAGTCGTAAAAAGCCTCGGCTTTTTTCATACGAAGGCAGGGATGAAGTTATTGAGAATCCGGAAGTTAGGTTTAAAGTAGAATTTTATCTTAAAATACTAGATCAAGCTCTTCAGTCAGTTACAGAACGGTTTGAACAAATTTCCGCGCATAATAGTATATTTAAATTTTTACATGAAATTTCCATCATTTCGTCATATACTTCAAGTGATCTGTTTAATTATTGTTCCTCTTTAGAGAAAAATCTAACACACGATGGTTACTCTGACATAAATGGAGTAGAGCTATTTGAAGAGCTTAAAATATTTCCTACTTTGGTTTTCGAAAAACCACCTTCATCCCCTTTTGAAACTTTAAACTTTATTTTTGATAAAAAATTAGAAACATTATTTCCCAACCTTGTTATTGCTCTAAAAATTTTATTGACAATACCCGTTACAGTAGCTTCTGCGGAACGTAGCTTTTCAAAATTAAAAATTATTAAAAATTATTTCAGAACTACAATGACTCAAGACAGATTAGTAGGATTAGCAACTATATCTATTGAAAAAGAACTTCTTGAAAATTTGGACTACAACGATTTAGTTAACGATTTTGCCAATATAAAAGCGCGAAGAATTAATTTTTAATATTTTCGTTTTATTAAAGTTATTAAATTATGTGATATATAGTTTTTCCTCGCGTTTTCCTTTTGAATTAAATTTCTTTCATTCAAGTAAAGCGCTATTTCTTCTAACTAAATTTTTTATTTTCAATCTAAAACTATTTTCTTTTTTAAATTAACTTATTTTTTAAAGAGGTTATACCTCCGTGGGACTACCTCTATAAAAAAAATGCATCGATAATCCTACCTCATTGGTGATGTGGAAATGGATTTTTTAGGGCGGCGTTTTAGAAAAGTGCCCCGGTTGACAAAATGCTTAGCGCCGGCACTGATATTACTCCTAAAAATCTTAGATTTAAACCTAAATATAGGTTTTTTAAAGTTATGGTACCCGAATCCAAAAGTTGTGTAATAAAAACAAAAGATGGAAAAAAGGCACTATAATAAAAAAATTCATAGACAATAAAAACACTTCCAACACAATTTTAAAACACAATACTAAACAGAAAACACTTCTTTTAAATCCGTTTGCCGTTCCTTTCAACAATCATACAAAAAAAAACACATCCTAGTCAAAACACAACAACTAATAGTTCTAAATACAAAAACTGTACTAGAGGAGAAACTTTAAAGCCAGCTTCTTTTAATATTATTAAGAATGCTAATAATAATAATAATAATAACAATGAGAATAATCATAATAATATTAATAATAATAATGACAATCATGTCATACTCCGAATAACGTTGCCCCGAATAACGTTGTTCCGCTGTAACGTCGGTCCACCATTATGGTCATACCCTACTGTTACGTTGCGTGGCTTCGCTGTAACGTTTTTTTTTAATAAAACCGTTTTTTCAAAAATCTAAGCAAGCGGTGTTATTTTTTGAAAAGAAAAAAATTGAAAAGAAATCATTTAACTTTAAAGGTTAAACTAGATGTTATCAAACGAGATGAAACTGGTGAACGAGCAGTGGATATAGCAAGACATCTTGGTATTCCACCAACATCTGTAAGAACTATTATTAAAATTAAGGACAAAAGCACCATCATGGTCAAAATGGAGAAACTTTTGTTGATATGAATAGAAGATCAGACTCAGCGTAACATGCTGACAAGGAAGCTGCATTGGATTATCCGAAAATATTTAAAGAAATAGTCGAAACAGGTGGTTATAGTCCCCAACAAGTATATAATGTTGATGAAACTGGACTATTCTGGAAGAAAATGCCAACTAGGTCATTTATTGCGCAATCTGAGAAGGGAATATCTGGACACAAGCCTGCAAAGGATAGACTTACCTTACTGCTTAGAGGTAATGCTACAGGTGACTTTAAGCTTAAACCAATGCTGGTGTATCATTCCCTCAACCCTAGGGCTCTGAAGGGGTGTATTAAGAATAGATTGCCAGTATTTTGGAAAGCAAATAAAAAGGCTTGGGTCACCAAATCCATTTTTCAAGAATGGTTTATTGAATATTTTTCTCCAGCAGTTAAAACTTTTTGTACCAATAATAATTTAGCAAATAAAATATTACTGGTCCTAGATAATGCTCCTGGCCATCCAAGGGATTTAGAAGAACTCTCTGAAGGTGTGGTTTAAGTTGTAATTTTTCCCCTAAATACAGCATCCATATTACAGCCTATGGATCAATGTGCAATTGCTAATTTCAAACATTATTATCACAAATTTTCATTTTCTCAAGCTCTAAATGCCAAAGATGACGAGACTGGCGTAAATCTTAAGCAATTTTGGAAAGATTTTAATATTTTAAAAGCAATCAATATAATTGAGCAAGCCTGGAATGCAATTTCGAAAAATTGCATGCATGGTTCTTGGAAAAATCTATGGCCAGAATGCTCTGATGATTTTAGAAGCTTTGAAGAAACTAATGCTATTATTCAAGAAGAAATTGTGTCACTAGGAAGACGTCTGGGTTTTAACGAGTTGGAGCAAAATGATATTGAGGAGCTAATTGAATCACACAATACTGAATTAACAAATGAAGAACTAATTGAGTTCTTCATTTGAATTGAAGATGATGGTGTGATCCAATATTAGAACGATGCTCTAAAGTAAACAGAGAAATTGATAGTGCTGTAAGGTGTTATAGAGAATTGTACGATGAGAAAAAGAAGGCTTCAATACAGGTTACATTGCATCAGTATTTCACTGCACCGCCAAGTACTAGTGCACCGAAAACTACCCGTAGGTCATCTCAAATAACTTTTTCTAGTTATTCATCCGAATCGTCTGATGAGAGCATGTAATCATAATAAATTTGTTTTTCATGCTTTAAATTTAATTAATTTAACAATTTTGTATAGTTTTTGAAGTTTTTTTAATATATATTTTGTATTTACATAATTTAAAAGTTTTATATTTTGAATTTAATATTTTTGTTTAGTCTTTAAATGTATATAATATTTTGAAATTAATTATTTTATTATATATTATTCTAATAATGAATTAAAGTCTAATTTTCGTATTATCATAATTATCTTAATCTTTTTATTCTATTTAATTGCGAATTTTTTTCTTAATTATATTATTGCTTCGCATAACGTTGTTTCGGTTAACATCGCGTTTTCTGGAACCATTTAACAACGTTAACCGGGGTAAGACTGTAGTAATAATATTAATGTTAATAATGATAATACTAATACTATTAATAATAATAATAATAATGTTAATAATGTTATTTCTAATACTAAAAATAATATTAATAATAATAACCTTAAAGCTAATTTCTCGTTAAACCCTCTGTTACCTCCAATTGTAAGAATGACTCAGAAATCTCTAACGGAAGACTGTACCTACGCACTTTCCAGATTTAGAGATGAAAAAATTCTAAATTATGCGAGGCTATTTCTTGCATTTTTACATGATGACAAAAATAATCGCGTAATTGAGGTTAAAACAAGAACAAATTTACTTGTGTTGATACATAATGAAGGGTTACCATCTAATTACAAGGAATTATATGACCTTTATTATAAGTATCACATTAAAATTGGTTTCACTTCCAAACAGGTAGAAGAAGATCTTAATGCTTTTCGTAGTCATTGCAATAGCAATTACTACAATCACTTGTATCAATCTCGTGAAAATTATAATAAGTTTTTTCCACCGAGCAGCAAATAACAATTTAAATTCAAAATTCTATATCGATTCTTACACTAATTCCAATTTAGTCACACTGTCTAACCATAGTATCAAAAATAAAAATAGCGTTAGTTCCTCTAGTAAACTGAAATTATTCTACCACAATTGCAGTGGTATGAGGGGAAAGCTTAAGAAATTATTGATTACCTAATATTGATGCTAAGTCATGTGAATTCAATATTATTGCTATCACTGAAACATGGTTAAACGATTCCTTTGTAAATGAAGAAATTTTGGACAGTACTTGGTCGATTTATAGAAAAGATCGGGATTATCTTGCTACAAGTTGTTCCCGTGGTGGTGGTGTACTACTTGCAGTAAACAATACCTTATCTAGTGTGGCATTAATCACTAGGACTTACCACTCTTTTGATCACCAATTTATTAAAGTTAACTTAGGTAATAATTTTTTATACCTGGGTATTGTTTACTTTCCTCCTAATTCTGACAATTCCTCATATTCGGAATTTTTCGAGATATACCAGCATGTTATATCAAATATGAATGAGGATAATTCAATTATAATTTTAGGGTACTTTAACCGTCCTTCTTTATCTTTTATTGTTGACGAATCTGATAATTTGTTACTACCAATCAACTTTCAGGACGAAATAGATTTCGATCTCATTAATGTATTTTATGGTAATGATTTACAACAAATTATCAGCTTTCCGAATAATTATTATAAGTGGTTAGATCTTGCATTCACGAATGCATATGATAAAGTGGTGGTAAAGCTCGCTGATGATTCAGAAAACCTTTTTACAAACACTCCGCATCATAACGCAATCATCTTCGAATTTTCCACTGCTATACCTCTTTTTACCAAATCTTACAATAATACTTTTGTATATGACTTTCTTAATGCTGATTATCAAAGCAATAATATTGCTTTATCAGTCATCAGTTGGGACGACCTGTTAACCGAACAGGATATTAATTTGATTATCTCTCAATTCTATGCAAAGTTACTTGAGATAATTAACTCCTTTGTTCCTAAAATTCGCAAAAAGGACAAGACAACCGAACCTTGGCTGAACAGTGAACTTAGGACATTGCGTAACTAACGCAATAAACTATACAAAATAATTAAAAATTCAAAAGAACCTAATAATGACTTATTAAACAAGTACAAGGATCTTGCTTTTGAATTTAAACAAAAATTTAATTTGGCTTATGATAGATATCTCACTAACGTAGGCAACAAATTAATTACAGATCCTAAAAAGTTTTTTGACTTTGTTAACACAAAACGTAAAACTTATGGTTATCCAAGCTTAATGTCAAAAGACAATACGTTTTCTAATTGTCCTAAAACGATCTGCAATTTCTTTGCTAAATCTTTTCAAAAAGTTTATCGTCCACACGAGTCTCCAATTAATTTCGATTTCTCTAACTTAATTAATAATTCAAATCCTATTATTACGGACTTATATCTTACCGAAATTGAAATATTTGAAGCAATCACTAAACTCGATACTAAAAAAGGTATAGGACCTGACCTAATCCCGCCGACTTTTTTTTACAACTGTGTTAGTTATCTAACTTATCCACTTCATTATATTTTTAATAAATCTCTTTCTTCAGGTATTTTCCCTCTTGTTTGGAAATCTTCTTATCTTACCTCTATTCATAAAAAGGGAGATAAATCATTCGTCGAAAATTACCGTGGCATTGCTATTTTATCGACTATTCCAAAGTTGTTCGAAAAAATGGTTGTAAACAAAATTACGCCCATCATTAATACAAAACTAAACGAACAACAACATGGATTCAGAAAAGGTCGTTCCACTACAACAAACCTTTTGGTTTATACTTCTGAAATCCTTAATGAAATGGAAAATGGGCACCAAGTTGATGCTATTTACACGGACTTTAGCAAAGCATTCGATCGTGTTGATCACAAAATTCTACTAAACAAACTTGCAACTTTAGGTATTTCGGGCTCTTTTCTTTACTGGATATTCTCCTATATTACAAATAGATCGCAAAATATCAAATTTCAAGCATTTTTGTCGGACCCAATTAATGTTAAATCAGGAGTACCACAAGGTAGCTACTTAGGACCACTCTTGTTTAATATATTCATTTCCGATCTTTCTAGTAAACTTTTCGGTGTGTCACATGTTGCATTTGCTGACGATCTCAAGATTTATCCTGTAATTAAAAATAGTTCTGAAAAACAGTTGCATTACTTCAGACAAATCTTAATTCTCTACAAGAATGGTGCTTCTCTAATAAACTAGAACTAAACATTGAAAAATGCAAGGTTATAAGTTTTACACGTAAGAGATCTACCATTTCATTTGGTTATAATATAAATAATGTAACCCTTGAAAGGGTTAAAAGCATTACCGATTTAGGGATTCTGTTGGATGATAAACTGAACTTCCATCTCCATTATGAGTATATGATTTCCAGGGCAAACAAAATGCTCGGCTTTATAAAAAGAAGAGCTAAAGAATTTAGCAGCATTGCTGTAACTAAAGCTCTTTATTGTTCTTTAGTACGTTCTATTCTTGAATATGGTAATATTGTGTGGGATCCCGCATTTCAAATACATTCTGATAGAATAGAATCCGTGCAAAAGCAATTTCTTCTTTTCGCTTTAAGAAATCAATATAATGCTAGAGATTATTCAATTCTGCCTAGCTATCTCGTAAGACTTAATTCATTGAATATGTTAACGTTATCCTCACGCAGGCAAATTCTTTCTTCCTGCTTTACTTTTGACGTCATAAGAAAAAACATTGACGTTCGATATTTATTGGATAACTTTAAAATAAACAAAGGTGCGAGAAATACGAGAAGCACTAAATACTTAGTTGAAAATACTCATAGAACTGAATATGGAAAAAATGAACCAATAAATAGATGTTGCATTATATTCAATAAACACAGTCATCTTTATTCTACACAAATTTCTCGATACACTTTTAAACATAAATTAAACTTAAAATTCATTCATGACCTAAGACAATAATTTTAACCTTCATTATATCATATCACACTTCAAGTTCATATTATTTTTTAATTTAGTTACTTTATACAGTTAGTTAATACTGTTAGTATTCATAAATTTAATTTCAACTGTGTTTTTGCTTTGTATGCATTTTCTACAAATAAACAAATAATTGTACTTTTGATTCTTAATGTATTTAAAATTTTTTTGGCTATGTAATCAAATTTAATGTTAATTATTAGTTTTAGTTTTAAGAATTATTTTGTAAAAACCTTGTTTTGGTTCAAATAAATAAATAAATAAATAAATTATATTAGACCAAAAATAGTGTATAATGCACATATTTGGGCTGGTGCACCCCAATCGGCGCTGGGATATCTCGATAAAGTGAAAAACAGAGCTATTCGTCTTATAAATGATCCCAGGGTTACCTCAACGCTCACTCCACTTAGCCATCGGCGCACAGTCTGGTCACTTACTCTGTTTTATAGATACCTAGTGGGGACGAACACCTGTTCTAAGGAAATAAAACAATCAATGCCTCCACTGAAAGTTTTCCAACGTGAAACAAGGAGTGCATCAGATGCTCATCCCTACTGCGTTGTTAAGATGGCGAAACACGGATTATGGAAATTCGTTTGTTTTGCGCATGTCGAGATTATGGAATCACATTCCGTCCAATGTGTGTCCTAAAGTTGGTAATTCGTATGTGTACGATAAAATTAAATTTAAGAAGAATATATATCCCATCCCAGTAACATCTTTCTCCTAAAAATCCCTCCAAATTTTCCCCATCGCCCATAATCCTAATTTCCCAAATAACCTCCCACAATTCTAAAATCCTTTCATATCCCACCCCAGTAACTAAACTGTCCATTTGTATCACAGATTCCTTCCTAAAGTTTGGTTCAAAAAGTGTGTGGTTTTGGTTCGTTAAAGTAACACACTTCCCACACCGCACAGTTTCAATGGGTGGCTTTCGAGCGTTCCATTCTCTCGCAAAACAAAAAAATAAAAATAAAAGTAATTTATCTGGTGGGGGATTTTAATGTTAATTACAAAGACTGGTCAAAACTCGATAACGAAAAAAGTTGAATTTTTTTCTCTATTTCACTTTTCTCAACTTAGTAAAAATTCCACTAGAATCCCTGACCAGCACAAGAAGATCACCTCTCGGATATGTTCTTACCACACACCTTTTACCTTCTTAAATTTAAAAAAGTACTTAACATTCTTCAGTGGGATATTAAAGAATATTGCAACAATTATACAAAAATTTAAATACTATTAAAATCCCAAAAGCAACAAATAATTTGTTTGCAAAAAACTCGTGTAAATTATAATATACTTCCCCACAAACCTAAGTAGTTCACCGATTACTTTCATAACTTTCAAAACACACAACAGCTAAAGAAGATACAGGCATGTTGTAATACACAAAAGTATACCGGATAAAAATATTCAAATAAACTCCAATTTATTATTTATAGCAATAGAAATCATCCATAAAACCCAAATCACAATAATTTCAATATACATACCACTGTAAATTACTTGTTCAGACATGTAATATTATATTCAATATTAAAACTCCCCACAATTATTATAGCAGGTCTTAGTTAGCACAAATCATAGAGGAAAAATTATAGAAGATTTTATTTTTAATACCAATAACAAAGGCTTCCCAACTCATTCTCCACCTATGGAACATTAACTAAAATTGACTTATCTTTTTGCAGTACACAATAACTTCCATATGTAAGATATACAGAACAGTATCCACTTCCCTACAAAATTAGAAGTTAACCTTCCGAACTCAAGCAATGTTAAACTCAATAAATAAATAACAAAAGTAATAAATACTAGCTGCACCTCCTAACAACACCACCCCGAGTTAAAAATCCAAATGGAAAATTGAATAATCTTTATAATAATAATGTATCTTTTTGAAAATTTTACTTTTGAGTCTAAATTTTATGAAATAAACAAAGTATACGTATAATTCGTAAACTATGCTAACTTAACGAAACTTAAGCGATACATACCTAATATATTAATTTACCAATTAAAATCAATTAATCTTTAAAAATTTAAAAAATTATTAAAGAATATTTCGAATATTAGTATAAAAAGTAAAAAAAGAGCAAAAATTCAAATTTACCTATTAAAAATTTTTGAAAATATAATTTGCGACACTTTAAAAGCAAAAGATCAAAATAGTTAAAGTTTACAAGTTGCAAAAGTGAAAATAAATATATTTTTAAAAGAGTTTACTGAAAAAGTTTATATAAAGTTGAAAAGTTTGTTTGAACTAATGCAATATAATATATCTTTAGTTTTATTTTATTTATGTGATAAAATGAGTTCTATTTCATTCTATTTTTATTTGTTTCTAAACTCAAAGGACAAAAGTTTAAAAAATTTGTTAAGTAGTATATAAGTACATAAGTTAAATAACTTTAAAATTTTGTCTAAATATTTATTTCACCGAAATAAAACAGAAGTATATCCATAATATTCAAAATAAATGTTCTTCTTTAAGGCAACAAATTTGATGTTAAAAAATATTTTCATAAATATAGTCTATACGTCTATAGTCTATATTTCTTTAGAACGAAATTTTATTAATTAAAAATATATTAACTGATTTTAAAACAGAGTGAAAAAGTTTTAAAGAAACAAAAACACATAATATTTGTAAAGCATTCACTTAAAGTGCACCTAAAATTTGAATTAAATTTTTTAAAGAACGAATTGATCATCAATAAACAAAACTTACGAAACACCAATCTTAAGCTAATAAAAATCTCATTCAATTATTTTCATTTTATTTAGAAATTACGTAAAATTAAAAAATCGAAAAGCTTAAGAAAGCAATTGTGATTTGTGAGTTAAATTTATTAAATAACCACTAAAATTTTATCAAAGGTGATTTTTTTACAAACAAAATTTTATAATATTATATTTATTATTATTTTTTATTAACTACAATTTAAATTATAATTAACAATTTAAGCAACTAGCTGCCAGAGCTATCGGCTAATATTATATTAAATTTTACTCACTTAATTGGTGTTCTAGAATCATAAGAGTACTTGACGCCGCTTCATAATTCTGGAAAATATATTGTTGACAAAATTATTTAAAACTCTAAAAGTTCAATAAAATAGCTTCAAATTAATTGCTAACGATTTTTTAATTGTTAATTACAATTAAATAGCGTGTCCATAATATTTTTTAATTTTCAACTAAACTTCTATTCTTTAAAGTTTTATTAATCCGTTGCTAGTTATACATTGTAAAATCAATTAAAATGAAAATAAAAAATTAATATTTCAATAATTCAAAATTAAATTGCAATAATTGCAGTTTTCTTGAAATAAAATGACAATTCATTAAAATTCAGAATGTGTGCAATTTCAGAATTAAAATGTATAATAATTAAAACAAACAATTAAAAATAATAACTAAATTTCATTTAGGAAAACGGTTTCTGTCTGTTTATCTGTCGAACCAAATATTTTATTTTTAAAATGTAAGGAAACGAGGAAGTAAAGTGAATTAAGTTTAAACCCATTAAATTGAATTTACATTTTTTGAGATATTATAAGTCTGGCGTAACGAAAGCCGATTTGATAAGCTCTTGCCCAAGTACATGTATTCAATAAAATAAAAAAACAAAGTCAAAAGACACAAGACAGCAGAATGTGTAATTACTTCAATGTTTGTTCCTTTAAAGATATGATCAGCAAAAAGGAAATTAATTTTAAATTAAGAGAATATAAAAAGATGTGGAAAATTAACAGAGTCGATTTTTTTTTTACATTTTTTATAGTATAAAAGTAAAAAAACTTTTGAATAGAAGTTCAGTTGTTTAATATTTTCCATATATTTCGTATCGTTCAAATCTTAAATCGTTACTTTTAAAATGTTTCGGAAAAAGTTTGAAATTTGTCGATTAGATAAACTATTCGATTATATTTCACGTATTTGTGACATTATTGGAATTTCTTTATTCGAAATTGGAACTGAAAAAAAAACTAAAAACAATCACAAAACAATAGTTTTTTTTTCACTTTTAAGTAATAGTGTAATGATAGTATCATTTATGATTTTTGGAATGATACAAGATCTTAGAAATATGGTTGATCTATTACACTTCTTGGAAAATTTTACAAATCTATTATTTGCTCTTTTAGCTTTTATGAAAATTAAAATTCTTCGTTATTCAAAAACTAATTTAACAATAATAAAAAATATTTTATGCCAACAGTTCCCAAATACATTAAAGGAACAACAATATTATGATTTCGATAAAAAATTTAAATATTTCTATATTATCCTAAGAATATACTTAAGCATTGGTTATTATGGAGGTTTCTTTTTTGTAATCAAAGGTCCTTTAGCAATCGCTTATCATTATTTGCGATTCAAAAAAGTAAAACGATTTGTATCTTATGCTACATCACTCGATATACATAATATGAATTTATACGCGTTTATTTTATTTTCAGTACTGCAATTTTTTGCTTCTTATCATATAATATTAATTGGTTTTATAACTGATATTACTAATTACGTTTTCTTATTTTCGTATTACTTAAAATTAAAAATACTAGTAAAAGATTTAGAAGCATCTATAATTTCTAGAGATGATTATAATAATTATAAAAATTTGTGTGAAATAATTAAAACTCATCAGGAGCTTTGCGGGTATGATAAAATCCATACATTTTTTTAGTGCTCTTAAACTCTTCTCAATTTTATTAATTTCTAATTCTAAAGATTTTCATCTAAATCTTTTTTTTTAACTGTTATAAATCTAGAATAAAACATTTTAAATACATAAATTTTTTTTTTTAAACATTATTTTTAAGAATTGAACCGACACTTAATGGTATATTCACCCTTATGAATTTTGGAACGTATTTGGCATCAATACTTTGGTTTTCGTTAGTAGTAAGCACAGCATTATTAACAACCAATTTTTTTATATTATTTCGGGCATTTATTTTTATGGCATTCACTTTAACTCAAACATTTTTAATATGTTCGATTGGAAATTTCATTGAGACAACAGTATCTAATATAATTTTATTTTAAATATAATTTGAAAAATATTGTTAATTTTACAGAGTGAAGATGTTAGTGATGTAGCTTATAGTCTAGATTGGACCAATTGTAGTAAAAGATATAAACACGCTTTGCTGATGATAATAATAAGATCTCAAAGAAGAATTTCACTGGAAGGAGGTTTAGTGAAAAGAATTAACTTTGTAGCTTTTCAGGCAGTAAATCTAAAATAAATGTTAATTTTAAATATATTTTTTAACTTTGTTTTGTAGATCATAACAACAGCATATCAGGTTTTTACACTTTTTTTCACAATGATTTAAATAATCATGATTCACTGCAGCAACTAAAAATATTTAAAAAAGAATTATATTATACTATATTAATTAACAAATAAAAAAATTAAATAAATTAGGCCCATAAATAAAGAAAATATACAAAATTAGTTAAACTTGTATTACTATAAATTTAATTTTGTTTTAATCTCACCAATTAAATTTAAACAAAAAAGCTTAAAGGTTCAGAAAAAGTAGTAAAAAGTAAAAACAGATTTAAAATATCCAGCGTTAATATATAAATTTGAACTTTGTGACAATAAGAATGCAGCTAAATTTTTTACCTAACTGTAAAACTTTATTTTGATACCTAACTGTAAAACTTTATTTTGATAAAATAATTAATTTATTAATTTTAAATTTTTTCAAGAATATAAAAGAAAAAATGACAATATTATAAAAATATTGCCTTAATTATAGTTTTACTAATATTTAAATTTTTGCAAAACATTTATTTTATATAGGTAGTTCATACTTAAAATAATAATTTTAAAAACTCAAATGCTTAAATTTTTAAAAGTAAATTCAAGAAATTTAATAATATTTTACAAAGTATTTTTATTGGCACATTTTTTGAAAAAACAATAAAAAAAAAATAAAATTTGACAGAAGAATTATATTATTCAGGGTTGCCACTTTGATACTTATTTTGTTTATTAAATTATAGAAATGCCAATTTTTTTAATTTTTTGTTAATTTAGCGATAAAACTAGTACTTTTCAAAAATTCTTTAAAAAAATAGTTTTATTTTCTGATTAATTGCTTTTTTTTAATTTTTTTTTTTAAATTTTCGTAATTTTGTTTTTAATAATTAATTAATAATGAGTTTGTATTTGTTAATTGTTATGACTGTCAGCTTTTTTCAACACTAAAGCAAACATTAAAGAAATCAAAATTAAAATTTCAGAATTTTTATTTATTAAATTATATTTTTCTTCATTTACCTTTATTTTGTCTTTTCATTTGTGCTACAGCAAAATATTATAGTTTTACTCCTATGCTACTTTCACCGATATTTCCTATAGTTATTTTTCCTTGTGGCAGCACTGCCTTAAATTCAGTTCATTTGTATTTGCTTACAAATACAATTAATAAAATAATAAATATTTCTTACCTAAGGCTCTGGCACATTTTATTCCTAATCTTATATTGAATTTAAATATAATTTATTTTATTAAATAATATCAAAATGTGAAATTTAAAAACAATATATAATAAAATTTTATTTTAAAAACTTAACATTCTCTCACAAACCTTCGTTGTTCTTCTCTTCTTTCCATTTTGCCTTCCTTACTGTCTCAATTTCATTAAATGTCATTAAATTACCGTTTTTTTTTTTAATAATTTTTAAAGCATTTTTTTTTTTTGGAATTTACAATTTGCAATTTTAAAATTTGATTTTAATATACTTTTTCAAGTTTTTAATTATTATTTTTTTTTATAATTAATAAAAAATAAAACAAAACTTTACTCTATGCATTTTTATTTTAATTTACAGAAACAATAATACCAGCGAAATATTAAAAATTTACAAGAAAAAAATTACAGACTCCTAATACGTTCAAGTTTAAATAGAAACTGATATCAAACAAGTATTATTCTATTTCAAACATGTTTTCAAACTTATAACAGTTTTATCAATTTGGTTGACGTTTTTGATATTTTTGTATGATGTTTGATTACTTGACTTTTATTATGCTGAATGTGATTGCTGAACTGGTATGGTATGGTTACATAATATTTAAATTAGAAAGAGACTTATTCAGCACACTGCATACTGCAATCTGCGCATTTCGTTTTGGTTGATTCTTTTATTTTCGAATTTTTGACAGAAAAAGAAGAACAGATTTTAAAAATTAGAACTATAATAAAAAATTAAAATGTTATGATGTATTTGAAAATTTATCCAAATTATCTGTTTTATTAATCGTATTTTTATTTATGAGTATTTTTTAATAATAACAGAGAATAATTTACTTATTAATACATTAATTATTATAATAAATGAGGGTGTAGATAGTGCCTATTAATATTGTGAATTGTCTCTTAATATTTTTAATTAATTGGTTTTATTTGAATATAAATGTCATAAAAAAAAATTATAATTTAAGTCGAACTGAAATCAACAACTTCAGAAGGAATAGAAGCACTAGCTACAATAATTTTACTAATAAAATTACAAAAACTTTTATGTTACGAATTGTACTAATTGTCACAATAGAACTAATAATAAAATAAATACGTCACGGTAACTAGTGCATTTATTTTGTAAGACATGACACAAGAATAGCTTTACTTTTAATCCATTAAGACATTTTTAAAAAACTTTGATGATCCATAATTAGTTTTGGATAAGGAAAAGGTATATTAAAAAACCTATATACACATATTAAAACAAAAGTTTGTTTGTTTGTGTATGTAACGAATAGACTTCTAAACTGCTTAGCCAGTTATTATGAAAACTTGTAAAAATAGAGATTTGTGGTTACGGAAAGAAATCCTTAGCTTAAAACTTTGCTCTAACGGATCGCCAAGTTGAGACGTTGGTGCCAGTATTTAAAATTTTTTGTTCCAAAATAAAAACGGTTTGACCGATTGACTTCAAATTTAGTATACTTGGAGCTCTATGACAATAGAGTTGACTCTATTAATGGAATTTGTTAAGCCATATCAGCAAGATGGTGAGTGAATTTTGGAAGTTAATTATGTTAAATTTTCTATAATACTTTTTGGATTAGGAGAAGTTTAAAAAAAAATTTTAGTCAAGTTCAGTTAATTTTTTGCGAAACAAAAACTTTTTAAAAATTTTTTTTCTAAAACAGTTTGAATGATTAACTTTAAATTTCCTATACAAGGTGCTTCTGAAAATTGAGTTGGAATTGGGGGGTTTTTGACGAATAAAGTGAAACAAATTAACAGTTTTGTGCATCTATTATTAATTATGAAACAAGTGAAATTTAATAAATTTGTTAAAAAATTACTAGAATACTAGAAAAATATTTTAAAAAAATTACGTTAATACATTCTTAAATTAAAATTTAAAGCATGTGTAATTTATGTGTTAACATTGTTTCAATAATATTAACTTAAATTAAATCCGAATTGAGAGACACACGACGCGTATCGTGTATTAACTAAAAACAAGACGCACATTTTTTCAATTTCAAGAAAAACCTGATATCAAACACATATTATTATTTTAAGCATGTTTTCAAAATTCTAACAGTTTTATCAATTTAGTTGACATTTTTGATTTTTTTTTCAATTTTGGACAAGAAAAAGAAGAAAAGATAGATTAAAGAAAGAGAACTAATGAATTATAAATAATTAAAAATTAAAATGTGCTGATAAAGAATATTTTTTTTTAATAATAACAGAAAATTATTCTCTTATGTATATTAAAACATAAGTTTTAAACTTATAAATATCAGGGTATATATAGATATTGTGTACCCTAATTGCATATTAATATTTCTAATCAAGTGTTTTTATTTGAATATAATTCATATAGAAAAAGCTCCAAGACAATTAATCGGAGGTAATAATTCTAGTGTAACTACATATAAGCAAAACAAATGTAATAGCATGAGAATAATTTTACTAATAAATTACAGACACTTTAAAGTGATGATTTGTGCTAATTGCCGCTACGATCGGTGACATAAATAAAACTACATATTTCAGCTAATAGTATAATACCATAATACTTACGTCATAGTAATTAGTACGCATTCTAATATTTTGTAATAGATTATACATAGTAAATAAAAAAACCGAGGGTTTTTAAAAAGAACATTTTCAAACTTATATAGGATTTCTAACTGACTATTTTATCATTTATTTTTATAAAAATATATTTAATGATATTATAATTTAGTTATTTCATCAATTTATTAATTATGAATAATAATGAAATCAATAGATACTTAGAATATAATCCAATGTTCTCATGAAAACCTGTTAACAAGTGTGAAATATAAAGTTGGAACTTCAATGTTAACGTTCAATTTTGGAAAAACATACACTGGTGAATAAGTTATTGTTTTATAAAAACATAAAAGTTTTAATTTTAAAGTCCTAATAGCCCTTCAATATGAAAGGTTCCCAAATTTTGGCTCAGCAAGCTTATGATGATTCTCGAGGATCTGCCTATCCCTCTCCTGTCCCCACCCATCAATTTTTTTTGGTTATAGGAAATCAATGGTGAACTCCACCAAAATTTGGAAATTTACCAAAAATTTTGTTATTTAAACAAAAATGGTTGAAACTAAGAGACAATTTCTTCAATTTAAAGAACCTCTTTTAAATTTAGGAAAAACCTTTAGGTTGAAATAGGTTGAAATATAATGCTGCAACTTTAAATATTCTATATTTCTAAAAAAAAATTTGAACATGTATTCAAGTTACAGGTGTTTGAAAGTAGCAAAATTTCAATTTTCGAGCCCTTATAGCTCCTAAACAGGGGACGCGACAATTTTGTTAACTGACTCCTACTAATTTCTGAGGATCTAACATCTCCCAAAATTTCAATACTCTAGCTTCGACCGTTCAGAAGATACGTGTGGCCAAAAATTTTGCAATCAGTAATCCATAATTAGTTTATAACAGTAGGTATATTTTAAAAAATAGTTTATAATAATGATAACAGTTTATTAGAAAGAAAGAAAAATTGTAAAAAAATAAAAGACTCATAACTTTAAAAAAAGCCTGATAGGTATCAAACAAATTTTAATCTATTTCTATAAAAAACCTGTTAGCAGTTAAAATATAATATTGGAGCTTTCAGTTTTTTATTCTACTTCAAAAAAAAATTGGACAGGTATTATATGTATTATCTATGGTGTAAACGTGGTAGTATAGAAGTTAAGAAATCTTTTCATAATAAAAATTAAAAATTACTTTTAATTTTGTGGTTTTGCTTTATAATTTCAACTTTATTTCTTTTCAATATGCAATTTGTAACTTAATCAAATCACTTGTTTCAAAATATAATAGGGTATTCTGCCTCACTTTTTAGGAGATTTTTAGTTCGCTGCTCGGAGTTATAATCAACCGGAAATTTTTGGCTTATTTTTTAAATTTATAGTTCTCGTGAGACTTACGACTCCGAAACTTTTGTGATATAACGTTTTTTGATTCTGAAATTAGTATAAAATTAACATTATTAAAAAAAATTGTATACAATTACATATATATAGAAAGATAGAATTAAACATTTTGTTCTTTTAAGAATCTCCGAAATCTGAAGCCGTTGAAATAAATTATGAATCAAGTGACTCCTTAAATTTTTCTGTAATATAAAGTAACTGAGATTTATAATTTTCGATTTGATGAATATTAGATTTAGAGAAACCTATCATAAAACAATGTAATTCTAAAATATAAAAAAATTAATAAACATTTATAAATTTATTTATTTATAGAACAACTCACTATGTGTTTATGGTTTTGCTCCTTGAAAAATTGATAAATTTTACTAAATAAAAACCGATGAGTTCGAAAAATTTAATACTTTTTAGTATAATTTTAGAAGGTTTTTAATAAATAGATTTTCCAACTAGCTTTAGTAATTTTAAAATAAAACATAATTTGCAAATTATGGTATTCTAATTCATATTTTGCTGGAGAAAACCGAATTTATATAATATCATTGAATTATTAACTCTATCACAACTTCATGCATATAGTTTATTATATAAATATGAGTTTACCATATAAGTACATACTCACATACTTCTACTTAATTCCACATGTAGCAATCTATAAGTATATATTATTACTATCTTCTTAAAATTTATCTTAAAAGTTACTGGGATTTAAAGACACCGACTTAAATATGTTTTATGATTAATAAAACATCTATGTATAATTTATAAAGAATGTTATACAATTTTCTTTAAGATACTGAACTATTTATTGAAAATTTTTATTTTTTTATAAACGTGCATACATATATGACAACGGATATATTAAAATTGCTCCTCCGTTTGTAACGCATCGATCTAGACGAGCTAGGTATAGTGTCAAGGGTACGTATGGGATCAGCATCGAAAAGTAAATCGATTTAGCTATGTGTGTCTGTCCGTTCGTCCGTGTGTCAGCACGATTACTCAAAAACTAAAAGGGCTAAAGTCTTGAAACTCACACAATCACTTTTAGACAATTTCTAGGTTACCTATTGTTTTTGGATAAAATCGGACCAAGGCTTCGGGGAATTTCTTCAAAACTAATTATACTAGCAGGTTGGAAATTACACAAATTTAGTTTTATAATGAATCAAGCACTTATATGAAGTTTCAAAATGTTAGGGCCCCATTTTCGAAGGGCTGCCATACAATTTCTTTGCACCAATATGAATTTCTTCAAAACTAATTATACTACGAGGATGAAAATTACACACGGTTAGTTACGAGTATATAATGAATCAAGCACTTATATAAAGTTTCAAAATGTTACGGCCCAATTTTCGGGGGCTGCAATACAAAGTTTTCAATTTAATAACTGTGAATCTATGGGATAATGAGTTAAATGTTTTTTAACTATTTTACTTTTTTATATTTTTTTTTGTAATATTTATAATATCATAAGGGAAATAAATAACGGTTAGTGGGTATGCACCGGTATCTAAAAGTTGACAAGGGCAACTATAATCATCCTCGTTTTAAATTGAATTTAAACGTGGAAGAGTGTAGAAGAGTAAACTGTGTCAACTCTGGGATACCCGTCTAACTGTAATTTCGACATTATATTACATATTCGGTTAGAAATTCATATTTCATCGAAAAGGAAAGTACAACTTGAAAGGAAGCCCTTCAAACCTCTTTGACTACATCTTTATTTTATTCAGGCGTTGGTTAAAGTTAACTACTATTGACAAAAGTTCAAACATCCACCTTTATTAGGTATAGAGTAATGTTCATTATATGTTCATTTGAAACTGAAGACAAAATTTTTATTTTACATTATAAATCGTAAATTATATAACGTAAAAAAATGTAAGGGTCCAAAAATACTAATTACTAATTCTAAAAGATTCTAATTCCTATAGTATGCATTTTGCATTCTATGTGTCTCTATTTTACTTAAGATTTAATGTTATTGCGATGTTCTCTTAATATATAAAGAAGAAAATTTGTTTGTTTGTTTGTTTGTTTATTTGTTTGTCCAGGATTCACGTGAAACCCACTGGTCCGATTGTCACAAAATTTTAAAGGAATAATTCTGGGAGCCCGGGGGGTGGCATAGGCTATGTCACATTTTTATAAGTCAACAGGTTGCGGCTCCAGAGCTGTTTTAAGCTTTTTCGTTTTTTGGATGTCGAGTCAAAACGGCTTGACCGATTGACTTGAAATTTTGCACAAATGTTTGTCTTAGCAACCGGAATTAGTTGTATACATTTGGTTCGAATAAATTAACTTATTTCGGCATGGCGGGCTTTCAAAAAATTTTGTGTTTCCGAATTGTGTCCAATTTTACAGGGTGGTTTCGCAGTCGAAAAGAGAGTCTGGCACCAATTTTTGTTGATTTCGGTTAACCCGTTTGGGCACGAGGGACCAATGAAGCTTTTTCAATGTTTTTGATGTCGAGTCAAAACGGTTTGACCGATTGACTTGAAATTTTGCACAAATGTTCCTCTTAGCAACCGCAATTAGTTGTATAAATTTAGTTGCAATAATTTAACCCATTTCGGCCTGGCGGGCTTCTAAAAAATTTTGTGTTTCCGATTTGTGTCCAATTTTACAAGGTGGTTTCGCAGTCGAAAATAGAGTCTGGCACAAATTTTTGTTGAGTTCGGCTAACCCGTTTGGGCACGAGGGCGCAAAGAAGCTTTTTCAATGTTTTTGATGTTGAGTCAAAACCGTTTGACAAATTGACTTGAAATTTTGCACAAATGTTCCTCTTAGCAACCGGAATTAGTAGTATAAATTTGGTTGGAATAAATTAACCCATTTCGGCCCGGCGGACTTTCAAAAAATTTTGTGTTTTCGATTTGTGTCCAATTTTACAGGTTGATTTTGTAGTCTAAAAAAGAGAATGCAAAAAGTTTTAGTTAAGTTCGATTAACCCGTTTTCCACGACGACGCTATGAAGTTTTCTATAAATTTTATTTTCTTACACGATTAAAAGTATTTTATTGAAAATTTTGTACCAGAATTTTAATTAAAACCCACAGGGTTAATTTGGTTTTGACCTGTTTGTGCGTTGTGAACAAAAATTCAATGAAATTTTCAGTTTTCTTCAAATGAAATCTAAAAATCAAAAAATTCAATTTCTTATATATAATGCTTAAATACATAGTATTTTAAAACAGTTTTTCCAAAAAATAAGCCTACATTTCTCTCATCAAATCATAAAAAAACGAGGAAGAGCGTATTACAACTTTCAGGTGAGTACTTAACAAAATATAAGTTGAAAAGCAAATTTTTAAACCTTTTCTAAACCATCGACTATATTTCATTCAAACGTTGGCAATTCAAGAAAACTACTATTGACTGCCATTGAAAATATTTAAAATTGCCACTTTGACATTTGTTTTTCCTTCTAAAATTTTTAAAATTGACATTTAGACATTTGTTTTTGTTTGTAAAATCGTAAATTTGTAAACAAGTGAAATAAAATTTTTTTTAAATATAAAATAAAACATAATTTTAAATAAAAAGTAAAGTTAAATAAAAAAAAATGGATTCCATAGAAAAATCGAAATTGCGATGGCTTGGTTGTTTGCTTAGACCTACAAAATAAATGTAAATAGTAATATGTTACTGCACAAAAAAAATTAAAGATTGTTGTTTATGACAATGAACAAAAAAATTTTTGCCTTAAAATATTTTTGTTAGTTTGAAACAAAGTATAGTTAAAGTAATTTGTGCTTAAACATAGAACTTTAATTATCATAAATTCTATAAATGACATTTATTATATGAATATACTTACATGTTTATTAAAAACTACTAACTAATTGTTAAAAACTAAAAAATTACACCTCCTTCGCATACAAATTATCAAGCGAATGAAAAAAGTAAAATAAACGTCAAAAATGTTCGCAAGTAGCACACCATGGTACCAAAGTTGCTACTTACGAATGCGCAAATTTCCTATATGCGCTCTACATGGTGTCATTTTTTCTCATGCTACTTACGTTTAGCGTAAGTAGCAATACATGGTAGCCTACCTGTTTTTTTAAGTTTTTGTTTCGCAATCGATTAAAAGAACTCGACAAACCTTTTTTTTAAGTATTCCCCTAATCAAAGAAGTTGTATCTACTTTCAAAAATTTGACGTAATTTACTTACAAATTTTTTTTTGAACAATCGTCGGGTCTACAGGGGTTAACAACTTCCAAGTCTATTAGTAAATTGAACTTCATTTTCAAAGAAGAACACATATACAAAATTTGAAGTTAATCGGTTAAATCATTTTTAATATATAACAAAGCAACGAAAAAACCTATAAAAAGCTGTTGGGCCACGATGCGTTAACGGAGCTCCACAAATATTTTTTGTGGCTTCATTTATAAGCAAAGTAGTATTTCAAAAAATTGGCTGAAACTTGCTTTTTTAAAATTTGCAAGCTTCCGGGCAACGCCAGGTAAATCTGCTAGTATAATCTTAAAATTGCTATTAGTTAGAAATTTAAACAAAACTATCTTAACATCCGTTCGTGTTGATTTATAAAATATTACCTACATCAGAAAAAAAAATAGGTTGGTGACTAAATTCAGAAAAACAAAATCCACAAGGGCTAACAGACAGAATAAAAAAAAATGATTATGTCATTTTCCAGAATATTAATAATATGAAATTGCATTTATTTAAATTTTTATATTTATGTTTCGGAAAAAGGCAAAATTTGAAATTTTAATTTATGAAATTTTTAATTTCTGGATTTCGGTTTGTGAATTTAGTCACCAACCCAAATAAATTCCAGGGGGGCAATAGATTAATATAAACAATAAATCAAATCTTATTAAAAATTTCCACAATAACTAAAAATTCTATTTATAAGCTTTTTGTAATTTTTGGCTGAAAATTAACTGCCTGTTAATGGAAGAGTTTGTGCATGGAATATGTAATATACCATATTACAAAGTAGTACGTATAAAGTAAAGTTATACATTTTAAATTTTATAAAACTAAATATTACCTAAGTATATGATTGCCGATCTACATTCTCTTTCCTCATCTCAGGTACAAGTTTAACTTCTAAAATAATGAAGAAATTATTAATATTTTTGTGCTCCTAAACTAAGAATTGATTTTATTGAAATTTCACTGAACTCCAACTAAAGTATTAAATTATAAATTCTAAATTCAAAATTGAAATGTGAAGATTGTTTGCAAATTATAGATTTTAATATTTTATTGCAATATAACGTTACTGATTTCTATTACTAAACTTGAGAATTTATGTATAACTTCTAAACTTAAAATGGTACAATTCAAAAATAATATATAACTAATACTTACTATAGTTCCTTTTAAAATGGGTTTAATTAAAATTCCCATATATTAACGTCTTCGTTTTGTATATAAAAAAGTTAATAACTTCTGATCCGAAAAAGAACTTCATTTCTTAGAAATTTTTGAACAGCAGAAATAGTTAATCTTCTTGAATCCATTTAAATTTCTAATTAACAGGCAATATTTTTATTAAAAATCTAAAATTATATAAAATAAAGTTATATTAAGTTGAAAAATGTTAAATGACCCTTCATAATAAATATATATATATACATATAAATAAATTTTAAGAATGTTATCAAGCAGTGTAATTATATCTACCGCTTTTTTTTTTGAAAATACCGAAATTGTTCAAAGAAATCCAATTTAACTTAGAGTTTCCAGACTTATTATTTTAATTTTAATTTCGAAGATAAACCTACTGTTGCGTATTACAGTTGTAACCATCATCAATGATAGATCAAAGTACAATAAAAATATTTAATATAATTTTTTATTGTGTTGAAAATATAAAATGGTATCCAACAGTGTATAAATGGATTTAAATAACTCCAGTAGCAATAATTTACACAAAAATAACTCTATATAAACATAAAACTTAATTCAAACATATCCACTTGTATTTGTGTGTGAAAATACTACTTCCAAGTTCAACACTATGCTCCATACACTATTCTTTTTTTTTGCCATCACCTGCTATCAATCAATTTAATTTTTCATTTAATTTCGAAAATTAAGTCTAAAGACCGCCATACCGCAATACAATTTTTATAGAATTAATTCTATTTTTATTGTACTGTATTACCCCCTAACTAATATAGTGTATGTACCTAGACCCCAGACTCTCTTTTATAATTTACAAAAAAAAAAAAGGTGCGTGAATAAATAATAAAATAAAAAAAAGAATCAAAAAAAAAAACGAATAGAAAAACTAAAGAACTAAATTAACTTTTTGTTTTTTTTTAATTTAATTTTCTTTTGTTTTTTTTTTTTTGGATTTCTTCGTTTTGTCGCATCATCGCAACTTGCGATCAAAAGAGGAGAACCGCAGTTAAAATAAAAAGGGAAACTCTTTAAAAAAAAAAACTAAAAGTAATAGAAAGAGATAGAGGTAATAAAAATGTGAAACAAAGTAACAAATAAAAGAAAAAGAAAAAAGAACAATAATAAAAACTGATGTTTATAAAAATATGCATACAATACACTTTCAAATTGCATTTTGTATTTTGATCTGCCATGTTTGATATCGAAAAGAGGCGGAGCATATTTTTTATTTCAGTATTTTTGAATACCTACTTGTAAATCTTGTAATAATCTGAATTCCGAAAGTTACAAAACAAAATTAATTATAATCCGAAAGTTATCAAAAAAATTGTCTAATTTAAAAGAAAATAAGATTACGGGGAAATTAAGCCTTAAGTTATGAGAAGTTTGAGAAATTTTTGAGAATGAGAAGTAAAAACGTACTGTGTAATCGTGAAATAAACATCAAACTCCGATTAAAGTACATAAAATGTTGTCAGGTCTATGCTCTTATTAAGAACTTCTCGGAAGCCTAAATTACTTTGTTCATAAGTTACTTTGGTCACATAATACAAGGTCCTAAATATGAACTACTCCAGCTTATACAAGGTAAAATAGAAGGCAAGAGAAACATGTCGTGGTGGTAGAAAACAAATGTCGTGGCTTAGAAACATCCGAAACTGAACATGTATTAACACAATAGGACTAATAGGAGAATTATTGCATTAGGCAAGATGCAGGAGAAGAGTATGCCAACATCGTTGCAAATCTACAGTAACAAGTGATTGCTTATCATCCAGTAGTGGATTAGCAGCTGTAGAAGAAGAACTTATGAGAAGTGTCACTGTTTAGTAATTAATTTGAAATAAAATTTCAATATTTGACGTTGGAACAGGGGATCATATTATATTCATGTTATTAGAATTGTTCTTAATGAATTCCACATACAATTTAAACATAAGATTGTACTAGACCTTATAACATATAGAAACGTCTGAGATTTTTAATAGATACAGTTCTATTTTATTTATATATTGTAAAAATTAGATATTCACAGATATTCTATATCTGTGAGTTATATTATTTAATTAAATTATTTGTTTACATTTTGTTTTTGTTTATATTGTACGATGGCGATGTGCCAATGGCAGATAGTAGTTGAGTCGAGTCCAAAACCATAAAAACTTTCACTTGTATTTCAACCCGGGCCTTTCGCATGAAAAGTCGGCACTCTAACCACTGTGCCTCAACTGGGTGCCGGGGAAAAGTGCCGTCAAAAATTTCAGACAGCTAGTCAATTACGGGATTCGGGAAGTTGATTAAAGTATCCGGTTAGAATATATTGTAGCAGATAACATACTGCCTGTTCTTTTTGAAAAAATTAAAAGAAATTAAAAAAAAATTTAAAAAAAAAACAGTTTTTAACACTATTTAGGTAGCAAATTTAATTTTTCGATTTTTGTTTCTAAATGTATTATCATGTAATACTAAATTAGTATTTAATTAAAAACTCCATTATATTTACTTCAAAAGGGTATTTTTAAAAAAAAACAAAATAGTTTAAATTAGTTAATATTATACTTTTATAATTGAAATATTTTCCTTATAAGTTATAAATTTTAATTTTAAGTTGCAAGTGCAATTAAGCCTTTTTAAAGGTATAGTTATTGTAAAAACTACCTTATATTCAATTTAAAAGAAAGATGTCTCTGAACTTAGAAGACAAAACATTTCTGGAAATTTTCAAAATCTATTAGATCTAATTGAAAATTGTTTTAATTGACAGCAAAGTATATATCCAATATATTTGTACAAAATTCCATGTAATTTTTAAAAATAATATACATGCATATATATATATATACATATATATTGATTTAATTAATTTAATTTAATTAGTTTTGTTAATTAAACCATATTAAAGTATAAAAATTTAATTTAGGCGATAACAAAACATTTTAATTAAGTTTAAAATTAATATAAAACTTCATTTTATTTTTCAATTAACAAAAATATTAGTTTACCTAGAACTAAATCTAATTAAGAAAAAAAAAGAAATTTAATTTGAGTATTGTTATGATTATTAAATTTAAAAAGTTCTTAAAAGCATAACAAATTTTATTATATGCGTAACCTTGTTAATTATAAATATCAAATAAAAAATTTTAATTTAACTTTTGTTAACTATTATTTTTCTATTATTAAAAATTATTAATCCTGAATTAGAAAATTTTTACAATACCAAGAATTAGAATTTAAAACTATGACTTCTATGCAAAAATAAAAATTATATAATGGTATGTTGTGACGTCATTATTCTCAGTATGTGTGTCATAAAACAAAATCACAGCGTTTGCAATCCTGTAGATATCAGTAAATTGCTGTAATTATACTGGTATGAATGTATGTGACGCTGTAAGGAAGGAATGCTAGATATAAGACCCAAGTATATGGATCGAATTAAATTCCAAAATTATATCAAGCCATTTTCCTATGCCCGTCAGTCATCTTTGCTATTGAAATCCGGCCTGTTTTTTCAACCGTTACTCTTTCCATACGAGCATAACTTTTTATATAATGAAGATGAGTATTTGAAATTTTGTTAAAAGTATAGTTTGGCCAATGTCTGTACAAAATATAGTTGGTCTAGCAAGAGGTTCGAATAACTGCTTTTCAACTTTATACAAACCTAAGAATCCAATAAGTTGTGTATTTAAAATGTTGCCAATAGTAATTAATGTTTATAATACGTTCAAGCGTGTAACCTTGAGTTGACACAGTCTGCTCTTCCTCGTTATGTTTTAGATTTAAAATTTTATAAAAATTGAGAATATTTGACAAAACTTGATCTAAGACTGCTCTGCCACTCAGAGTATAATAAAAAAAAAACGTTTGAATTTCGCTTTGAAATACCTTAACAAACCATTGAAGTTCTGGAGACAAGTGTTATGGACAGATGAGACTGCCATTTTTTTATACGGAACTTACGAAAAGCATTTCCACATTCCAATTCCAGAACAAAAAAAGAATCATGCTTTAACAATTCCTGATAATATATATAGATATTCCTAATAAAATTCTTTTATGGGGTTGAATTTCATATTACGGAATTGGACCACTTGTTATTTATCCAGAAAAAATGGCAACACAACATTATTTGCATATTATAAATGAAACCGCTCTTCCTGCAAGTGATAGCTTTATCGGTTGTGACATTATATTGCAGGAAGATAATGCACCAATCCATAAATCCCGCATGAAGAATACGTTTTTATTACTAATTAATCAAAATGTACTGGAGCGGCCACAACAGAGCCCCGATTTAAATATAATTGAAAATGTATGGCAGAAATTAAAACTCGAAATTCTTCAAAAAATTGGAAAATTAAAGGAAGAAGCATGTCAAGATGCACTAGCTTCTTAGGAGAAAAGAGATATTGAAGAAATATCCAACAGAAATATGGAAAAATTTGATAGTATCAATGCCTAGACGTTACAAACGTTCATTTCTGTAAAAGGATTCAATACAAAATGTTAGGTTCTTTATTAAATACAATATTATTTATCAATAAGTTTAAATTCTTCTCAGATTTTTGGTCTTTGTTAACTTGTCGAAAAAATTATGTTACAAAATCCAATTGTCTAAATAATTATGGAATATTTGTTTTGGTTGTTGTTTTTGTAATTTTAAGAGTTTGCGAAATAAGTTTGAACTTTTTATTTTGAAAATTGCAATAGCTACTGTAATTTAAAATCATATTAATTGTCGAAATAATTATGAATCTGACTGTATATCAATATTAATTAGGTACCGTTTATACATTTTATTATTATTGTAATAAATACTATATATTTCATCATATTACATATATATATATGTTTTAATTATGTATAATATAAAAATTATTTTATAATTATAACTATTATATATATTATAAAAAGTATTGACATATAATCATATACATATTTAAATATATAATAATACTGCAGAATTTAGTTTCTATTTTTAAGAAATTTGCCTACTGTGAATTACAATTACAATTTTAGTGTTAATTTGTTAAAAATTTCTCTTGGTTTCATAGTTTTACTTAAAAATCATAAAATATATCTTAAAACTCCCAGATTCTTAAATTCAAAAAAGAAAAAAATTCCTTTAAAATCAGTTGAAAAAAAAAAAAAATCTAAATAATATTTACAAGAAACTCATAAAATAAAAATAAAACAAAAAAAAAAAATTAAATATTTTATAACCGTCATAAACGTTCTTCTTTCATAGATAAATTCGCGCTGAATAGCGGAAAATCTTCTATTTTCTCAAATTATTCAGTTCCTTCCTTTACAGCTTTACATCTTAACTTTTGAATCAACAAACATACACTCTATGACAGTGTATAATATATATATATGTACATATATATATAAATTCATACATATGTATCTTTAAAAATCTTTTCTGAATTTAATTTCTTCACTTATACAAGAATAGAAATAGTCTTATATTTACTATTATTTACTAAAAATCTTCATCAATAGTTTTTGATTTTTTGACCGTCATAAAATTAGTCGTAAATAATTGCAAAATGATTGTGAAAAATAAAACAAAACAAAAAAGGGTAAACAGACAAACAGACATAAAAAATAAAATAAATAAATTTCACGGTTATACATAGCATGCGGTCCATATTTTAACATTTTAGCTTTCATTTTTAATGGTTTTTCAATTTTTATTTGTATATTTAAGAAAGAATTCCCCCAAAAATACAGTAAAAATTTACAAGAATACAAAATAGAAGTGATTCAAATTGTTTCGAAAACATCCGCTTTATGAAATTTATTTATTTTGTTGTTATTTTTCTAAAGATTAATGTAAAAAAATTAAAAATATTTGTTAATTAATTAATTACGAATTTTTGATCTATTTATTACAACTCTTTTTGTCTTTTTTATTCCTTTTTCACTCCTTTAATGAGTATAGGGCATTCACCAAGTGAATTTGAATTTCTAGTATTCTATTTATACTAGACTTCAGTGTCTTTAATCGTTATATTCACTAAGCCGTTGATAACTCGATTATAGCTATTGTATAAGATTATGAATACATAAATGTTAATATTGTGCGCCATCTTTTATCCAACACAAGACTCTTTTATATATTTATATTAAATCCTATCATATATTACGATATTAACTATTACGATATAATTATACAATTTTACGATATTTTTTTATTTGATATGATCTGACCGGGTTTTGAACCCAAGATTTTCCACATGAAAAATTGCATGTTTACCACAACGCCCTTGGTCGGATTTATTACAACTTACGGATAGTGTTTCTAAATTTTTTTAATATAAAGCACTGTATTAGATCAAAGTTTAATTGGAGTTGTCTATTGAGAGTCCAGTGCTGAATTACTTGAATTAATTGAATACTGAGGAGTCCAATAACTTTAGTTGGACGAAAAACTCCAAATTGATTTCTTTTTTAAAGTCACAAAAATAATGTAATTATGTCTAAAAAAACAAGTGAGGGAAAAAACCAAGGGTTTTTAAAAAGCACATTTTCAAAATTATATACGGTTTCTTACTGAATATTTCATCATTTATTTTTATAAAAATATATATATAAATAAATGATAATATTAATTTAGTTATTTTATTAATTTGTTAATTATATGACTAATAGTGAAATACTTAGAACATAACCCCAATGCACTCAAGAAGACTTGTTAATAAGTGCAAAATATAATGTTGGAACTTCAATGTTAACGTTTAATTTTGGAAAAACCTGCACTGGTGAATAAGTTACTGTTTTATAAGAACATAAAAGTTTTAATTTTGAAGACCTAGCAGCCCTTCAATGGGGAGGGTCCCAAATTTTTGCTTAGCAAACTTATGATGGATCTGCTCACCCCCCTCCTGTCTTCACCCTTCCATTTTTTTCCGGTTCTAGGAAATCAATTTTGAACTCCAACAAAATTTGGAATTTTACCTATAATATTATTATCTAACCAAAAATGGATAAGACTAAGAAACAATTTCTTCAATTTAAAGACACCCTTTCAAATTTAAGAAAAACCTTTAACGTATGTTGAAATATAATGCAGCAGCTGTAAATTTTGCATATTTGTAAAAAAAAATTTGAGCAGGTGTTAAAGATACAGGTGGTTGAAAATAGCAAAATTTCAATTTTCGAGCCCTTATAGCTCCTAAACAGGGAACGTGACAAAAAAATTTTGTTAACCGACTCCTACTAATTTTGGAGGACCTAACTTCTCCCAAAATATTAAGACCCTAGGTTGAACCGTTTAGAAGATATATGGGGCCAAAAATTTTGCAAAAGTTGAGTTTATCTAAAAGGTAAATTTTAGTACCGTATGGCAACCCTATACATTTTGGCTATATATTTTTGTAAAGCCTATGAAACCAGCTATCTTTTTCCGTTTTCAGATTGAAAATACACTTAACAAAACTCTTGTTATAATAATTTAAAAATAGGGCTTTTTCCAACTTTGGGGGCTGTAGCTCCGTAACGGGTGGGGCTACAGAAAAAAATTCTTCTACGAAATTAATATTTTTGTAATATTTACCCGTGGTTAAAATTTCTTTACTCTATTTCAAACGGTGTAAAAGTTTTTGTAAACATACGGACGGACGGACAAAGTCAAAATTAAGAAAAACCTTTGACACTTATATAAACTTTCGTTTTGGAGCTTTCAATTTTGTATACAAATAAAAAAAAATTTTGACAGGTATTCAAGTTATAGGTGTTTAAAGGCTAAATTTTTGGCAAAATTTCAATTTTCGACCCCTTACAGCTCCTAAAGAGGGGGCGAAACAAAAAAATTTTGTTAACTGACTCTTACTTATTTCTAAGGATCTAACTTCTCCCAAAATTTCAAGTTTCTAGATTTAGCCGTTCCGAAGTTATGAGAAATTTTGTAAAACTTAGTTTTGAATAACGGTAAATTTTAGTACCGTATGGTAACCCTACACAATTGGTTTTTAAAAATGTGTAAAGCTTAGAAGAACAGCTGTCTGTTACCGTTTTCAGATTGGAAATATACCTTATAGAACTCTAATTATAACTGTTTAAATATGGGGCTTTTTTCGACTTTGTGGGGCTGTAGCTCCGTAACGAGGGGGGCTACAAAAAAAAGTTTTAACATTAAATTATTTTTATTGCAATACCTACCCATTTCTGATATTTTTTTGTCAATCGTAGGTAAAAAGGGACGGACGGACAGACAGAGTGAAGCTATATAGGCACATTTTTACAAAATTTTTTGAAAATGTGCTAAAAATAAACGAAAAAAATTCTATTAGGAGAATTATTAAGCTACGTGCTCCTTTTTGTTAGTGTTTTTAATAAGCAAAGTCAAGCATAAGTAATAAATGGTTGTTTTGAATAAAATTTTAATAATATAAATGATATTAAACGTAAATTCATCGTATATTTGCAAATGTAGCAATAATAAAAATTTCATTGTGTGGGGTTATTAATATAAGTTTTATTATACCCGTGCATACAAATAAGCCACACAAACTGATTCGGTTTGCACGACTAATCACATGTTTCCTTTAATTGAATGGGCAGTTGCTGCAGCTGTAAGCCAGTTACAACATCCGTAACGTAGAAAGCTGTACCCATAAAAACTGATTCGGTTTGCACAACTAATTGTGAAGTTATCGAAAACTAATAATCATTATTTATCGCAACCGTAACAGTAGTATCGATTGGCACAAAATTGGTTGCGGCAACCTGTACTATTTTCTCGGTGAACGTATTCGCCTATAAATGAATATATATACCATTTATTTATTTGTGTAAAAACTTTAAAGTGGAAAAAAATATTTCCAATGATAAATTTTACTTATAGTTTACATATGGTTTAATTATTTCAATTCAATTATGAATTATTTTTGAAAGTACAGAGTTAATAAGAAAAAAAATCTTCGAACTAAACAAACTGTCCCGAATTTTGTTTTAGATATTTTTTTGAAGGCTGTCAATTTCATTCTTTTATAAATTAAGATTCACATAACAATATAAAATATATACCAACGGCAACATCTAATAATTATTTTTTAAATATTTATAAGGCTTAAGCTGTTTTTTTCCAGATCGTAAATATACGTATACACAGGGTTTCTTCCAACTATTGGTGGCTGTATATAATATTATACAATCATTAAAATAAAAAAGTCAGCAAACGTGAACTTTAGTAAGACATCGAAAACTTCGAAAGCGGTCCGTTTTATACAACCCTTTATGAACCAAACTTTAGGAAAGTCCTGTGCTAATGTTCAGCTTGGTTTCGAGGGTAAGGATGTGAAACGAAATCAGATTTGGAAAATATGGGATTCTGTGATTATGGGAGATGAGAAAAAATTGGAGGGAATACATAGGCATTACCAACTTTATAGGTTATATTTGATGGGATATGGTTCCATAAACGCGATAAGCGCATGACCAACGAATTGTCATAAGTAGTGTTGCCGCACCTGGATAATTCAAATGTGTAGGGATGAGAATCTTTTTCGCCTTTTGTTTTTCGTTAGAAAATCTTGAGTGAAATCAAAAGTACTTTAGATTTATTTAGAACACATGTTAGTCCTTTCAAGATATTTATAAAACAAAATCAGCGACCCAACTGCGTGACGTTAGCTGAGTGCGGTAAGCATGAGAGGACGTTGTGATTATTTATAAGATCAATATCTATATTTTGCACTTTATCAAGATATCACAGCGCCGTCGGAGGCACTTTAACCCAAAAATGTGCATTTTATTCCATATTTTACCTAATATATATGTATATAGATATTAAGAAAATCAGAAGAGGAGAAGTAAGTTGTGCATCTTTAGCTCCATATAAAATATGATTTGTCCAAGTCAATTTTTGATTTCAAATTGTGGCTCGATTCCAAAATGTCTATGTTAAATATCTGAATATATAACAATAAGTGTAAATTTTTTTAATTAGTCAATAAATTATTTAAATTAAAGCTTTAGTTTAAGGTGTAAACTTCCATTATGCTGTACTGTTAACGCAAGTTAAAAATCTAGAATGCAGTAGTAAATAAAAATGTATATTAATTTACTTCCAAGAAAAACTGAAATAAAGAATTTTTAATTTTTTCCGCCGGTCTAACTCTTTCCATTAAAAAGTCAATTCCATGCCGCATATACCGTTATTTCATATTAATTATTTTAGTTCAATGATAGTGGATGTAAAAATATGTAAAAATGAATGTATGTATCTTAAAATGCCAAATGAGATATCAACCGTTGTTTTATAATATTGAAATTGAACATTAGCTTTGTTAAACTGCATTTTAAAAAAATTTAATTAAGTAGTTATACAAAATAATTTTAAGTCATTGACACTTAAACTTAAGTAAAATATAAACTGTCAAAGGATACACTTTAATTTGATACATTTTAAGCAAATTTTGACATGTATGCATTTAATTATTTAATTGAAAATTTTTAAAAGGTAGCACACTTTACACAAATTATTATGTTATCTTACAAACTTACATTAAATTCTATAAATAATGAAACGCACGATAAACATCACTACATCTCTTAAGATTTTCTTTTTCTTTTTACTTTTTCTTATTATTCCAAGTATATGAAATTAGTTCAGGCATTGCAATAAATTTAAAAATCACTCAGATGTCAAATTGTGGCGGAATATTTTATATTAATAAATGAGGGTTAAATATCAACAACATTTAACACTTTGGTGTTTAAACATTGCAATCAATCAACAAAAATTTTTTGGTTCTCACTTTCATTTTACCGTCAAATTATCACAGAGGTCGATTTTGCAACAAAACATAACCAAAATAATTTTTAATTTTTTTCATTTTGTTTTCAAAATGAACTCATGTTTTACGGGTGGCCTTTATTTTATCATTTCATGCGTTTAGTCTAATTTAAATCTGATTTTATTTTACGCGTCCTTAGAATTCCAAAGAACCTCGCAAAATAAAATCTTAAAAGAAAAAAAAAAATTACCAAATACCGTTTTCTGTCATTTCATCACATTTTATTTTTTGTTTATGTTTTGAGTGATCTGGGTATCAAAACATAAAAGACCGCAATTTGGGTGCTTAAAGTGCTTTAAAGTATAGAATTAAATCAAATTAAAAAGAAAAAAAAAAAAGATTTACACTTGGTTCGATTAACGAATTCATTTGTTATAATAATGTGAAAAATATAATTAATCATCAGAATTCCAGAATAAAAAAAGGGTTTTTATTCCAAGAAGATAATCAAACATTTGGATATTGGAAAACATTTATTTTGTATTTCAACTTCTGTTTAAAGTGTTAAAGATATCAAAAGAATTGAAATTAATTTTAAATATATGAATTTAAAAAGATCATTAGAAGTAAAAAAATCTTTATATGGGAGGAATTTTAAACCAAAACAAGTGGTAACGAAGGCGTACAGATTGAAACTCCTTCAAATTTTATTTTGACAATTGTTGGAAATATTAACAATTATAAAAACTAAGAAAACATATAGGTACGTAATTATAAATTAAAATAACTTCAAATTCAAAAATTCTATAAAAAAATAGTTAGAATTGTTATTAATAAAACTCTTTTTTTTTTTTTTGCTTACTGTTCAACTGTTGCGCTAATAAGTCTGGCTTGTATAAACCTTAGGTAAATGTTGGAACGGGGGGTCATATTGTATTTGTTCCGTCAAATATTTATTATTATCAAATACGCATACAAGGAGAGGTAGTAGTTGCAAAATTACCAGGCATTACACGATGTTGATAAACCCAGGAATTAATTAAGGCCACAAATGGTTTAAAAAACTTTAATTTGCAATATATATATTATATACATTATATATTCAGTTGGTGAAATCGATTAAAATTAAGGTCGAAAATGTTCTTCAAATGTTCATGTTCCAAAACGACTTTAAGATAATATTTGGTTAAAATTTTTATTATAATTAAAAGTGACATAACAAAAAAATCATAAGTCAGCTGTTATAACAAAATAAGATAACGGTACTTGACATAAATTTTCAGACTTTCTTTTAAGTGAAATGAAGCTCTCTGCAAATTTGACAAATAACAATTTACCAAACATCGTATACCTAAAAAGGTTAAGGAATTTTTTATTATTATATAAAGATATAACAGTTAACTCAGGTTCAACTCATATATAAAATGATAGTAAATCTCTAAGTAAGTAAGTAACTCGTAATGTAGTTTGTCAAACGATTTGAGTACGATTATCAAAAACCAAAAAAAAAACTTAATTTGGCCGTTTTACCCAAATGGGTTAACAGATATTATTGAATTTTTTTTTACTTTTGAGTATTTGTACTCTACTTAGTGTTATTAATTGGGTAAGCTTTTGGAATAAGGGTTAACTTGCGTTAACAAGTCGATTTGAACTGATTAACTAAATAAAATTAACCCGACGAGCTTCTCTAATAAAGATCAATGCTTCAGTAATATTTTCAACTCAATCAGTTTTATTGTTTAAACACAAAAAATTTTATTGAGACGTTGTGCCCAAATTTTGAGACGCTATGGTTAATATGGGTTGATACCAAGATAGGTTAATTTACTCCATCCAGCTTTATACAAGAAGAGCATTTGTTCCGTTATCCAAGAAGAGCAATTCCGTTAGCCAAGAAGAGCATTTGTGCAAAATTCCAAGTCTATCGGTGAAACCGTTTCGGCTCGACATAAAAAAAAAGCTTCATAAAATCCTCATGTCCAAACGGATTAGCTGAACTCATCAAAAATTCGTTTCGACCTTTTTCTTGGACTGCAAATCGGAAACTAAAAATTTTTCGAAGCCCGCCGAGCCGAAATGGGTTAATGTATTCCAACCAACTTCCAACTTTCCAACTGTATTCCAACAAATTGCGTTAGCTAAGAAGAACATTTGTGCAAAATTCCAAGTCAATTGCTCAAACTGTTTCAGCTAGACATCAAAAAAATAAAAAAAGCTTAAAACGGCTCTGGAGTCGGAACCTGTTGGCTTATTAAAACTTGACATATAGCCTATGTAACCCCCAGGCTCACAGAATTATTCCTGTAAAATTCCAAATGATAATTTCTATAAGTCGGACGAGATGTTATAAACTTCTAGGGATAACATAGTTCATTATAACACTTCTCTAAAATATTGAATAGAATTTTATTTATCATTTTAATAATAAGATAGCCTCAAATTATTGTTATAATACCCCTTTAGTAAATTGCTTAAATGAAAAAGCAATAAAACTCTTTTTTTCTTTGTTAACAAAGAACTATTCCTTCATTAATATCTTTTGTTTCTCTTCTAATGATTAAGAAAATTATTATAAAACTCAAAAGTGCCCTCCTTCACTACCAGAACATTTTTCAAAACAAAAAGCAATTTTTACAGTTGCTGATGAAGGATGATGTTTTCAGTAGTCATATTCTTACAAATGATTAACCTACTAGGCCGTATTAAAAACTTTTTGACGTCCACCTATTTTGTTTTTTATTTTTTTTTTTTTTTATTCACCCTTTACTCTTCTAATTTGATCCCATTTAAAGTATTCAAAGTTTCAAAATAACAAAATGATTATTAAAGATGAGAATTAGTGTTTCTATACGTACCTAAAGTGTCTTTATAAGTTGTAAGAAAAATTTAAATCTTAAAGTAAAATATTAAAAATTTTATCGATTTGTATTGAAATTTTACAAAAAAAAAAAAACGTTCAGGACTTTTGATTAATGACTTTTCTATCATCAACTTTGTTTCAACCGTTTACGCTGTTAATTTTTCTCAATTTTTGTTTTAAAATACGATTTTTAAAAATTTGATGGCAAGGTCAAAAATAATTTTAAATTTTTTTTATAATATTTAGGCATCTTATAAATTAATGTATATATATATAATATAAGTATATAATAGTTTATGTATATATATATTTGTATTTGAAAACGATTTTAAAAAACAAATTAATGGAAAATAAATAAAAAATAGATTAAGCAATTTGAGTTTTAAAGAAATTTAGGAATTCGGGATAATTTATAATTTATTTTATAAAATTGTTAAAAAACAAAGAAAACAATAAATTTATACTGAATAACTTTTAAAAACTTCTTTTATATTGTCTTCTAATATATTCGGGTATTTACCAAACAAATTGAGATATTTATTTTAAAATTCAGATTTTTAATAAATATTTTCAGTTTTTTTCATTTGAAATGCAGAATTTACAGATAGTTTCCTATTTCAGAAGCTATCAAATTATCTTTTTGTTTTTAGAATTAAATAAAAAAAAATTTTATATATATATATATAACTAGCTAATACCCGGTTCGTGTTGCTGCGCCTCTAAATGGAGGCTAAATATAACTTGATGTTAATAAAAAAAGTTAACACAAAAATTACATACCGGGTAAATGTTAATTTAAAAATTTATATAACAATCTCAAATCAATATAAAGCAATTTTTTTAAAACAGTTTTTCTAGAATTATCCTAGCAATTTTTTAACAAATTTCACTTCAAATTTTTGATAATTATATTATGATTATTAATTCACTTAACATGATTTATCAGAAGCCCATCATCGTGAACTCTACTGTCAAAGAGCACCACGTATAAGACAATTAATGATAAGGATCTTCGCGCATACAAAATTTAAACTCAATCGGTCAAACCGTTTCTTATTTAGAATAAAGTAAGAAAATATCTGGAAAAAGTTATTACAACTTCGCAAAATTGAACGTAATTTCCAAATCAAATTTTTTTACCAACCATCGGCCCGACACGGGTTAACAAATTCCAATTCTGTTAATAGTGTTAACTCAGTTCTCAAGGAGCATCACATATAGAAAATTTGAATTCAATCGGTCAAACCGTTTCTGATTTAGAGTAAAGTAACGAAAAAATCAATAAAAAGCTCTGTGTCCGCAATTGGTAAACGGAACTCGACAAAGATTTTTTTGGGACTTTCTTTTTAGCCAAAGCAGTACTTCGCTAAATTGGACGAAATTTGCTTCCAACAATTTTTTTGACAAACTGTCGGGCCGACATGCGTTAACAAATTCCAAGGAGCATCACCTATAAAAAATTTGAAATCAATCGGTCAAACCGTTTTAATTTTAGAACAAAAAAGTTTAAATACTTACACCATAGCTCCAACTTGGCAGTTCGTTAGATAAAATTTTTAATTCAGGATTTCATTCCGTACCCGAAAACCTCAATATACATATTTTCATCATAATCGGCTGAGCAGTTAAGTCTATCCGCTACATGCAAACAACGGACAAACAAACAAATAAACAGACTTTCACTAAACAAGATTGCACTAAACAATACATATAAACAATTGTTTAGTGCAATCACATTTGAAATGAGACTTTAATTTTTTTTGGTTTTAACTGTTAGGCTAATAAATCTATATCATAGAGTACATAGGTACATGTTGGAACGGGGGTTATATTATATTCGTGTTATTGAATTGATCTTAAAGAATTCCACATGCAATTTTAACATGGGATTGTACTCCGTCTTAGATTTTCAATAGATACAGTTCTATTTTATTTATATTGTAATAATTTTGTATTAGATTTGTATGGTGTTCTTTATCTGTGAGTTATATTATTTAATTAAATTGATTGTTTATATATTGTTATATTAATGAAGTTTTTATTAAAGATATGATATAATGATTAATTTTTGATTAAGCAATTGATTTAAACCCAATGGCGAATGGTAGCAGAGTCGAGTTGAAATACAGAAAATTTTTTTCCTCTTTCACTTGGATTCGAAACCGGGCCTCTACCACTGTGCCACCCAGCCTTTAAAGCTAATATACAGATTCAACAGTAAAATTAACTCCATTTTGTTTTGCTTTTCGATATTAAAAACATGGACTCTTAATACATTTATAACTGCTGGATATAAGTTTAAAGAGTTCAATAAAAAATACAACTTGGATCTTTAGCTCTAAAGTAAATCAATATTAAAATTGCAATTTTTAAGATCAAATAAACAATACTTCAAATTTCTTCTATTCGCTTAATAAATATTGCTTGTTTTTTTTTTATTTTCTAACAATTTAACCTTTAAAAAACCTTCTAAAGAAAATCAAAATTCAGAAAAAAATAAAGCATTATTATGAAATATTTTCATTTTGCGTTTTACACCAAATCAATTTTTCAAGTTCATAATATTCAATTTAAATCATTGAAAAACCAAGCAAATGAAAAAAATTGAATTTATAACTTTTGAACCTTTAGGCCAAGGACACTTCACTTTTTTTTTTATTAAAAATTTTTGAGAATTCTGTATTCAAGTGGAACAACTTTAAAGTTTCACTAGTAAATCAAACGCAAAAAAAAAAACGCAACAAAAAAATTTTATTAATTGTCATTTTAGTCAAAAAAAACATTTCGTCATTATTTAACACCTTCATATCAATTGTTTTAAAGTGAAACTATATTTTGCACCTATTATCAGTTTTTTTTTATCTAGTCTTCTTTGGAAAACTTTAAATCATATTTTCCAAAATTTATTAAAAAAAAAATTTAAAATTGATAGAATTCACAAGTCTAGTTTAAAATCCGCACTAAATGTACAACTAATAATCGAATTAAATTGTTTTAAATTAGCGCGAAAAATACCATAAAATTTTTTGTTACAAAAAACATGATTTTTAACAATTTTGTAAAACCTGATCTATCAATGATAGCCAAAACATCGAAAAATTCCTTTAAAGTACCGTACCTAAATGTTTCGATGTGTGTTGTAAATAAAAAAAAAAAAAAAAAATCAAAAATGACCAAATAACCAAATAGGTACATACCAAATATTCAGACAACCAAGAACAATTTTTTAATTTAATAAAACTATTGAAAATTAAATTTGATTTGGCACTTTAAAAAAAAAAAAAACAACAACAACAAATAATTTCTGAATTAGTTTTTGATCAAAACTATATAAAGAAAAGGTGATGATAATAAAGTTATTACCTTTAATAAAACCAATTTTATAGGGTTCGTTCAGCTTAATTTTATTATAAACACACATATATTTATATATACTCGTATATTTTTACTACATTTTCAAAAAATTTTGAAAAAAATGTGCCTATATAGTTTCAACTTATTGTTCGTCCGTCTTTCATTATGTTTACAAAACTTTTACAGAGTCTCAAATATAGAAAAGAAACTGTAAGTGTAGGTATTGCAAGTAGAATTAGTTGGGTAGAAGAACTTTTTTCTGTAGCCCCACCCATTACGCAGCTACTACCTACGAAAGAGCAGGAATGCACTATACATATCTAAATTGTTATAACAAAAATTGAAGTATATGTCAAAGAAAATTTATAAGGTTGTCAAACCCAAACGGTACTTTAACGGTTTCAGTTAGAATCTTAAAACCTTGCGAGGTATTAGGTTTTAAGAAGTAGCACGTGAGCCTTTTAAGAAAAACGTTTAAGCAGTTGTTAAGGGTCAAAAATGAAAATTGGCTATATATTTAAACTCCTGTCAAATTTTATTGAAGTAAGACTACACAAAACTTCAAATTTAAATTGCAGAAAGTGTACATTTAAATAAATTTATTACGAAACCTTATTTATTTCTAAAAACATATGCTTTTTTAAAAAACCTAGTTTTTCAATACTTTTAATTTAAATCTTAAAGATACTTATATTGTTTTCGATTAAAATTCAATACAAAATATAATTTGAACGTGTTATTATTTAAAACTGCGACAAGTATCCGTAAAATATAGTATTTAATATAGGATTTAAAATTGAAATCAATATAGACATATTATATATCCATACTAAAACATTTTAGACAGGGTTATGGTTAATTAATACAAGAAATATTTTTATTAATTTTTTGATTCGTTTCAATTTTTTCAAAAAAAAAAAATTTTAACAATATGAAATTTGTCTGAGTTATCACATAATATTAAAAATATTTAATTGATATAATTGTTATATAATTTTTAATGTTATAGCAAATTGGTTAAAAGGTGAAATTGATTTAAATTGATTCAGTTTAAAATGAAATGAATTTAATATGATTATTTTTGATTTATTCACGGATTTTTAAAATAAATGTTTACTTTTTAAAAGAATTTTTAATTTTTTATTATTTAATTGTTTTGTATTTGGTTTGTAATTTGAATAAATCAATTTGTATGAAAAAAAAATAAAATAAATTATTATAAAATTAAAAAATTAATGCTATAATAAACAAATTATGTATTTAATAAAGAATAATAAACAAAGTATTTAAAAAAGATTAAATATAAATTAAATAAAATAATTCATGCATCTTGCAGCTAATATAAAATGAATTAGTGATTGCATACACGGATTTTTTTTTTATCTGCAGTATTTAAACGTCATTTTAAAACCTCGCACCTCTAGATCTCGGGTCTCAAAATCTGGGGTTACAACTGCAAATAATATTGTTATTAATTAATTAATCGGGTGAACTGTATGATGCACAAGTTTTTACATAATAATAATAGTAAGCTAAAATATTTTATCACTTCTAGCATTTATACTGTCATTTTTAAATACGAGTTTCTTCAGAATTTGGTAATACTTTGACTATTTATACCCGTGTATACATATATGAACATCGGGTACATTAAAATTACTCCTCCGTTTGTAACGCATCGAAATATACGAGCTAGATATAGTGTCAAGGGTACGTATCGAATCAGCATCGAAAAGTGAATCGATCTAGCTATGTGTGTCCGTCCGTCCGTCCGTCAGCATGATAACTCAAAAACTATAAGAGCTAGAGTTCTGAAACTTTCACAAAGTAATTTTTAGACAATTTGTAGGTTCCCTATTGCTTTTGGTTAAAATCGGACAAAGGCTTCGAGTAGCTGCCATACAAATTTTTCGAAATTATTTGAATATTTTCATAATTAATAACTAAATAGAAACCAAATATAAAAACAAACAAAATGTAGTTAAATTATTAATCGATTCATGATGTAGTGGTTAGGACATGTTACTTGTAGCCAAAATGTCTCGGTTCGAATTCAGGCCAAGGAAAAATTTTTTTTTTTTTTTAAATTCATTTTTTGTTATCTATTTTCTTTTTAATAAAATATATGTATTTATTTTATGTATGAAAAATTTTATTTTATAGAAAATTTGACAAAAAACTCTCATTTATATTAAAAATTATTAATTTTTTTAATATTTTTATAAAAAAATTCAAAACTTAAATTAAAACAAACAATTGATACCATAGCAACTACAATTATATAAAAAAACAAAAAATTAAGATAAAGAAAAACTCGTTTTGTAGGCAAATTATTAATTGTTCTAAGACGTTTCGGTTCGATTCCTAGCTGGGGCAGAATTTTTTTTTTTTTTAAATTCATCTTAAAACTCTCATTTATAAATTATTTATTTTTTTTAAAACATTTTTAAAAAAATTCAAAACAGTTATTCAAAACAAACAATTGATACCACAGCAACTATAATAATTTAAAAAAAACTTGAGATGAACAAAAAGTTGATGGCTTAGTGGTTAGGACGTCGACCTTTTAATTGAAAAGTGTGGGTTCGAATCTCGTTTAGCTCATATTTTTTTTTTAAATTCATCTTTTTTTTTAATTAATTTTTTTTTTTTATTAATTTTTTTTGTAATTAAATATAAAAAAACAAATATTTTGAATTTTCTGTCAAACAGTTCAATTGCAATATATGAAATTCTTATTTATTTAATACATAATAGTGTACGCACGGGTATTTAAAAGTTGACAAGGGCAACTATAATCTTCCTCGTTTTATTTACGTTTTGTATAAATACTAATTTTTGAAATTTAAAAAAAAAAATTTAAATATTCAATAAATTATTTTCAAATGCATAACAACCTTTTAATAATTGTGAAATACCAGTTATATTATTAACATGCAATATTATCCATTTGTTAATTCTATATCTATTTTGTAGAGTTAAGACTACTATTGCTTTTATTAAATACTTATACATCTTGATATTGTCATTTAAATATAAGCTATCCGAATATTCTAACATTTTCACTATGAATATAATATGAATAATGACAATAAAATTAATTTAAAGGTATGAGTATTGCCATCATTATTTTGTATTTGAATTATTTATTATAATCCGAGTTGTCAAATATTTATTTTATATGTTGGTAATATCTCGCCAACTCTTGTGTATTATATATATGATTTACTTCAAAACAATATCAGTTTTCGTTACCAACTCTTAAATTCTACTTCAGAATCTCCAATTTATTTTACGAGATTTTTATAGACACAAATTTTGGTGCATGAGACTTAAAAATGCTAGATTTAGATATTATAAAGTACAATTCCAACAAAACTTCAATTATAATATTTCCTACAAAAATAATAAAATGACCAATGAAATAGATAATATACCAATTGAAAATGTACAAAATTTTTAATATATGTAGGAAACATTATGAGTACATAGATCGAGCATGAAAAACATAACACACTAAAAAATCCAGTATTGGGTGATAGATTTAGAAATATTGGAAAACACAATGTTAAGAATTTTCAATGCGTGTGTTACAATCTTACGTTACAACAATGTCTTGGAAAAGTTTTTCAAATATTCAGAAAAAATATCTAAAATGTAGCTCAGAATATCAATGGAATAAAATACAAATAAAAAGAAAAAAAATATAGATGGATTAACCAAATGGTTATAAATATTAAGTGATTTGAAGACGTCAAAAAAAACCAGCGTCTAATGTTTAGTAAATTCGGTTAATGAACTTTAAAAATTTTAATATTATAAATAAATAATGTAGATGTTATTTTTTCATGGTCATGGATATTCTAAAGGAAATTGGCATAACCACATTTTAAATAATAGAATGTGAATTTTTTTGTAAAATGTCATAAACGTCATGTCCTTATAAATGAAAATATTTACAAGATTTCTCTGCGCTAGCAAATAATTCTATTAAAAAAAAAAATATTTATTAAAAATTTTAAAAATAATAAATTGCAATTTTCCACCTATCTGAACCTTAAAATTTATATTGTAATTTAATTACTAATTATAAATTTTAATTGTGTATATAAAGTGTTAATAGTCATTTTAAACAGTTATATGTACGCAAAATACAATTGATTTGAAACAAGGAAATCAATTTTATTTACATTCACAAAATTGAACTCAAAGTTAAGCATAAATTTTTAATTTTTATTAGTTAAGAATTTTAAATTTTCATTTTTTTTTTAGTTTTTGGCATGCCAAACGTAAAGTAAAAGTGTTGCCACAAATAAAAATTATTCTAATTCTAAGATTTAATATATAAAAGGATCTGAAGAAAACTGCGTTCAAAGTCGATTTAATTTCATTTCATAAATATCAAAAATTTGACTTAACCGCTGAAAGTATAGCCTCGGACTGTTATACAAGATATTATCAAATATTATATTAAATGATACCCAATTTACCAAACGAATAAGTCAATTCCTTACGGGTATAAAATGTAGTTAAAAGGCTAAACGAGATTTGCCATCACGTTTATGAAGATGTAACGGATAGAGATAGATAGAGAGTCAAGTGTTTATCAGATCAGAATAGAAAAAAAAATCGTTCCAGCTAAGTTTATCCCTCAGCCCTTTTGCATGATACCTCAAAAACTTAATACGCTAGAACTCTGAAATTTTCACAAATTCATTTTAATACAAAACAAATTCTTTTTTATATGAAAATTACTCTATATTTAACAAAGCTGGATGTCTAAGATTTTTCCAGAAATAGTTGATTTATAATGTGAAAGTTTGGTAAGTCTTGTGGGTGCGAGTCGTTGCCTTACAAATTCTTTTTTAATATGAGAATTATGTAATGAAGCTAAGTAACTGAAATTTTTTCAAAGGTAATTAATCGTATGATTTTATATTACTTTCATGGAGGAGAATTAAATATTTGTTTTGTCATATTATATAACGAAAAGCAAGTGATAAATTATATATCTTTGAACCAGCCGAAAGAAAAATAAATCAAATTAACTGAAACCAGTGCAAGTAAATTTTAAAATAAACCTTTTCAAAATCCACCAACTGCAAAATTAAGAAAATAAGGCAAAATACCTATAGGAATGACATTGGATGTCAAGCTAAAATAGAAAGAGCATATGTCAAAAAGAAAAAAATTAAATTAGAACACAAATATAGATAAATGTATTAGCTCCTAGGTCAAAAATCTAGATTGCCAAAAGTTTGTTATATAATCATTTTAAGGTTATTTGGTTTAAGGCATACAACTTTGGGGCCAAAAGAACACATATTCAGAGAATTCAAACATTTCAAAGAAAAGTGCTACGTAAGATGGTGAGTGCTCCTTGGTACTTTCGAAATTCCGACTGACATAGGTATCTAGAAATTCCTAGTGTTATCAATGAAATTAAAAAATATGCAACAAAACATAAGACCCGTTTGCTGGTCACATAAACATAGAAGCGCCCAAAACTCCTACTATCTTTAAATGTCAATAAAAGGCTTTAAAAGAATTAGGCCCCTCGAACTAGCGATAAATTCAGTAAATTTAAATAAATTATAAACAGTTAGTGCAAAATTAATGGTTAGTTTCTAAGACTAGTTTTAAATAATAGGACGGCTGTTATTAGTTAAAGACACATATAACTTTGGTTGCGCGCAGTATCTTTCGGTGATTTCCACCATTCTTACCCCAAGAGAATAAAAAATATATGACGAATCGAACTCTTTCTCTTCAATCAAATTCAAATATTTCATAAATTAAAAGAATTCCCACTACGATTTATCTATGAAACTTACTTATCTCAATAACAAAAACTTATTTTAAAACACCTTTTTTGCAAGACAATTATTAAATATAATTTAAGTATCAATATAATTTTACAAATTAACTCTGCCATAAATATTAAATTTTGCACAACAGTATATAACAGTAAAAATACTGCTGATTAGAGATAATTCATTGCAAAAAATAGCCGTATAGTGTGCATAAATAATAACAAACCATAATATAGTAATTAAAAATTAATAATTTGCTTTAACTGCTTAACAATATAGTCATAATACATATTGGTAACACTATTTAGAACACATAAATAAATATTTTTTTTTGTCAACTTTTTTTTCAAATTGCTTCCTGTTAAAATTTTAGCACCTTGTTTACCTGGCTAATCATTATCCAACTATTTTTATGCAACAAAACTATAAATAATTTTTTTTCTAGTTGTATTTTTTTATTTCCTTCATAAAAAATAAAACGGGAGCTCATGTAAATTTAAATAGTCCATTACGGATTTATATAGCCAGAGCAAATTTTATGCACCAGTTGAGAGTCGTAAATTTACTGCAAAATAATAAAAAAAAAATGTGAAAAACGAAATAAAAGTGAAGGAAAGAACTAAAAACTTATTATAAATGCAAAAAATAAGTAGTTGGCGCAATTAAACTGGCAAAAAATTAAAGGGAAAAAGTAATATAAAAATAAGCAAAATAAAATACAAATATTTAAAACTTCTCTTTCCATCCTTAGGGTAATATTAGGTAACATATTAATAATTATTTTAACTTAATGCTTCCGTTAAAAATATATATATTTATATATTGTAATTCTTTTATTGAAATCTATATTTATATTAGTTCTAAAGCAATCTTGAAAATTACATCAACTCTACCAAAGCTTTAAAAGTTCAAGAAATGAAGATCATTAAGATAATCATCGATTCACCGAAAAAATAAGCCAAAAATAAATCTGTTCCTGAATATCCCTGAAACGTCCTGCATTACTAAATCAATAACGTATCTGACCAGTGGTGTAGTTAAAACTTCGACATTTTATGTGGATGTTCTCGGGTTGAAACCGTAAAATCATATTAAATATCGTAATATTGTATAATTATATCGTAAAATAAAATAAGATTTAATCAAATTGTATATGAAAACTCTTATGTAAGATCTATGTATTCATAATCTTATACATTAGCTCCATTCGTATAACCAAAGGCTTAGTGAATATAACGATTAAAGAAACTGAAATCTGTTCTAAATATACTGTACTCCCTAAAAGAGTGGAAAAGGAAAAAGAAAGTCAACAACCTAATAGAACTGGTTACCCACAAAAGAGAAAACTACTTGAATTGGCGCCAAATTCAGTAAAGCTGTTAAATTTCATCTCCAAACATCCTAATTTACGTTACCTATCCTCAAATTTTTCCTACATAATTAATTATTCTAATCCCCGTTGGAAAAGATTTCATAAATAAGGAAAAATCTTATGTTTTAAATATTGTTTTGAAACACATGTAATCTGGTTAAATCTCAACACTAGAGCGACTTGCGTTATGATTAATTTATTATAAATTTCAAATCATACTTCAAAATTCAAATTAACAGATCAACGATCAATTTCGAAACGAATTTCGTATTTTAAAATAATATTTTTAAATATTTCTTCAAATTTATTCTAATCTTACACATGTAATTAAATTAAAAAAAAAAAGTACTTTACTATTTATTTGAAATTGTTTTTCAGAAATGATTTATTGAGTACTGTCAGATTCAAAGGTAGACTCCATTATTTCTACAAAAAATATTATATTGAATACGCAAGGAAAACAATTTTACCTCTCATTTAGTTTTTAGTTGGAAAATTAAAACAATTCAATAAAATTTTGATTTATTAGTTAAATATTTATTAAAGAAAGTTTAATCTCTAAATGCATTGAACCATTATAAAATTATTCTATCGACATTTCTTCAAAGTTTTCAAAAAAAAAAATGTTCATACTCTCACACCCCTAAATCATAATCATCAGTGTTAAATTCTTTACACTTATGAGTACACTTATGAGTTGTAACTTAGATTTTATATATAAATACATATATTATATTTCAAAGGTAACATAAAACCTATTTGTAAATAACTTAATAATATATATATACTATTTGTATATATACATATATGCATATATATAAATTAAATATATATGAACAATTATGTTTTCAAACATTTTTACTTTTATAGTCACCAAAACAAAACAAAAGAGAATTAGTTTTTCTATTAGCATAATGACCGTTAATAACGGATTGAACATTAAAATTAATTAACCTCTTTGCACAATTCTACGGTAGGATAAATTTTCATTCTAGCGCAAAAAATTAAAATAAAATAAATAAAAAATAAAAATAAAACAATACCTAAATATAAAATAAACTTATTATCGTAAAAATAGTTGTCAAGAATTACTTGCTACTAGCATATTTTCAATAGGATTCAAAAACCTTACATAAATAATGATTTATTAGTTCCTTTTTTTAAATCTTTATTATTAGTTTGCAACAGTGCAAAGTTTTCAAAGTACAAATACAATCTTCTTATATATTATTCATTCTATTATTATGAAAAATTTAGCATTTCCTAACTTACTACTTTCACGTAATTAAAAAAACTTATTTCTGACAACTTAAAAGTTGTTTGAGTCTTCAAATAATTACCACTTGCGTAGCGGTTATGAAAAATATTAGTTTCAAACAGATCTTGATTTCTAGAAGTCTGTATTATCTAACAACGTTGTATTTTCAACAAAATCTGAAGAAATTTTATTTGTACCTATATTAGTGTATATTTTACCAATGGAATACATTATGATTCCGGTTTGGGTTTCTACAAATTTCTATTTAACCAACACAGAACTATTCTATTGAAGACAACAAATCTGGGGTTCAAATAATGATAATGTTTTATTCTATAATAATAATTTGCACTACAACGTTAATATCTTAATAAATTAGTAAGTAGTTATAAGATGAGGAGAAAAATAAATAGAGATAAGTCACGTCACATTTATTTACCTAGATTTTTTCGAATTTTATGTTCGCTTGCTAAAATTTTACCTTTTTATGGTTTTTTTTTCAATCAAATAACAAAATTTGATTATCCTGGCTCTCTAATTGGTTAATGACTAGCTACATATTAGATATTATATCAAGTCAGTAGTAGTCCCGGACTCGATATGAGGATTCAATTCCCGTATACAGATCATGAAATATTTAGTTAAAAAATTTTTTACAAAATCTCCTTGGTTACCAAATATATATATTGAAAAATATCAAATATATTATATAAACAAAATAAATAATATTACTCATAAAATTAATAAACATGATATATATATACATATAACTGTCACGATTGAACCAGGCAGGGTTCACTCCTTTACCAAATTGTAAGATAAGAGACGATTTATAAATAAATAAATATATCAAGTTCTCAAAGTTAGCTGCCATTAGTCTCTTACATTTGAATTAATTAATTTTGGGTCTTTAATTATATTATGAATTCATTTTTTAATTCATTTTATGCAAAACTGTCAGTCAGACTTAACATTTATTTAAGTTTAAAATAAATAATTTTTTTAACCTTCTAAACTCACTCAAAACAATCAGCGTATTAAAACAACCTCCAAACATTTCAAGAAATGTTATTATAAGTATATGGCGAAGTGCAACTATAAAGCATAACTATTACAACTAATACCATCGCAGATCATTAAAAAAAATTCAAAAAATATTATACAAAGTACATAGTATTATGTATTTTCTTTTGAATTGTATTTTTACTATTTCTTTGGACTCTTCTATTTATAACAGTATATAATAATCTATTGCACAATTATTTCTTTATACAGTATACATATACCATTATTTTCCCCATCAATCATTATTTTTAATCTTAGCAATCATCTAATTCCCCATCTATTTTTTTTTTTTGGATTTTTAGATTTTTTGGAACTTGGACATCTTTACTAAATGAAAAACTCATAAATCTTAGCCGAAAAAAAAAAATTCATGTTTTTTATTATTATTTTTTTTTGAAACTTTCTTTGAAACATTATTCACTTTCGTATCTGACTTGTATTTTATTTTGATTCACAAGATGATTTCTTTTTGATATTCACAAAAAAAAAAAAAAAAATTAATTCGAAAATTTACGCCTTCAAAAGGCGAACTATAAGAAGAAAAACACAATACAAAATGGTGAAAATGTTAAAGAAAAGCATTCGACGATTCAAAAAATGTAAATTACGACGTGATAAAGATCTGGTCGGATAAGTTTTTTTTCTTATATTTTTGTTGTATTTCTTATAAAAAATGTCAATTTTCATTACAAGATGTGAAAAAAAAAAAATTAAAATTGAAATAAAAGGGAAAATTTTACACAAATATAATATTTTTTTTTTTAAATATAGAATAGGAATTTTTATGGAATTTTGTTTCAAATTCTGTAAATCCAAAAAACAAATATTTTGATATTTAACATATATATTATTTTTCCCATATATACATGGAGTATACATACATTATTCTTAAGACTTTTAATTTTTAGAAATCACGTACATATATTTATTTAAAATTTGATCAATTTACTAAAAAAACAGGAAATGAAATAACAGTCGATGCAGTCGACTAATTACCGAGTATAACGACCGAGCAATTTCCTGCACTTGAAAAATTCAATTTAAATTTATTTCATATATTTTAGATAGTAGCGTTAATTAGAGCAAAATTAAGAATTTTAATCTTTACTAATTTCAAAGATATGTAGATAAGATCTTAAGAGGCGTGAGGCAACTATTTGAATGACTATCGGAAATGCTCAAAAATTTCAGAAACATAAAAAAAGCTGAATATCATCTTTATCAAATTTGAATATATGCTTGTTATATGTCTTGGAAGATCTTTGGTGGAAGGTACCTGAACTACCTCTCCAATTCATCTCAAATTGTAGGGGTGAAATCAAAAAAAAAAACAAAGTTTCCTTGTATCAAATTTAAAATTTTATTATAAACTTCCAAAATATGCTGGCCTTATTTTGAGAAGTGTGTAAGAGATACCCAAACAACCAAGCCATTTTATATGAAATTTATTAATTTCAAAGATATGCATTTTATTTCTTGTTCTATGTGAAAGGTACCCGAATCGTTGTGTCAATTCATTACAAAACTTCGCAGTCAGAGTAATACATTTTAGGGTTATATTTTTATTATTTTCATAAATATTCTTGTTTTTCCTTTGCTCGATTAGAACTTCTAAAAACCATATCCATGATCCGATTCATCCGACTTTTCTGTCGTTATTCTAAACCGAGATCATAAATTTCATCAAGATAGGCGTCATAATTTTTTTTGAGTTATCGGTGTCCAGGAGTTGACGTTGATTAAATATATATATATACATTTCTATATCTTGATTTCTTTTAGTAGTTACTAATACCGTGCCAAAGTTTTTATACCCCTACACCTATTTTAGAGATGTAAAAATATTGAAATAAAAAACACAAAGCAGGTCTCTTACTCTTTATTTTCTCTTTGTTGATTTTAAACATAACCTAAGTGTAGAATGACATGTTTAAATAATAATAATAATAAATAATACAGAGAAATTCCGAAGTATAGATGAAAAATAAGTCTAACCACTTTTACTAGTTTTCTCAAAGTTAAGTTCATTCTAAAGTTAAATTAATAATAATTTGAATTACAATTACCAATGGCATTAAAATTTGACAGAAGAAATTGATATAAATTAAAAAAAACTCAAGAGTAAAATGCAATTAATATAACAGACTAAAATTTTATAGATATCATATTTTTAAAATTAAAATTAAAAATAAATTAAATAAATATATATATATATATATGTGTATTAATATATGTATAATTACAACAATTGAAGCATCATCTTTCGGATCAATATTACATTACCGAAAGTTGTTATTCTATTATTTATAAAATCGTTGCTTATTAAACGTAAACTGTCAAAAGATTGACATGTCATTCATTACATTGACATATAATTTAAGCATACTGCTCATTTGAAAACGGTAAAATATAATTAAGGAGAAAATACTCAATTTTGAGTTAATTAAATTACAATAATATATTTTTAAGTTCTAAAATGTTCAATTTATTATAAGCTAATATGAAACAGGAAAGCACTTAAACTGATCTTAATAAATTCAACTTTCAAATGGGATAATCCAAATATTATCAAATGTAGAAACGTTTTGAATTTTTATTATTAATATAGTAATAATATTGTATTTAAATTATAAGATATTTCTGTATCTGCGAGTTATATTATTCAATTAAAATATTTGTTTATATTGTTATATTAATGTATTTTTTGTGAAAAATATATACGTATATACTCGTATATTAATTATTGGTTAAGCGATTAACTTGAACCCAATTCCAATGGTGGACGAATCGAGTCGAAAAGCGTATAATAGTTTTTTTTATTTTTCCTAGAATCCAAACAGGAGCATTTTGAGTGTAATGTTGACTTTCTAACTACTGTACCACCCAGCTGTTTAATATGTTTAATTATGTCTTGACTTATATAATTGTCATAATTAATAAATTCAAGAAATAAAATTATGCAAGTATAAAATAATTTTCTCAAATTTTAAATTTTTTCAAAGATATTGTTCTGACTAATGTCAATTACAAGAACCACATTCAAGTCACCTTTTAATTAAATAATATGTTGTATTCTTTTATTTATAAAAAATCATCAGGCAATTATTAAAAACTTTTAATATTTATTTTTTATATTTTCTTTTATTAAAACTTTCTTGCTTTAGTCATCAATTTCCATTAATATTATATTAATGTACCTAGAAAAAATATTATTTTATATATTCTATACCTTTAAAAAATACTTCATCCTTCGTTTCAATTGTATTCCTTTTCATTTACAAGTATATTGACATTTTTACAATAGAAAGTTTACAAAATTCAAAAATATCGTTATAAAACAAAACTTTTGTTATAAAACCTGTGTTAAAAAACCAAAACAATTGCACTTGAACATTGCATCATCAATTAAAAACATAACATCTTTAGTATATCATCGTTAATAGTGATATTGGTATTGATAACTTGCTGTGCAATGTCACATACAGAAAGAAAAATTAAAAATATTTCTAAAAATATAGTGATAAAGAGAAATTTACAATCTATAAAAAAAAAAAAAACTCACCAGGTCATCTAAAGAAGGACACAATTATGCAATAAATCAAAAATATAATTATTCCTTAACTACATTGTTATTTGTTATTTAACAGATACAAAAACACTTTAGAAACATTTAACAATATTACACTGAAAATTGTATAAAGGATCTATTACAGTATCAAAATATGCATTTTTAATGATGTCCAATCTTAATTTATTTAAAACTTGAGCGCAACCACTTAAACACTGTAGTATATTTCAACATTTATAAGTATAAGTAAGATTTAAAGGAAATCTCGTTGCTTCTCAATTTAATTAACGAATTTGGTTTTTTAAACGAAGTATAAATTGTTAAGAACTTTTATTTGTAATTTCTTTCACATTTCTAAGTACTTCTTCGATTAAGACCTAAGTCACGCACATATTACTATGGATCTTTTCAACTTTAAAGGTTGATTCTCCCTACAGTCGCAACGGAAAGGCACAGTTACACCGTATCACCATCCCATTTCTTACAAATATACATTTAGCAGAACAGCAACAACATTAACGATGATATAAAAATACCGTATACCTTTGACTTTAATTACCGTGCTCAACAATATTTCGTTATAAGATTATTTGACAGAAGTGGTGTTACCGCTGTTGATCTTAAAATACAAAAAAAATTACAGCCTCGTGGAAAACTTCATTTTAATATAATGAAAAATGTGGCACCGGAACGTTCTATGTCGTTACTGATGTTAGTCTAATTACTTACAGATATATTTTTTTTTGTTTTTTTTTAAATAATAACTTGACATCAGACTGATAGCTCAGCGGCTAGAGAGACAGCGAAAAGTTTCGGAAAGGAAAAGTCTCGAGTTCAAATCCTGGTCAAATCATATCTAATTCAAAAATATAATTTATAATTGATATCTTAATAGTTTATAAAATAAATTTAACTGGAACACCTGAAAAGGAAAAGCAGATTCACTAACTTATCACATTTTAGATTGTAGGGAACTAATTGTAGGCATAAATACATAAACAAACTTTACTTCCACTGTATATTCTTAAGCATTCAAATCAAACAATTAGTCTGCATATTCTCGTATTTTCCCATGAAGAAGATTTGGATCCCAAAAACTAGATTGTTCTATTTTCATATAGGGTAAATCCTTTGGAAAGAGTAGCAAAAGTGGAAAATCAAACGGAAATTAGATTTTCTATATTCAAATTATTTGTATATTGGCAACATTATTTCTGCCCCATTACAGCATCTTTTTAATTGCCTATTATATATTATTACACAAATATTATTCTTATATATCATTCATATTACCTTAACACCTTCTATATGTAATATATTTTATATTCCAAAGTTAGAAGATATCATTACAAAATTAATAACACCTATATAAAACACAACTATATTACATCATGCTGTACTGACTGATAATCCTCGGGTGTTTTTACAAAAATCAAAGAACAAGAATGGAGCAAAAGAAATTGAAGTTTTTTTTTTTTTTTTTTTATACAAATTATGTTTTCGACAAGTAGAAAAAGAAATCGCCGCTAATTATTATTTTTCTGTCGATTCATTTATTTGTTGTCTTCTTCTATTTTGATAGTTGATAAGAAAAGGATCAATAGACAATAAAAAAAAAAAAATACTACCAAACAAAAGGATAACAATGAAATAACACAAAATAACTTTTAAATTAAAAAACATGTAAAACGCTTAGCTAATCATTTCATATATCATTTTACATGTATATATACAGGTGAATGAAGGTGTAATTTCACATGTTCAAGGTTTGAGGTTTTGTTTTTTGAATAGAACTAAGTCACAAAACGTTTTTTATTTGATTTTTGTATTAATATACAAAGTATTGATAATATCGAGTGATTAAATGAAAACAAAACTTGGTGTTTGAAGGCGTCAAGTATTTTTGTAACAAGATATTGCAAGTAATAAGATTGGAAGCTTTACTTTTTACCCTTAGTTCTATTTGCCGACTCTACTACTCTATATGACGATTCATTAAATAATAAACAACAAAGAAGAACTAATTTTTGCTGGAATCAAAATATTAAAACAAAAAACACTAGAAGGAAGGTTTTTGCCATATCATTATGATAAATTGAAAATATTGTTAAAGAACTATATAGTATTCAATTCATATACTTGTATATATAAGATTGATATTATTGGATATATTCAACTTAATTTCTTTTAGAATTTGGTTTTTTTTTTCATGAAAAGGACGGATATTTTTGTGATTATATCTTTAGAATATTTGAATGAATATGTATATTATCCGAAGCTGTGATATGATCAATTAATATTGATTATTAAGCTACTTGAAATAGACCACAATGTGTGGTCGCAAAAAAAAAAGGTTATGTTAAAAAAAAAAGTTACAATAATATACAACAAATATGTGGTAGACTGTTTTGGCAAAAATTAATATTTTCAAATCGGACTTAAAGAAAGATTGAATATATCACCTCGAGTGAGTAAAGTTTGGTTTATCAGCCATAACAAGAATAAATGTTGTTAATTGTAAAAATACACATACAATTTGCTTGCTAATTAACTACAATACAAAGTGTCTATACAAAGCCTGTCTATACCACAGGAACATGTTGAACCATGGGGTCATATTATATTCGTGTTATTAGATAATATTCGATTTTAATGAAATCAATATACAATTCAAACATCAGTAAATTTCAGCTCCTAAATGGCGGGTGACAACAAAAAATAAATTGAATTCTGACTTATTTCCAAGGTTTTAACTCCTGCTAAATTTAAACAGTTAAGAAAATTTAAAGAATAACATTTTGTAAAAGTTGTTCGATTTCCTTTTGTAATATCTGTAGTGAAAATTTAATTGCTTTGTTTCAAACAAAGTAGAAATTTAGTAAACATCTGGACAAACACAGGATAAAGTGCAAAACAGGGCGATTTACCTTACAAACGATTCCAATGTCACTTTAACGCTCACTCAACTTAGCCATCGATGTACAGTTGAGCTGCTGACCTTTTTTTATACGTATCTTGTAGGGACTTACACCTGTTCTAATAAAATTAAATACAATTAGTGCCTTCACTCAAAGGCTTCCAAATGGTGATTTTGGTGTGTCATATGTGTCATTTTGTATAGGACCAACGCGCAGTTCCAAAAGGTGACTTTTAAAGCTTTCCACTTTCTTTAATCGTAAAACAAAATAAAAAAAAAATTTTTATATGAACACCATTATCCATTAAAAATTTTAAATATTGAAACAACTTTAATATTTAAGAGACCCCGGTGCTATATATTTTTTAACTTCGAACTTCTTTTAACTTAAATCAAAACTTTAAAATATTCGTTTATAACTTCAATTTATAAAATTAATAAAATTTCAATTGCAAAATATTAAATTAAATATTTTCAAATACAAAACTTAATCCAATATAATTGATAATTTTAATAAAAGGTATTCAATCGAATTCAAACTTTACAAAATACAAAAAAAAACAAAACTTTTATCAAACTTCAAACCAAAACAAACTACTGAATTTATTTTAGAAAAGTTAAAAGTCATTCATGCGTCAATGATGGTGGCAATAACCCAAATATTCATAGATCGATTTATGAAAATTTTATTTGTATATTTTTTATTTTCCTTTTACAAATTTTTTTTCAAGATCAAATCAACAATAAATTACTAATAAAAAAAATTCAATCAAATAATTTTTGATGAGAAAATCAACATGGCATCCAAAAAAAAAATTACTATAAAGTAGAAAAATATTTTTAATTTCGATAGAAAGAAAAGAAATAGATATAGAAAAGATAAAAGGGTGTTCAAAATTTTAAATTTAAAAAAAACCCAACATTTGAACATAGCAAAAGTAATATTTTCAATTCAAATTCTAAATTGTGTAATTGATAATTATACATATACCCATGTTTACATTTTTAACCATTGAATTTTTGGGTGGCTACCAATATTGAACAGTTCTATAGTTACTGAATTTTCAACTCATTTAAAATTTCTTTTATGTAATGAAGAAAAAAAATTCTTGTAACATTTTTTAAAAAAAGTTCTTTAGAAAAGAATCGAAAAAATTATCTGGTAACAAAATGAAAACTCAATCACATGTTTTAATGATTCAACACTGTCAGTAGATGTTTTTTTTTTTAAATACTTAATAAAGAGTTTTGTTCATTATTATCTTCATTTTCATGATTAATCAAAAAACTCATTAATTCTTAAGTTATGTTTATCATCAGTATTTATTTGAACAACATTAAAAAAATCTTACAACTCAAAAAAATGTAATAAGTATCACAATAAAAGTAGAGATATATTTGACACCTACTGTTTGAGTAATGAATCCCCCCAAGATCAATCTCAACTTAAAGTCAAATTTAAAAATATGAAAAATTTAAAACTAGTTTTTATCTTAAATTTTAATATTTGTTGTATATATGTTTGCTAAATCGATTTAGAAACTCAAGGTTGTAAGAAGTATACATATACAGAGTGAGAAAGCTTGAACTGACTGATTTGAAATGCTTATTAATTTATTATCCAAAGGGAAGGCATTTTACAATAATTTGCATTACGTTGAGCAATATAATATGTATTAATATGACCTCGGTGGGTTAGTGGGTAACCATTTGGCTTACTGAACGAGGGGGTGTGGGTTTGATTCCCGTACGGGTCATGAACTTTTTTAATTGAAAAAATAATTTTCCTTTATAAATCCCCATGGTGACCAAATATAATTTAAGAATATACAAATTTATAATACAAAAATAAATAATATTACTTTGGTTCTTTCAAGAAAACTAACAAAAAAAATTTAGAGGCCTCCAAATCGAGAGAAAGAGATTGCCATGAGAAATCAGCATTTTTTTAAATTATTCGGTCATCGGGATATTTTTGGAAAATTGTCGCTGTCCCGCTCGCGATATGATTTGGAACCTAATGTAATGGGCCTAATATACCCTTAGAAACGGTTTCTGGATGCTCAATTTTATTTTCGAATAAAAATATAGACCGATAACTCTATAATCCATAATTCAACACCAAACAATGTTTCTGAAAGGGTATAATTGCTACTGATGCACTGCTCTCGAATTCTGTACACCAAAATGTGCTTCTTAGCTTATAATAAGATTAGTCAAAAAGTTTGGCATTTCCTGAAAATATTAAAATTTACCCATTTTTACACATTCCTCCACTGAATATGATGACATTAAACAATTTTATAGAAATCTTTATTCTCTGCAAAAAGAAAATGTAAAAATTATAGGCATTTTAAATTTGTCGGCACATGTTTAACTTCCCTGGATTTGTACAGAAAAAATATTGTAACGAACTTTGATATTTATTTTAAAAAATCCGCAAAGACTTTACAATCCTGCCCCCGATATCACAACCGGATTGGATATTGTTAGCAATTTTAATTTCTCAAACCTTGATGTTCTTAACTCTTCTATTTCTTACATAAAACTTTTAATAAATTACATAAAAAATTGTGATCCTTTATGTCGGGGCGTCCTAGCTGACTTGGCTTTCGCATATAACTCTAGATTCTTACACAGTAAGGTTCCCCATTCAAAATTTTAAAACTAACTCCTTTACAAATATTAGTAACCGTATGATTGTAAGCTCGAATGTCTCATTCATGTATTAGATTTCAAAAACAAATTACACTTAAGATGTATCCCACTATTAAAAGTGTTCCATATTTAAAACTAAAGTTTTTTCCTAATTTAATAAACAAAAAAAAAAAAAATATTAAATTTCGAATGACGGGAAACATCAAATAAAATTTGTTTTATTTTATTACAAAAAAAAAGTAAACATGCTGACTACAATGTTTAATAAATCCAATCAATATACATATGTAGAATAATTTAAAGTGATCCGTAAACTATCATCACCCCAAAAGTGTAAGGGATGATGTATTTTGTTTTTGTCTTATGAAAATAAGAAACTATAAAAAAGATCATTTATCACCCTCATACATTTTTTTTTATTCTCTTCTTCTTCTTGTTTTTTTTTTTTTTTTTTTTAATGATAAAATCCTGCTGTTTCACCGTCGGCTTAACAAAAAAACATAAAACCACAATCTTAAAGCGGTGGTTTTCAAATTATCATCTCAGCTCAACGGTGGCACTGTAAAATAAACTGTAACACTTCGGACACCTTTTTACTTAACCAATGCTCATCGATAATGATGATAATAAAGAATCATTTGTGATAGAATCAAATACCGAACCATATGATGTATTTCTAAAACTGGATTTAAACTAAAGTAAAAAAAAACTATCAGAATATATGTAACTATATACACATATAAATTTTTGGATACCAAAAAGCAACAACAAATATATGGTATAGAGACGCATTGTTTTTTTTCATTCACCAATAAAAAGACGAGTTTAGTTCAATTAATAATAAAGAAAATAATTTTATCGCTATAAGGGTTGCATGTGTTATTATTGATTCATTCATTTGTTTTGTCAATATGTATAGCAGACTGTATTCTTAACATTTTTTAACATCTCTTTTAAGATTTCTTTAACATTTTGTAACTTTTCCCTTACATAAAAGTGATTGTGATCAATTTCTTTTAATTTACCATTCATGTTAATGTAACTTTAGTTTGACATCAAATATCAAAGGGATATACCGTAAGCGAAATACTTAAGCTTAAGTTAACGGTTTTGAAAGAATGATTCTATAATCCGAATGACAGTTTACAAAGCACTAACTATTCTACAATCCGAATTCATTGCAGCTTGGAGATTCTATAATCCGAATTATGCTCAAAATTATTAGTTTATTGTTTTTATGTTTTCTTATGAATATTTTTAAAAACAGTTATTAACAGTTCGGTTTTTGTTGTATGCGTTTTTGTTTTTATGAAGTGTCGAAGTTTTAATTTATATTTATTATTGTCAGTTTACTTAAAACATTGTAAGTATCAGAATGTACAAAAGTAAAACCTATAAATTTTTGTTTGAAATATGGCACAAATAGTACTTTAACTCTTTATGACTTATTATTTTTAATTTTATAGAGCTTTTCAGCCACAGCTATATTTGCTAGACTGGTATCCATCAATCCGAGTTTCACGTTATTCCGAATAGAGGTATGCAATCAATTATTCGGATTATCGAAATATTACTGTACTTGTTTTTATTATTACTGTACTTTTTTAAATATTACTGTACTGTACTTAATCTTTGTTATTGTTTTTTACCAAGTTTCCCTAAGCCTGTCCCTAATAATTTTTCACGTATGTGTAGTATTAACACTTTATACTTAATCTTTCTTTTTCGACTTTAACCTTACTCTGGCACCTAATCGAACAAATTAAATACAAAATAAAATAATTTATAAAGCACAATATTGGCTCAACAAACAGTTAATAATAATTGGAAAATTCATTACATCGTAAAAAAATATTTGATTAAATACAACCGCGTTTTATTTATTTGATTCAACAAAATAAAATCCAATTTCAACTTTGTTTTAATTTTTCATTTTCACCACATTTTCAAAAAATATTGAATAAGATGTGGCTATATATAGTTTCTGTTTGTCCATCCATCCGTCCATCCGTGTATGTTTACAAAATTTTTACACATTTTGAATTAAAGAAATTTTAACTGCATGTTCAGGTATTGCAGAGAAAAAATATATATTTCATGAAAGAAGATTTTTCTGTAGCCTCACCCGTTACAGAACATATAGCCTCTCAAGTTCGGAAAAACTCCCATTTTTAAATTGTTATAACAAAAGTTATATAAAGTATATTTTAAATCTGAAAACGTCCAACTTTATAAAAAATAAAACTGGCATTTTTATAAGCTTTATAAATATATATAACATAAATGTATTGCTTTATGTTATATAATTAGGTACTTTAATTTACTGTTATACCAAAATCTATTTTTGTAAAATGCTTGACCGTCCATTTTTTTTCAAACAATTTGATTAAGGAGCCTGAGTTAGATCTTTAAAAGTATTTAAAGAACTTTTTAACATGGCTCTCAGTTTAGATGCCGTGGAGGGGTTCAAAACTAATAATTTTTAATTTTTAAACACCTGTAACCCAAATATCTGTTCAAATTTGAAGCTTGTGTCTGTTGATTTTTGAAAGCGTCCAAAATTGATAATTTTTTAATTTTTAAGCATCTTTAACAAGAATATCTATTCAAATTAGAAGCATGTGTGATGTGTCTGTTGATTTTTTACAATTTTCCTTATCCAACAAATTTCTAACAAAAGTTCAAAAATTATTTTGGAACATTGTTTAATTTTGAAAATGTGCTTTTTCAAAAACCCTTAGTTTTTTAGCATCGCTTATTTTTTTGGAGTTTGATTGTTTTCAATGTTCTGTTGGTGCTGCGGCCATCCTCTCTATTATATTTTGTAATTATTTGGTATACATTGGTTTTTTTTTCCCCGTATGGTGTAAATTAAGTTTGAATAATAAGGGACCAAAATAAAAACATAGAAAAAATTACACAATAACCACGAAAAGTTTTGTTTTTTTTATTTAATTTTTAGAGTTGATTTCAAAGTTGGGTTAAAAAAGTATCGAACTATTTTTTGGTTTAAAGAAATGTAAAATAGAAATGTGATAAAATAAAAATAAATGCCACTGCAGATTCTGATAATCACTTACGATAATCTTGTATTGTGTAGTTTTGAATGTTATGGAATTGCTTTAAACTTGTTATAAAATCTCACTTGATTAATGAAAAAGTCCAAACCATAGTCAAACAAATTTAAGAGCTTATGCCAGAATCAAGTAACCTTTCTTTTCTTTCTTATTTGATTCCTATGATCTCTCACTACGCCCTGAACAGTGACATCACATATCTTACTTACATTTGCAATTTCAATTATTGATATTTTTCTGGAAAGTCCACTCAGGTGGTTTACCCTTTTAGCATCTGCCTTTGGGTGCAGTGACTTGCATAAAGAGTAATGGAGGCAATAAAGTTCTATCTCCTGCTGGAAGTTGCTTGTTAACTCCGTGAAAGGCTCAATCTCATAATATCTTTTTAGTGTTACACCATTTTACAGCGAAGATATGTATAGATATTAAAAATATTCCTTTGTTGCAAACAATATAACCAAGACAGCATTTCCTACATCTTATACCGCCTTCTTAAAATTAAGTATACGACATCTGTTCCCGATGTCCTCGACAAAAATTAGTGATGAATAATTTTTCATTTCAAATCAAACAGTTGTTTTAGATTTACATCCAAAACTTAAGAGTTATAGGTTAGACAGCTTTTATTTGTCAGGGTTCTGAACAATTAGGGATAATTATAGAGTTCCGAACACTGGGATATTTATAGAATTCAGAACACTGAGATATTTCTAAAGTTCAGAACACTGGGATATTTGTCGAGGCGTTATTCCTAACGTTTATCCCGTATACATTGTAATCTTAACGTAGTTTTATTACCATCACTGCAATGTCAAAATTCACCAACTCAAAGTTTTAAAAGTTCAATTTTAATTAAGTTCCCATTTGAACTTAGTAATCATTTCCAGTACTTTTTAAGTGGCACAATAATTGGAAAAAAAAATAGATTTGGAACTTTTGGTGTATTTAAACAGTAGTACTATACACTTCCATTTTTTCTTATCGTTCAAAATAAATTAAAAAAAAAATAACAATAATAAAAATTTTAATTTGTTTTCGCTTTTATTGTACAAAATTCATTAATCTTCTACAATACCAATGAAATGCAATGAAGCAATGAGAAGGAAAGGTAAAATCATGTATGTGATGGAAACTGTCGAGTTATATTGTTTTTTTTTTTTTTTGTTATTTTATTTAAATTTTTCTTTTTTTTTTTTTTTTTTGTGAAAACTTTTTCGTGTTGTTCTTTTATTACAATTTCCAATTTAATTTTTAATACTTTGGGGAAATGTTGATGATTGAATGAATATTTACTTAAGCTTAAAACTATCATTTGTTATTCAATTATTATACACGCAAATTTTATATGAAATAAAATAACTTATCAGACTCTAATTCAATTTGTCTATATTTTTTCGAAATTTTGCCTTTGTTTAAAATTTCTGAATTGATTTTAGTAAGATATGCATATTTTTGTATAACATAATATATTTTCTAATTAATATAACAATTTCCGCCGAATATCAACATCTTACTAACTTATCGGGAAACTTCTAATGCCTTTAATTAAATTACTGACCGTATATGGTTTTTTGTATCTTAGTGCGACTGTTATTTTCGTTTATTTCCAGAAGACTTATTTTCTGGTACTCAAGATGTCGTTTGGATTATCACGTTCTCTGATGATTTCCTTTAGAAATTACCTGAATTAAGTTAAACGAGGAAGAGTGTAGTAGAGTAGACTGTGTCAACTCTGGGATACCCGTATGACCGTCATCCGGTTAATTACTTTTGTCAAAATTTCAAACATACAGGTTTATTAAGTGTAGTGGAATACTCAGATAAAAGAAGAAGTTGTATGGCAGCTACTCGAACCCTCTGCAGTAGACCAACCAAATTTTCCTGTAACTTTGGCCATTACACTAAACTATTTTTGGCAAAATTTCAGACACCCACCTTCATTAGGTGTGTGTAATGCTCATATAAAATAAGGAGTTGTATGGCAGCTACTCGAACCCTCTACAGTAGACTAACCAAATTTTGCAGAAACTTTGGCCAATACACTAAACTAGTTTTAGCAAAATTTCAGACACCCAGCTTAATTAGGTGAAGAGTAATGCTCATATAAAATAAGATGTTGTATGGCAGCTACTCGAACCCACTCCACTAGACCAACCAAATTTTGTAGACTTTTTGGCCATAAAACTAAACTACTTTTGGCAAAATTTCAGACACGTAGCTGTAATAGGTACAGAGTAATACTCATATAAAAAAAGGAGTTGTATGGCAGCTACCCGAACCCATGGACCAAAATGGCTGGATTTAAATAGCGATGACGGCTATTGCAAAAAAACGAATTTGCGAAATACTTACTATAATAAAAACGAAATACTTAACTGTTTATTGTGTGTTTGTTTATATTATTATAGTCTTTGCAAATTGAGGTGCCCTTTTCTTTTCGGATATGGGCCAACAATATTATTTTATAAGTAATATTATTTATTTTGTTTATATCATATATTTTAGATTTTACTATATATATTAATTGTCACCATGGGGATTTGTAAAGAAAAATTATTTTTCAATAAGTTTTTTTTAATTAAATATTGTATGACCTGCGACCGGAAATCGAACCCGGACCACCTCGGTTAATAAGCCAATTGCTTACCCACTTAAATTTAAAATCTCCATGCTTGTGTTGCTTGAATGAGAAGATTAAATTATTGACCCTTAATGCGCCTAAGTAACTACTAAAATCATAAATGGCGCTGCGGAACAGGCTAGTAACGCTGACCGGGGTATGCCTACTTAAATAATAAAAAATTCTAATATAAATATGTATATTATGTAAAATCAATTAAATCCAAATTTATTTGTAAAACATTACCTTTTACTATTTGAAATATGATGATCATAATTGGTAATGAATTAACAAAAATCTCAAAATTTTAGTATTTCCGAAAAATAATAAACAATCAAAATTCAAAAATAAAAATGAATAAGTGAGATTAATATAGGTTTTCTCTTTTCATTCGTTTTTTTATTGTTTTTTTTTTATCATTTTAATAATCTTGTGGTTTAACAGACCCCCTCTTGTGCATGATGGATCGCCGGAACATTTAAAATTGCTACTGAAAGTTAATCTTAAATGAGAGAAAAAAAACACTTATTATCCATTTTTTATTAATAGGTAGGTATCCAAGTTAAAATTGAAGAATAAAATAAGCAAAAAAACAAAAAAAACAGAAAAACGAGGTAGCCAAAACGATGAGATTTTAGAATTTTTAAAAGTGACCGAATGAAACAATTAATGGCATTTTATTTCTCATTTTGTTTCTTATTTTTTTTCACAGCACTCTTTTTCTTAATGGGGTAATTTTCTACAAAATTATAAAAATGACAATCGCTTTTAATAATTACTTCAAAAAAAAAAAGAAGGTGGAAGTTTAAAAATATATATTTTATGAAAATTTCGAGGTCAATGAATTTTTTAAATCATTATTATTATTATTTTTTTTGAAAGATGCTTTGAAAAAAGGGTCAGAAATGTAATTATTCAAGTTTATTTGAACATTAATAATTTAACAATTAATTAATATACCATTTTATAGTTGCAATCTGTTTAACTTTAAAAAAAAAAATTAAGACACTTAAAGTTCATTGTTTCGTCCTTTGTCTAAAGTGATTTTCGCGAAGGTTGTGCAAAATGTATACAAAGTATAAGACAGCACATTTTCAAGGAATTTTTCAGTTTCAATTCTGTCCGTTCGTCTGTCCGTATGTTTACAAAAAGAACATTTTTCTGTAACCCCACCCTTTATGGAGTTACAGTCCTTCCGAAGTGTGAAAAGGCCCCATATGCGTTATTAATATAACAAAAGTTCTATAGGATATATTTTCAATCGTTAAGCGATAACTCTTTAACATTTGTGCTACTTTGACACCTAATTGTTTATGTTTTGTCAGCCATTTGCCCATTTATACTTATTTACTATTTTTGATTTTGAAATTAGAGAATATAGTATTATAAAAATTGAATTTATTTTAAAATTGGGATTTGTATCGAGCACACTACTTGCGTACTGATCCATTCCGGCACATTTTAATGTTAAGTGGTAAATTTTTTCACACACTCCACCACATCTTATCCCCGTTTCATCTTTTATTCTCAAATTACACTTTGCGCAATCTGCCATTTCTATAGTTGTCCGTTACAACTATATTGTGTAATTTGAGTATTATATATAATTTTATTAATAAATTTTGTATAATTAAGAATTTTAATTTATTTCCGATTTTCCGTAACACGTCTGAACTGTATAACAATTATGTAGTTTTGTGCTTGAAAAATTTGATAGCTATGTTTTTTGATATTTTGCAACTTCGCAGGCATCATTTCAAAAGAAAGGAATGCTTCACTTTATTCTCATATTGTATGAGATTAGGAACTGTTAGTATAAATGAGTAAATAAATAGTTATAAAAAATTTTATAAACTATTTTTCTATATATATACTTTTTCTAAAAGTTATTTTAAAAAGTTAACAAAATAACTGCGAACAAACTTCCAAAAAAACCTAATGACAACGACAGTTCAAACAATTTGTTCATATTAATTATTTTCCAAAACTTTAATTTCTATTCAAACTACTCTCTTTTTTTTAAAAAAAAAAGACGAGGAAGAGTGTAGTAGAGTAGACTGTGTCAACTCTGGAATACCCGTATAACCATAACATATACATTATATCATCCGGTTAATTACTTTTGACAAAATTTCAAACATTCAGCTTTATTAGGTGTAGAGTAATGCTCATATAAAAGAAGGAGTTGTATGGCAGCTACTCGAACCCTTTGCAGTAGACCAACTAAATTTTGCAGTAACTTTGGCCATTACACTAAACTATTTTTGGCAAAATTTCAGACACCCAGCTTCATTTAGTGTAGTGTAATCCTCATATAAAAGAAGGAGTTGTATGGCAGCTACTCGAACCCTCAGCAGTAGACCAACTAAATTTTGCAGTAACTTTGGCCATTACACTAAACTATTTTTGGCAAAATTTCAGACACCCAGCTTCATTTAGTGTAGTGTAATCCTCATATAAAAGAAGGAGTTGTATGGCAGCTACTCGAACCCTCTGCAGTAGACCAACCAAATTTTGCAGTAACTTTGGCCATTATACTAAACTACTTTTGGCAAAATTTCAGACACGCAGCTTCCATAGGTATAGAGTAATGCTCATATAAAATTAGAAGTTGTATGGCAGGTACTCGAACCCGTGGACCAAAATGGCTGAATTTCAAACTCGATTCCGTTTTTTGCATAAAAACGAATTTGTGAAAATTTCATAATCCTAGCTCCTTTACTTTTTGAGTTATCGTGATGACGGACGGACGGACGGACGAACAGACGGACGGACAGACGGACGGACATACATAGCTAAATCGATTTATTTTTCGATTCTGATCCGATCCATACACTTGAGTCTATATCTACCCCCCCTCCTTCTCTGCGTCACAAACGTAATGGCAAATTTATTATACCCTTGGACTATATAGTCATACGGGTATAAACATATACTGTCTAGCACTCTAACCTACATTTTGTCTTAAAAGCTGTTACTTTTTTGCATAAATACGTCATATAATTAATTGAACTTGATGTTTAAATTCCCATCTCACTTAGAAAGCATCAAAATTGAGTTCATCTTTACAAAATTCATTTTTTACTTTTTTCTATACTTTTTCAAACATTTTAATGCTTCTCTTCAATGATTAAAAAAGATAAAAAAAGAAAAAAAATCAAAAACAAAAAAGCTGCTTATTGACTTCTTCTTCAGCTATGACAACAAAAAAATTGGAAAAAAAATATTCAGAAATGGAAAATCACACCAAGCAAATCAAATTTTGACATGAAAAAAAATTTAAACAATTCTTCCTTTTTGTTTTTGTTCTTTTATTTAAAAATGTACAAAATTTTTCCTTATCTCTGAGTTAAAATCATTGAAACAACTAAAAAACCAGAAGACAAATTTTGTTAACTTAGACAAGTTAACGTTGTTAGACAAGGACAAAAAGTATCCTTTTTGATCCTTCTTATCATTAATATGTCATTCCATTTACAAAGCAATATAAATCTATACCAAATATTACAAAAAAAAAAAAAACAAACGCAATTTCTAAAACTTCTTTCACAGTGTTTAAGGAAATTTTTTAAGATATTTATATATATATATATTAACAATAGAATAATGTAAGTACCAATATGTATAACCAAATTGTTTTCAAATATTTTGCAGAAAATTTCCGAAACATTAACGCCTAGCAGGAGATTTATTTTTTTCAAAAGAAAAACGACATCCGAAATGGATAGAAATTATATATATTTCAACTTTAAAAGAGACTCTGACAAAGTTTTTGTTATGTTAAATTTATATACATACATATATATATATACATATAAATACTTATTTCCCGTAAAAGTATAAATTACAAAAGATGTGAATAAATATAAATAGATTATATTTAAATAAATTGTATACCTACAGTACAATCTTGTTTAAAAATAACTGAACACTAATTAAAATGTCTAGGCTACAGATTATTAACATTTAGGAGTTTCTTTAATTGAGTTTCTATTTTTTTACAATTTGTATCAATCAAGATATTTGTAACAATAAGGTTTACGCCTTGTATTTTATGCATCTTAATGGTTGTTTTTTTAGTAAATTACATTTTTCATAAAATTTTATAAAATCTGTAATTTGGTATTCAATATACTTGATTAAGGGATTATTTTTTAAATTAATTTATTTTTGCTAACTAAACACTATAGTAACGAGTTCCTTTGTACATACATAAAGGTGAATTTGAAAGAATGAGCAAAATGTGTAAAAGTTTCACACGATAGTAGGTGACTATAACGTATTTAAATAGGTTTTTAAGGGTAGATATAGGTAATGAACCTAGAAAGTTTTGAAGCTTTGCAAATTTTAGAATACAATGTCATAAATATGGTATATAAACAAAATAAATATACCATATTTTTCTACTTCACCACTCCAATGGATCATGGTCAACAAAACTTCTATATCCCATTCTATAAATGTGGACCAATACTGATTATATTTCACTTCCACTCTCAATCTGCTTCCCTACCGACTTTGTCTACTTTATCTTAGATAATAATTCACTTGATTCCTCTTTGATCTTACCAACATATTGCCGAGAAAGATATTGAAAAGAGAGGGCATTTTTGTTGGACCTCAGTTTTATTTTAATCAGATTTGTAATTTTAGCTACTATACCTCTTCTTCTTAGAGTGTTGTAAGTTGTCTTGAATTTTTTTTTTAATAGTATTTTTAAGTTACCGAATGGTAACGAATGGTAAAGTAGAGTGGTAACTTTTAATCCCCCAGCGTCATAATTCACTATAAGATAACTGTATTATCATTTATTCTATAGTGTGATTTGAGCTTTGAAAATTTAAAAAAAAAATTTCAAATAAAAATGTTAAAATACATCGAGCTTTTACTGTTATTTTATATTATTAAATATAAGATCAACTTTTAAGGACTTGCAAAAATATATAAACAAACAAACAAAGTTAAAGTTGTCAACATTATAGAAACACAAAATAAAAAATTATTTTGGCTAAATTTTTTGTACACTATATATTCCCCCCCCCCCTTTCTTTTTTTACTTTTAAACTTTTTAAACAAAACTTGCTTTTAAACATTTTCAATATTTTTTTATCTATTTTCCTTGAAATCAATCTAAATTTTTTAGTTTATTTGTTCTATTATAGATTAAACTAAATTTTACCAAAAAGATGAATTCTATCATAATTTAAGTTAAAATTGATATTAAGTTTGTTTTTTAACCTAAATCTCATTCATTCAACATCTATCAAATATCTGAAAGTTATATTAAAGTAAAATAAACATTTATTATGACTTTAATATAGGAATAATTATATAGGTCTAATAAACTGATTATAATTATATAAATGAATAAATGATCAAAAAATTCTAATAATTTAAAACTGTTCCACCTAAGTTTATTTAAAACTTTAAAACTATGAAATAATTTGTTAAAACCTTTTTTCAAATTTATCAATTTTTTTTTATACGGGAGTAAGGATTATAAAAACTTGGGTAAAAAACTGACACATCATAAATATAATAAGAAAAAATTAGAAGGATGGACGTGATAAATAGAACTTTTAAAAGTAACTGAATTTTAAAAAATAAAAAAAAAAACAAAAACATTCAACAAAAAGACAAGACATCAAATTATAACAATTTTAGGTATGTAACTGTTCCCAGAAATACCGTTTATTTTAAATACTATAGATTAAATAGTTTACACATAAACTCATCAAGCTTTTATTAACATCAACTTAATGGGTCACTAATTATTAATAATATTTCATTAACTTAATTTAAATTCTATATTTATTTATTTATTTATTTCTTATTAAATTATATTAATATACACTATATTTTTATATTAGATATGATCCGACCAGGGTTTGAAGCCGAGACTTTTCGATTGAAAAGCCACCACCTTACCACTGAGCTATCGATCAGATAAAGTTCTATATATGGGGTCAATTAAATCCAATTATGAAACAAAGTAAGGTCACTGCATATTTAATATTATTATTGGAATCGGTATATTGCACTGATTCCACCAATAGCTGAGACAGTATAAGGCCTCACTAATCTAGTTATAATAGCTTAGATTCCAAATCATTATCTCAATCCCTCATAATCCCAGAATCGTGAACTTTCCCAAACAAAATTCCAAATATCCTTCATATCCTATTATCGAAAACAAGCTGAATAATTTAACTATTGTTCGCACCCTAAAGTGTGGTAAAGTTTTTCACTGCATTTTTAATAGAAAATTTTCGTTGGTACATCTTGTAAAAAAACTAGAATTTAGTTGGAATTGAGATTTGAGGCCATTCTGTGGCGGTCGGCACTCAAACCACTAATTTTTTACGTAGATTAATGCGTATAGATCTAATGCTCAGCATTTATTACCAGTATTGTCATACTTTTACTTTTGTTAAAAAGAACAAAAACAGAAATGAATAAAATATATCATATTCTTTGAGCGACAATAAAACAAATGAAATTTAAAAAAAAAAACAAAAATAAAAAATAAAGTTAGCGAGTTTTCAAAGAATGTGACTTTTTTGTATTATAATATTAAAAAAACAAAAAAAAACTGTAAAAGTGATTAATGATTTTCATATAAATTTTATGAAACAACTGGTGTATATTTTTAAAAACTGATACGCCGTTATGGCAATTAATTAGTTTCACGCTTTTTTTTTGTATTTTTTCTCCCAAAAACTATACTTTTATATTTATGAAAAAATGATTGCTTTTCTCTTTCTATTTTTTTTTCTTTCCCCTAATTCCCATCTATGGTTAATAATAATAATAATAATAATAACAATAACTACTTTTGTAATTTTTAAAACAACTCCCTTAATGATCATCACCATAATTCCCAAATGTTTATGCTTATGTATATTAGAATATAATAGAAAAAATAATAAATTTAATTTGTTCAATTTACAATAATTATGTATTTTAGGTCTAAATATAAAAACAAAGCAGTCGACGTAAGGTCAATATTTGTAACCCTATACAAACCCTTATAATTCAAACTTGGAGTGTGGAGACAGTGTTTCATTTTTTAAATTTTTAATCTTTGACTTAACTTCATTTTCGAAGTTAATTTTTTTTTAAGGTTCAACAGTTTTTTATAAGAACGTATTAAAAAATTTAAAAAATAATGTAAATATAGAGTTAAATGGGGTTCTTTCCAACTGTCATTTCTTTTATTTGTCGTAGCTTTATTAAAACTTACATAGTTCTTATTGAAATAATTATCTTTGAAAGCTCTTGATTTGACACTCTCATGTTACTGTAATATTGCAGTAAAACCAAATTCATTTACCTTAAATAATACACATATAACAGTTAAAATATAATGTATTGTAAGTGTGACATGTTAGAGATATCACTAACATAAAGACTTATGAGGTTTAAAGAAACTTGTAGTACCTTTATTACATTGCAACTTTTCCAATGATTTTTTCAACGATTATCAAGCAATGGTATTAATTTTTTTCATTTTCTCTTTTTTTATTTTGGTTAAATGCACAAAACGTTTAAGTACACAATTTTTAATAAATTTTGAGCTATGCACTTAAGCGCATTCCACTGTATATACATTTGTTTTTGTGCACTACGTATAAGTAAATATTTCTATTTAGTGCGTTATATTTTTAACAATTTTAACAAACTTTTTTTTTTTTTTTTATTAATTAATATTCGTTTTATAATTGCTATGGTAACCAAAAATTTTATTCTTTTTGAACGTTAGACTTTTTAACGTTTAAAAATTTGGATTGATAATTTCATTGAATTTAATTATGCCAAACACCTATGTTATATTTTTATATTTATTCTGAACTATATAAAATGGGCTGAACAACTATCTATGGCTTAATATTGATAAATTTTTAACAGAACCTTTATAGTTGCTAAAAACACACTTAACAGAGTTCCTTTCGCTTAACCTCAATAGGTGGCAATTTTTAAGAAGCACTAATTTCAAGAAGATTCTCTGTAAAACAAACTATTCAATAAAAGTAGTAGATTATAATTATGTACCCTACCCCCGCATATAAAGCACTATTCTATAAATATGCGATGTACAAAATGATAGGACTATAGGAATAGTTTATGTGGATCTTTACTCTGAAAGTAGTCATGATATTATGAGATGGGATATGAATGGGACAGATAACAATTCTTTATAAATTTGAGCAAATTATAACCAGCAAAATTGCCAACTTTTGGGAATACTATGGATAGCATTAAAAGTCACATTCAAATGTCACATGAATTGTAAAATCCAATAGATTAGAACTTAGGTAGTTCCACGTAGTAGAAATCAGCATTTGCTGCAGGGGTTTTGAAGAGACCTTTTAAATTAATAAAATTTGCAATAAAAACTTGTAGTCTAAAACTATAAGAAATTGAAATAGCAAAAATCAAGGGTCGAAAATTTTTTAAATTTTAAACATTTCAGATTTTCTAGCTTAATTTTATTTGTTTGACTTCTAAGGGCACTTAAGTAAGTGTAGATAAAATTTTAATGATGTGAATGTAAGATGAATGTACGAGAAGAATGAATCAATTTTATTTTAAATTTTTTAGCCGATTATTATACTTATCTTATTATTATAAATTATTAAAAATTAATTTAATTTAATTTATAAATAAAATGTTATTTAAAGTGTGTTCATATTTTAAATATATTTCACACTTTATTTTATATTGTAAACTAGGAATATTTTAAATTAATAAACTGCCTCAATTCACAAAAGTTTGTCATACATATACTTTCTTTATGAAATTTATTTTTAGGAACATTTTCTTTTTCACTCTGTCCGTCCGTATGTTTACAAAAACTTTTACACCGTTTGAAATAGAGTAAAGAAATTTTGACCATGGAGAACTTTTGCTGTAGCCCCTCTTGTTACGAAGCTACAGCCCCCAAAGTGGAAAAAGACCTATTTTTAAATTGTTATAACATGGGTTCAATTTGGTATATTTTCAATCTGAAAGACAGCTGTTTTTTTTAAAAGCCAAATGTAAGGGGTCGCCCCTAAAATTTACCATTATGCAAAACTCAAATTTGTGCAAAATTTTTGGCCCCACATATCATTTAAACGGTTCAAGCCAGGGTCTTGACCTTCAGAAATTAATAGGAGTCGGCTAACAACATTTTTTTGTCACGTCCCCTGTTTAGAAGCCATAAGGGCTCTAAAAATTGAAATTTCGCTATTTTTAAACACCTGTAACTTGAATACCAACTGTTTAAATTTTTTTTTATAAATATACAAAATTTAAAGCTGCGGCATTATATTTATATGTTAAATGTTTTTCTTAAATTTGAAAGGGTTTCTTTAAATTGAAGAAATGGTCTCTTAGTTTTAACCATTTTTGCTTAGATAATAAAATTCTAGGTAAAATTCCAAATTTTGATGAAGTTCAAAATTGATTTCCTAGAAACTAAAAAAAATGGAAAAGTAAGGAAAGGAAGGGGATTTGCAGATCCATCATAAGTTTCCTAAGGAAAAATTTGGGAACCTTCGCTATTGACGGGCTACTAGGTCTTAAATATTAAAACTTTTATGTTTTTATAAAACAGCAACTTATTTATTTAGTGTATGTTTTTCCAAAATTAATCGTTAACATTGAAGCTCCAACGTTATATTTCGCACTTGTTAACAGGATTTCTTGAGTGTATTGGATTATATTCTAAGTATTGATTTCACTATTATCTATAATTAACTAGCTAATACCCTGTGCGCGTTGCTGCGCCTCTCAATGGAGGTTTAATTGAAAGTGATGTTACTGCAAAAAGTTAATACAAAAATTACACACGGTTTACACATGTAAATTTTAAAATGTATGAAAGCAATCTTTTTAAAACGATTTTTCTAGGATTATCCTAGGATTTTTTGAAACTTTCTGTAATTCAAAGCAGTACAAACTACTTTCCAAAAATTTGACGTAATTTACTTCCAAAAAAATTTTTTTGACCAATCGTAGAACCGACTGTTAACAGTCTCAACTCCATTTTCAAGTTGCTTCACACATATAAAATTTGAGGTCAACCGGTCAAATCGTTTTTAATTTAGAGTTAAGTAACGCAAAAATCTATTAAAAGCCACTGTGCCCCACTGGGTTAACGGAACTACACTTTCTCTTTGGGCAAAGCAGTATTACGCAAAATTGGACGTAATTTGCTTCCAAATCACTCAACAAAATTTTTTTGAGGCTTTGTTTTTAGCCAAAGCAGTACCTTGCAAATTTTGACAATATTAGCTTCCAAAATTATTTTGACCAATCGTCGGGCCGACATGGGTTAACAAATTCCAAATCTGTTAATAGTGTCAACTCAATTCTCATAGGGGAGACAAAATTTGAAGAAAATCGGTCAAACCGTTTTTAATTTAGAGTTAAGTATTGAAAAAACCTATAAAAAGCTGTTGGGCCCCAATGGGTTAATGCAATACAATAAAATTTTTTTTGGGGCTTTCTTTAAAGCCAAAGCAGAATTTCGTAAAATCGGACAAAATTTGGACCCAAAATTTTTTTTTACCACACGTCGGCCCGACATGGGTTAACAAATTCCAAAACAATTAATAGTGTCTACTCAATTCTCAAAGAGCATCACGTATACAAAATTTGAAGTCAATCGGTCAAACCGTTTCGAATTTAGAGAAAAGTACTGAAAAAACCTATAAAAAGCTGTTGGGCCGCAATGGGTTAATGGAACTCAACAAAAAATTTTTTGGGGCTTTCTTTTAAGCCAAAGCAGAATTTCGTAAAATCGGACAAAATTTGGACCCAAAATTTTTTTTGACCACCCGTCGGCCCGACATGGGTTAACAAATTCCAAAACTGTTAATAGTGTCTAATCAATTCTTAAAGAGCAACACGTATACAAAATTTGAAGTCAATCGGTCAAACCGTTTTCATTTTAGAACAAAGAAGTTTAAATACTTGCACCACAGCCCCAACTTGGCGGTCCGTTAGAGCAAAATTTTTGGGCCACGATTTCTTTCCGTACCCAAAAACCCCTATATAGGAGTCTATTCGCTACAAACAAACAAACAAACAAACATACAAACAAACAAACAAATAAACAAACTTTCGCTTTTATATATATAGATAGATAAATTGATGAAATAACTAAATTATAATATTATCATTTATTGTTATATATATTTTTATTAAAATAAATGAGAAAATACTCAGTAAAAACCTCTATATATTTTGAAAATGTGCTTTTTAAAGGTTTTTTTCATCACTTGTTTTGCAAATAAAGAATTATAAATTTTGTATATTTTTTTGTGTTTTATTTCAACCAAATATCATGGAAGTTATTTACTTTTGTATACAAAAATTATATTTATACTTATATATAATAACATAACATGTATTATAAATATATTTAACAAGTTTTGGAACTTTTGTCCTTTGGGTTTAGAAACAAATAAAAATAGAAGAAAAGAGAACTCATTTTATCATACAAAATGAAACTAAATAGATTGCATTAATTTAACTAAACTTTTTGAACTTCATAAACTTTTAAGGTTAAGACTTAGAAACTTTAATTTTGCGTGGAGAGAGAGAAATAAATTTTATATATAACCAAGTTGTCTATGCATAAAATATTTCTATTACTTCCTGTTGAAAACTTTGTTGGTAACAAAATTTACTGTTTTTTGACTTATGAACTTGGAAATTGCTTGGATAAATATTTTAAATGTGAGGCTCCAAAATTGAAGTGTGAAAAGTATATGTTTACAATTTACATATATATATTACATGCAAACGATGTTTATGCACATATCTAAATGATTTAAATGTTCGTTACCTCATTTGATTCGGATAATTTCAAGCTCTTGCCAACTCTTTTTACCCTATTACTTTACTTGCGGGTTATACTATTACAGTTTCGTAGTTTTTATTTGATTTAAAGGAATCTACTAGAAAATTTTTGTGGCAGATAATTTTGATGAATTGAAAATGTGGGAAGCTATAGATCCAGTAATGAGATTTTCAACCTTTCAATAAAAGCGTCCGAGTTCAAATCCCAGTAAAAGTTTTTTCGGCGTTGAATTCAAAAAGTTTGCATAAATAAAAAAAAAATAAATTAATATCTTAATAAAATACAAATGAACAAATATATTTTTATTAAATATTAATTTAATTGCTTAATACGACTCACAAACAGTGAGCCTAGCAAATGAACAGCTAGAAAATAAAATATAAAGAAAGATTTGCCTTCTAACTTTATTATTTATATTTATAATATGAACCTCGTTTTTTTTTTTATTCCTTTTCCACTCCTTTAAGGAGTATAGGGCATTCACCAAGTTTTTATTTTAAACTAGGCTTCAGTTTCTTTAATCATAATATTCACTAAGCCGTTGATTACCCGGCTGTAGCTATTGTATAAGGTTATGAAATATGAATGCATAAATGTTAACTTTGTGCGCCATCTATAATCTTACACAAGAATTATTTATATATTTTTATTAAATCTTATTTTATATTACGATATAATTAAACAATTTTACGATATTTTTTTTTATTGGATATGATCTGACCGGGGTTTGAACCCGAGACCTTCCACATGAAAGGCGGCGTCTTTACCACTATGCCATTGGAATATGAACCTCGTGATGATTATTAATTCTGAAGGTGTACCGAACTTTATGATTTGAAATTTATTACAAAGTTCTTGTTCCGTTTTATAGAATTTGTATGGGAGCTACCCAAAATCGTAAGCATACAATAAGGGGCATTCAAATTGTTTTACGAACACTTTTGGTAAATTTTAAGACTCTAGTTCGTTCAGTTTTTATATTATTGTGATAAGGGAAAAACGGGCGGTCTGACAGACAAATATTCTTAAATTTCCTTTTTCATGTTGGACTTACTTAAGCTGACCCATACACTTAAGCCCGGCGTAGTGTTATATTTACGCATGCTATGTGATTTTAACTTTTCATACAAAATACTTCTTTAAACTTACGCAAGGAATAATATTTAAAAAAGAAGAAACTTAACTTTAAGTCTAACAAACACCTATGTACAAGGTGTCCAAAACACAAAGATCATAAAAAACTCAATAAATAGTAGAGATATTAGGATAAAAGCGCACAAATTGAATTATCAACCGACACTCCAAAGAATCTTCTCTATTTTATAAGAATGAAGGAACATATTATTATTTTTTTTTAAAATATTATTTTGAATGCAGTTATCTCGCAAGTCGTGAGAAATAGACAAACCCCTTGTAAACTTCTCAATCATCTCCATTATTCGTCACCTTTATAATTCCAAACACCCTGTATAATGATTTTTAATTCAACAAACTGAATAAACTATACTTTCTTTTCGAATCTTTACGATTATAAATCAAAGTTTCAACTATAAATTGTAAAAGAAAATTAATATTTAAGAAGAAGAACTTTATTGAATTCAATTTTCAATTTATTAAAATTTAAAGGTTCATCAAATCTCAATTTTACAAAAAAAAAAGTAATCAAAATGTCATATTACTTTATCTTCCTATTCATTAAATGCATTTTATTACATTTCAAAAAATTTCTATTCCACTTATTCACTTTATTTCATTCATTTATCTCGATACACCGCATATATATATATATATATGTATACATATTCTATATGTATTTTGTATAACTTACCACATATATTCCAAAAAAAAATCACTGCTCTTAAGAAATTTATCCCCATCAATTTCTTAAAACTATACCAAATAAAGACAATTTTATTTTATATATATAGTGCATCATATTGAATCGGAAAAAGTTCAAGAATATCAAATGTCTATCATCAGGGACCCAATTTAAAAAAAAAAAAAAAAAAAAAAAGAAAAATCTTATCGTACACCAAAATAAAATGTATACGTTCTACTATTTCAATTCTTTAAAACCGCAAGGATATCAATACTCCTGAAGGATATCAAAAATCTACATAGTATAATAATTCAATGCATCCTAAAAATAAAGAACAATATAACTAGAACTGCAGAACTATAGGTAGTAGAAAATAGTAAAAGAATTTTCTTCAAGTTAATAGAAAAATGTTTACAAATAAACAGTTTTTAGTATTTTTCTTACATACATTATACACGTATATATTATACTAATAATTATATATATATATATAGGAAGATATCTTCTAAAATTGTTGTACATATTTATGCATGACATGTTGATACAATACAACAGACATTTCCTTGTCAAAATGTTTTTGCAATTTCATGTAGAGTGTTTCTATTTTCGGTATTTTTTTTTTTTTTTTTTTTTTTTCCTTTTTTGTTCTGAGACAACATTCCAATACAAGATGTAAGGGTCCTTTAAATTTTAACACGTATTTTAAAAAATACAACAAAATAAATATTTCAACAAAACGTTATATATAATGTATATATGTATATTTAGATATATAATATTATATATCTTCAACAGATAACGTATATATATATATATATATAAAGTATATTATATACAGTATAACTTACAATAAAATTTCTTTAAAGAATAAAAAAATTATGAGTATATATATATAATTTAACTATCTCTTTCTAATATTTTTTATGTACTCAACTAGAAATCATATGTTGAACAAAATATCATTCTTTCATTAATACTTACTTTATATACATAATACATACATATAAACATAATTTTTCATATATATACTTTCTTACAATATGCTTTCAAATTCTTTTGAACAAATCAATTTATGAATTTTCAATTCTTATGAAGATAACTTATAACAAATAAGGACCTCGTTATATATGTATTATGTATATAAAAAAAAAATGATGAGTGATGCTCATAAAATCATAAATCGATATAAATATATAAACACATTTATGCAGAATATTTTCTGTATGCAAAAGGTTTCCAGTAATAAGAAAAAAAAAAACAATTTTAGAAAAAAGGATAACCTTTTCTCACCAGGATGCAAAATTTTATACATAGAAAAAAAAAAAGTGACAATTTTTTTCAAAATAAAAGTCACAAGCTAAGAAAATCTCTTTATTATGTGAAAAAATAAAATAAAGACCTTCTTTGCATATACATATATATACATATATATATACAATATACATATACAAAAACATAACAAGCGAAAATGGGTTTTTTAAATAAAAAAATAAAAATTATTTTTCCAAGATAAAATTGTACAAAGAAATATTGATGCTTTCCTGTGGTGGAGGATTGTTGTAAAATGCACTAAAGACATACTAAAATGACAAATTATTGCTACTTAGAGGTATTTAGGAGCAATATTTGTGCACCATAAGGAGCCACAAATCTTTCAAGCAAATGAAATTAAAATGATAATTCAAGGACTTATGATATATAATCGCTTTGTATTTTTGTACTTATAAAATGCTTTTAAATATAATTTTAAATTGATTTGTTATGTTTGATATATTCTATTATTCTAAATATATATAGGTACATGATATTTAATATATATATATATATATATAATTTTTTATTTTATGCCTGTATATATTTAAGGCTTCTTCAGGTAATGTTACACTTACTTTAAAATATAAATAAAACAAAATTTTTCAGAATTTAAAGATGAAGAAGCAGAGAAATTTTTTTTTTTTTTTTTTTGCAGAAAAAGTGAAAATTTTTTCTGGTTGAAATTATAATAAAAATTATATATATTATGTATATATATACTCGTATATTATATACAAAACAAAAAATTTATTTTGAAATCTTTATTTAACTTTTAAATTGAAATGTATAGAAAACAATATATATACAATGAAATAACAATATGGGGTAGACCAATAGTATATTGAATATACAATTGTTTTAATGCAAAATAAAAACTTTTGTATAATATTTATTTTTATTTTAATCAATTTTTTATAGTTCATAAATTTAAGTTTTTGTTTAAATTTTAAATGATTCTCTGATGATTGAAAATGTTTCTTTTCTGATTCTATAATATGTGAACTATAAGGAAATATTGAATATGAATATATTTTTTTAAAAAAAACATCACATAATTTAAAGTTTGAAATACATATATTGTTTTAAAAATATTATACATATATGTTTACTATAATGCTACTTTTAAGGTTGACTTGAAGTTTTCTATTTTTTAAATGGAGTATTTGTTGTTAAAGTGATGCATATATAGAACACGAATAATGGGGTTTAACTTTAAATAATGACATGTATATATTTATGACTTATATTAGATATTTTTACTCAAAATTAAATTTAAGTTTTCTTTTGTGTTACGAAACTTTTGTATATATCACAAACTTTTTATCTCTAGAACGACCTCTGACGAACGACCTTGCGAGGATGGCGATATGGAAGCGCTTTATTCCTACCAATAGTAAGGGATCGTTACACCAACCCTAAAAAAAAATTCTGAATTTATAACCTATTAAAACTACTAACACCAGACTATGGGATTTCTCTAAGGAAAACAATATTTTTTGCTAAATCTAGAGGTCTTGTTCTTTCAAGTTTCCTTGTAGTAAATCTATTTTCAACGAGAAAGAGTGTAGTAGAGTAGACTGTGTCAACTCTGGGATACCCGTATGACCGTAACATATACATTATATCATCCGGTTAATTACTTTTGGCTTTATTAAGTGTAGTGGAATACTCATATAAAATAAAGAGTTGTATGGCTGCTACTCGAACCCTCTGTCGTAGACCAACCAAATTTTGCAGAAACTATGGCCATTACACTAAACAATTTTTGGCAAAAATTCAGACACCCAGCTTCATTAGGTGGAGAGAAATGCTCATATAAAATAAGGAGTTATATGGCAGCTACTCGAACCCTCTGCAGCAGACCAACCAAATTTTGCAGAGACTTTGGCCATTACACTAAACAATTGTTGGCAAAAATTCAGACACCCAGCTTCATTAGGTGGAGAGTAATGCTCATATAAAATAAGAAGTTGTATGGCAGTCCGTCTGTCCGTCCGTCCGCACGATAACTTAAAAACTAAAAGAGCTGGGATCTTGAAATTTTCGCAAATTCGTTTTTTTGCAGTAGCCGTCATCGCTATTTAAATTCAGCCATTTTGGTCCATGGGTTCGGGTAGCTGCCATACAACTTCTTTTTTTATAAGAGTATTTCTCTGTACCTATTACAGTTGCATCTCTGAAATTTTTTCAAAAGAGGTTTAGTTTTATGGCCAAAGTTTCTGCAAAATTTGGTTGGTCTGGTGCAGTGAGTTCGAGTAGCTGCCATACAACTTCTTATTTTATATGAGCATTACTCTATACCTATTAAAGCTGGGTGTCACAAATTTTGCCAAAAATAGTTTAGTGTAATGGCCAAAGTTACTGCAGAATTTGGTTGGTCTACTACAAAGGGTTCGAGTAGCTGCCATACAACTTTTTATTTTATATGAGCATTACTCTATACCTATTGAAGTTGGGGGTCTGAAATTTTGCCAAAAATAGTTTAGTGTAATGGCCAAAGTTACTGCAGAATTTGGTTGGTCTACTGCAAAGGGTTCGAGTAGCTGCCATACAACTTCTTACTTTATATGAGCATTACTCTATACCTATTGAAGTTGCGGGTCTGAAATTTTGCCAAAGATAGTTTAGTGTAATGGCCAAAGTTTCTGCAAAATTTGGTTGGTCTACTGCAAAGGGTTCGAGTAGCTGCCATACAACTCCTTCTTTTATATGAGCATTATATTTCACCTAATAAAGCTGGTATGTTTGAAATTTTGCCAAAAGTAATTAATGTTTATAATAATAATGATATAATCTTTATATAACGGTCATACGGGTATCCCTGAGTTGACACAGTCTACTCTACTACACTCTTCCTCGTTTAGCATAATTTATTATTTCATTTATAACTTTGGGGATGTGTAACTCTCTATGTAAATCGTTATTTCGACCACAGCAGGAAAAACATATAAGTAAAACTCTAGTTTGAAAGACTTGTACTTTGCTTACATGCTTTTTTTTGTTACAACCCCAAAATTAAATTCCATACAACCATATAGGTTTTATAATTTATGACTTGATGATTACAGTATTCTAACATTCCTTCTGTTTCGTTATTTTACTGCTGTTCCATATGCAGCTTTTTGAATAAAGTTTTTAAAGCTTTCTGATTAAGGATGCATTTCTTCGTTAGTAGTCATTCAAAAAAAATACATTAATATAACAATATAAACTAATACAAAATATAAACAAATAATTTAATTGAATAATATAATTCACATATGTAGAATACCATATAACTCTAAGACAAAATTATTACAATAAAAACAAAATTGAACTGTATCTATTGAAAATCTCAGACATTTCCATACGTTATAAAAGCTTTATAAGTACTATCTGACGTTTAATTTGTATGTAGAATTCATTTGACCGCAGTTCTAATAATATGAATATATTTCTCCCTGTTCTGACATGCACATATTATACCACACCTTATAACAGTTAGCACGTAGAGGTGCCAGTAAAAAAAATAAAAATCGTCAAGTTCAATATAACAGCAGAATGATCTGAGATTAAGTCATAGATACAGGGTGGCACAAAACGACCGATATGGTTTGAATGTTTCATAACTTTTTTATTTAATGGTTAATTATTATTATTATTTTTTTTGTTATACACTAGAAAAATTATAACCCGCAAATGGTGACCATTTTCGGCTTCGCGGATTCGTGCTCTTTCCAGTACATTTTCCATAACTTTTCGTAATTTTTCATCGCTATTCTGTTGTGTACTGTTCCATTTCCAATTCCCCCAGTTTTATTCACAAAAGTCTGAAATAAAAATAAAAAATATAAATAAATTTAAAGGTTATTGAACATTCAAACCATATCGGTCGTTTTGCGTCACCCTAAACAGCATGTAGAAACGTCTTAGATTTGTTTTGACAGCGCCAAAAAATTGTTTTTTTTTTTTTGGCATTATTAATCATCCAAAAAAAACGATACTATTCCAAATAATATTAATGATGCTTGTTGTTTTCCAATTCTTATTTTTACTACTTTTTTTTATATCTCCTTTTTACTTTAGAAAAAACAATATTAATTAAAATAACATTCAAACAATATTTAAAATTTAGTGCGAAGTGCATCCATCTAGTGTGTTTTTAATAACACTACATTTTTCATACAAGTAATTTAGTGTGAAGCGCTATGTCGTCTGGAAATACTTGATACTGTTCTTAGTTTTCAGAAATAAAATATAGTACAAAAAAAAAATCACTTCTTTATTTCTGTAAATAAAAAGCTCATGTAAGGTATTCCGATAGAAATATTACAGAAAGCACTCATAATTTTTTATTATTTTTTCCACTGCTTTAAGAAGTGTAGGGCATTCACCAAGTCTATTTAGACTAGGCTTCAGTGTCTTTAATAGTTATATTCACTAAGCCGTTGATAACCTGTAGCTATTGTGTAAGATAATGAGTACACAAATGTTAATTTCGTTTCAAGAATTATTTATATATTATTATTAAGTGTTATTTTATACACCAATATTTAAAACTATTAAGATATAATTATACAATTTTACCATATTATTTTATTAGATATGATTTGACCAGGGTTTGAACCCGAAATCTTTCATATAAAAGGTGGCATTTTAAGCACTACACCATTGGTCTAATTTTTCGCCATTTTTTATTATAGTTATATATTATTTATTAGTAGGCAATCCTCTAAGCCATGTTATCATGTTGGTCTAATTACTTAATTTTAAAATCTTTAATACTTTTTTTTTAAGATTTTATTTATCTTGAACTTCAGTGTCATTCCTAAGTATTGTAGTATCATCAGCAAATGTTCCTACTCTGTTCTTCTGGTAAAACGCTCATACGCAGCAATTACAATATAAGACCCTACAGGCTTGACTAACACTTGATTTTATTTCTCGTAATCGTAAGGCTTAATTCTAAATCTTCTATCAATCTATACGGATTGCGGTACTTCTTTTTTCTCTCAAGGTCAAATTCTCTTGTTTCATCTAATTTTTTATATTAACAGTCATTTAAAGCATTTCCGAAACTTTATTTGAATCTGAGTATAATGTTAACTCGGCGGTGTTATCTACAAACGCAGCTGTTTTGTACCGATTTGTAGAAATTACCACGCTTAGGAAATCAAGTGCAAAACCTAACTAAGCACTTTTTCCTTGGGAGCATCAGACTACACTTTTTGAATAGAGGAGACCTTAGCTGGTAAGCATTTCGACATTTCTGCTGCTATGAAATATTGAGATCGTTAATTAATTGTCGGAGTTGTTTGAAAACCCTATTAAAGTTTCTAATGCCCAAGTGGTACTGTTGCTCCACAAAAATAACGGTTTTTTTTAGTTTTATAATAACTTGTGCTCTATCTATTACGATAACTGATCAGTGATTCGTTAGTCATCCGTTACTTCAGTTGCCCTGAAGGTTAGTTCACCATTTAGTAACTCTTGTAAATGATTTTAATACTTGATCATACTACAAATAAGTATTGTGGTATATAAAATATTTATAAGTTTTTCTAATATCCAATTCTAAAAAATAAAATTATTTAGAAATGAAATGACAATTATTATTTTACATATATATTATATATACCTATATACATTAAACTTTCGGTTTTAAAATTGAATTAATATTGTAGAACAAATTGAAATGTTATGTTAAAAAATATTTACATTCCTTAAATTTTTTTTATTATCTTATTTTCATTACATATATATATATATAAATATTTTGTTATTCTATAAAAAATGTATAAATCAATCTGTAACAAATCAAACACAGCAGTAAAATTCTTAATTCAGCTACTGAAATTTTTTAAACAATTAATTATTTATATTTGGTATTTTGCTTATCAAATTCAAAATGTTCATTTAAATTGAAATCCTTTGAAAATATTAACGTATATTCATATATACAAATTTCTATTTAACACAAATTGTTCGATTTTAAATTAAATATATCTATCAATGAACTATATACATTTTAAAGAACATATGGTGTACTTATGTGTTATTTTAAAAAAAACAATAACATCGAATTTTGTCTATCATTATATGTTCAACATAACCTTAAAACACCTAAAGGTAAAATATTTTTCTCTAATGAGTAGGAAAACATTAAAATCTTTTGTTAATATACTAACCAGCCTAATGGTTATTTAACATCCGTATTAAATATACATTCATGATGCAATAACCACAATTTCATTAATTTATATATATATATATATATATATATTTGTTATATTAAACAAATTTTTGTTATTCAAAACAATGAAAATTTGAAAATTTTTTATTGAGAAGAAGAATGCAAGTATATAAATTAATATAAAATTCATTCACTTATACATATATAAAGTAAATTCAAAAATACTAGTATGATATTAAAGATTTTTCCAATTAAATAAATTTTGAAATTCCTTCACGGACAAAATATTTAATCAACTTCTTAATATTGCTACTGTGGTTTATGAAAACTTATTTATTTCTTTTATTCACATCATCATTACTCAAAGATTTTAACAAGACATATTTTGAAAGATGAACTCTTTGTTAATTTCTTCATATGATATATACATATATGTATATTTTATTGCATCAATTATTTTAAAAGACTCTCGATTTCAAAAGATTTAAATAATGGAAAGAAAACATTTTTTATATTATTTTGATAGATCAATAAAATGTACATTTATAATATTTACATTTGGAAAAATATCATTTTTAGACAAACTCTTAAATAAAGACAACAAAGTGTTTTTAAATAGGAAATTTAAAAGATAAATTAAAATAAATTTTTACTTTAAAAAGTAATATAAAACGAGAAAGACTGTAGTAGAGTAGACTGTGTCAACTCTGGGATACCCGTATAACCGTAACATTTACATTATGTCATCCGGTTAATTACTTTTGGCAAAATTTAGAACACACAACTTTTTTAGATGTAGTGTAATGCTCATATAAAAGAAGGAGTTGTATGGAAGCTACTTGAACCCTCTGTAGCAGTACAACCAAATTTTGCAGTAACTTTGGCCATTACACTAAACTATTTTTGGCAAAATTCCAGACACCCAGCTTCATTAGGTGTAGTGTAATGCTCATATAAAAGAAGGAGTTGTATGGCAGCTACTCGAACCCTCTGCAGTAGACCAACCAAATTTTGCAGTAACTTTGGCCATTACACTAAACTATTTTTGGCAAAATTTCAGACACCCAGCTTCATTAGGTGTAGTGTAATGCTCATATAAAAGAAGGAGTTGTATGGCAGCTATCCGAACCCATGGACCAATTATTATATGGACAGACGGACATACATAAATAAATCGATTTATTTTTCGATTCTGTTCCGATCCATCCACTTGAGTTTATATCTAAACCCCCTTCTTCTCTGCTTCACAAACGTAATGGCAAATTTATTATACCCTTTGACTATATAGTCATACGGGTACAACAATCAGTCAAATGGAAGAAGTTGTTAAGTTGTAATTACACTTAATTGAAGAGTTTCTTAATTGATTGACTGACTTAAGTGATTGACATCAGTTAAATCCAGTGCTGCCATTTCCTGAGGTTTCACGAAATGTTTGAAGTTTTAAAGTTATTTTGGAATTATACATATTCTTTGAACTGATTTGCCACTTTAGAATTATGTGTTCATGATGGATTTTAAAAAAAAATCCATGTCCTAAAGAAATAATTTAACATCCCAAAAACCCAAATTTAAAAACAATTGTAAGAAAATATAAAAAACAACCCTTTTTATACAAAATGTTCCCAAAAAAATTTTAAATAAAATGATTTTCATCCGTCAAATATATTTATTTATTTATTTATATACAACTCCCTATACCACCTACAATGTGATAAGCAAGTGGATCAGCCTTTTTTATCAGGCGTGACAACTGGCAGGTATATTTATTTTATATCTTGATATAAATTATATTATTTTATTAAATGTGATTTGACCGGAGTTTGAATAACCAGACACCCTTCGATTAAAGTCCGATTTTCTAACCCCTATACGACATTGGTTCGATTTTAATTAAATTGTAGAATTCTGATTCGATTTAAGAAGATTATTAATACTTAGGATCTGTTTATTTTTTGTTGTAAGTAATCGACTTCTTAGTATACCTTAAAGCATATAGTGTTGAGTATATATTTTATTAAGAATGTTGTTCAATCTTATGAAAAATCTAAATCGATGAATATAGATGACAGTATTTTCTAAGCTAATCAACAAAAAATTTTACAAAATCACTACCAGGCAGATGATGAAAGTGCTCCTAAATAATGAAGGACACAGAAAGTAAACAGTAAATATATTGCAAAATATTAAACAAAAATACCAAATATACCTATATTACTTATATGAAAACATACTAGAATTTTCAGACTATATATCAAGTTCCTTAAATCATATCCATATCCAACCAATTCCACAATTCAACTTTTTTTTAAAATATTTTAATATTCCATTCTCAATGCATTTTTTAATATATATTAAATCATTTACCTCACAATAAATGGATGGAACATTGAAAAAATACAAAAGACTTTTAACTTTCAAGTTCCAGGTTTTGATTTCTGATAAAATTCAAAACCTTTTCATAACGCGTTTATAGAAAATTTTAAGATTTTTTATCAAATACATAAAAATCACATAGTATAAAAATTTTAAATAGAATTTAGTTTAAATTATTTTTACAATTTCCTGAAAATGATTTTTGAACAAAACAATCTATAAAATTTTAATTTTTCCAGTTTCGTTATACAGTAATATCTTTAAGTTAATAAGACTTGAAAATCTTTAAAATATAAAATAATAAATATATTAAATAAAGTTTTAAGAGTATGTATATATTTAATTTCATTGAAAAGATTTCTTTCCAAAAAATAGTTTTAAAATTCCACTTAGGAGGCAAATAGTTAATTACAACTTAGGAGTAGATATAGTTAACTATCAATTAATAAAACTTTTATTCTAAAATTAAATTGCTACCATATTTATTTAATTCTAATAACATATTATTTCAATTTTCAATAAATATATAAGTTAAATATTTGTTTTTTAATTTAAATTTTATGATACAAAATTTCACACCTAATTTAATTTAATCAAAATAATAAATTAAATATAAATAACTTTTTATTTATTTTATTATTTTATTATATATATATTATATACAACCTTTATATTATACAGTTAAATATTATTTGCACCTTTAAAGCAAGTAATCTTTTTATAACTAGGCAATAAAAATCAATTTTTAGCGATCATCTAGCGTATCCGAACGTAATCTGCAACCATTATTATTACAATCATAATATTATAACCTACATACTCAAAAATCTATATATATATATATTGTATACGTTCAAAATATTCGAATATAGTTTTTCATTTTCAAATTAAAGATTTCTAATTCGGTTAAATGTTTTAATATACGTGTATATATATATATATACTTTTATATCAAATATATTATATAGACATTTCACGGAATATATATATATATATATATATACACGTTATGACAGACTGATACAATTAGCTGAAAAACTGCAAAATAATTATGAACGCACATTTAACTCAGGTAAATAAAATATAAGAAAAAAAAAAAAAATAAAAAATTAAAACACACAAAAACCTTTAAAAAAAAAACAACAATTTTTAAAAATTGATTTTTTATACTCAAAAGTTAGAAAAACGCGTATTAAATTTTTTCCATTGTTTTTGTTGTTTTTATTTTTTTTTTTAAGAATACAAAATAAAAGTCAAATGGGTATAACAATTAAATTGAAATTTGACTTCGCGGCTTATTCGCTTTAATAAAGCGAAACCGATGAATATTCCGCAATTTTATATCAATTAAACGTATAATACACGATCACATGTATGTATTGTATATATATACTTTTTAATTTTAAGTAGAAAATCTAAATTGTTATACTATATTAGTATAACAATAGTTGACTTTAAACAAAGTTTTTTTTTTTTTCGATTTTTATAAAATCTATATATTGAACTTAAGTTTAATTATATACATTTTGATACAAATTAAATTGAGAATTTAATTAAATAATAATTTTACGGATTTTATTACAAATTAATTGTATTTGTTTTTTTTATATATTTTTAAATTAACAAATAATTTTGAATTTTATTAAGTAATTTTTATTTTATTATTATTATAATTGTAAAACAAATAATAAGTGCTTTAAATTATAATTTGATTAAATTCAAAATATCAATCATACAAAAGAAAACTAATTAATATAATATATAGGGGCCTCGGTGGTGCAGTGGGTAAGCATTTGGCTTATTAACCGAGGGGGTCCGGGTTCGATTCCCGGTCAGGTCATACAATATTTAATTTAAAAAAAAAAAAAAAAGAAAATTATTGAAAAATAATTTTTCTTTACGAATCCCCATGGTGACCAAATATAATATAAATATACAAATATATAATATAAACAAAATAAATAATATAGTAGTTATAAATAAATAGAAAGTATTTAATGAGGGGTGCACAACGGGCCGCAAGGCCTAGGTGTAAGGGAGACTTGCTTTCCCCCCCTGTCTAAACAACAACAACAAATATAATATATATATACATTACAAAACATTTGAATATTTTATTACTACAATACTCTTGAGCTTTAAGTGTTTAAATTATTTTGATACAATTAAAATAATATTAGAATTAAATGGATTAAATGCACAAAGTTAAAACAATTTTATATTAATTATAAAAGTTTATGTATCTATATATAAATTAAAATTTGATTTTAGAAACTATGTTCATATTACAAAACACATATATGTTTTAAAATAAAACTATATATAGGTTTGACTTTTTCCAATAGTATTTCTACACATCAACAAATGTCAAAACAAAAACTGTTCTTTGGAGAAACTTGGTAATAAATAGGGTTGCTTTTAATTTCTTTATATAAATCAATTATTTTTTTTTCGATCATCATATTATATGATCATTTTGCAAATTTTTAAGTTTCGAAATGATTTAATATTTTATAAATACAGTCAATTTCATAATTATTTAGACAATTAATATTAAAAAGATATAAATATGATTTTAAGTCTTTAGAGTCTTTTAAGTTTTTAGAAATAAATATGATTACAGTAGCAATTGCAATTTTGGAAATATAAAGTTCAAACTTATTTTACAAATTCCTTTTTGCACATTATTTGTATATTATAAATGAAACCGCTTCTCACGCTATGTGATAGCTTAATCGGTTGTGACTTTATATTGCATAAAGATAATTCACCAATCCATTAATCCCGTATGAAGAAAACGTTTTTAGCCGGAATTAATTAAAAATGTACTGAAGTGGCCACCACAGAGTCCCGATTTAAATGTAATTTAATATGTATGATGCTCAAACTAAAGCTCGAAAATTCCTCAAAAATTGGAAAATCAAAGGAAGAAGATATTTGATAGATTCAATGACTAGTCGTTTACAAGCGGTCATTTCTGTAAAAGGAGGCAATACAAAATATTAGATTCTTCATTAAATACAATATTATTTATCAATAAGTTTTAATTCTTCTCAGATTAAATATTTTGTGAAATAAGTTTTAACTTCATATTTTTAAAATGGCAATAGCTACTGTAATTTAAAATCATATTTATCTTTCTAATATGAATTGTCTAAATAATTAAGAACCTGACAGGATATATATAAAGAATATAAGAAAATTATTTATAATAAATCAAAACAAATTTTTTATAACCTGTATTAACATATAGTTCTAATGAGTATACTAAATGTGCAATTACGTACTTGATACTGTAAAGGGACGGCGATAGATATAAATTTAATTGTATGGATCGAATCAGAATTGACAGTCCGTCTCTCCGCACAATAAAAACTAAGCCATCTTTTGAAATCCAGCCAGTTAAGAAGTCATAGAAGTTGTTTTTTTTTTTTAAATCAGCATGACGGCGTATATTTCATAAAAGTGGGTATCTGAAATTTTGGACTTGATAAAAATATAGTGAGTTTTATGTTAAAATTTGTGCAAAATTTGATTCGTCTATAGTGCATCCTGTACTAGTATCTTCCATATACAATTTTTTTCTTATTATGAGCAAACAATTGATGAAGCTCTAAAAATCTGAAATTTTGTTAAAAATAGCTGACTTTAATAGCCAACGTCAACACAAAATATTGTTTATTTCGATGCAAGAGGTTCGAAAAGCTGTCAAAGTCTTTATATTTTCTTTTATATGTAACTGAGTTCAATAAGTTGTGTATTTAAAATGTTGTCTAAAGTATGGTTAGGTACGGGGCGCCGTAAGTGGTCATTATGTTGTTTCAGAAGTGATATATAATGGCACGTCGCCTTCGAATGCAATATATAAACATAGAATATTTTTATAAATGTAATACACATTTAATTAAATAAGTACTTATTAAAATAATAAAATAACTCTAGAACTTACTAATATAAAAAATATGTTTTGAATTTGTTTAGCAATAGAAATTATAGCAAAATAATTGTTTTAAAAGGGTTTTAAAAAGCATATATTTAAAAAAGTTTTATATTAAAATTTACTGCATTATGCATATATTTTAAGTTATTTAGTTATTTAATAACTATAATTTTTCAATTATTTTGTATTTTGTTTCAATAGTTAAAATTAAAAAAAATGGATTTTAAGATTAGGGTTTATTTTGAAATGGCATTATATGATTTTATATTGTACTGTAGTTTATTTTCAAATGTATAAATTTTAATTAATAAACCTAACGTATGCAATTGTATTTATATAAATTAAAATTATTTAGCTATAGATAATTTTTATTAATATTGAAAATTTAAATAATATTTAAATTTAGTTTAAACTATTTTTAACTTTTTAATTCAATACTTACTAATAAAATTTATAATATAAACTGTGTACCTCATTAAAATAGGACTTTAATATGATTTTTGAAGCTTTTAGATATATTGTTAAATACTTAAAGACTTTGCAAATGAAATGAAATTTAATTTTAAATTCATCGCAAAGTATTTTTTAATATAAGTATTAAAATATATTTTGCGATGAATTGTTCTTACGATTAATTGACCTTACGATAAATGGGCCTTGCTATGAATTGCTTTGCGATGAACTGTTGCGATGAATTCCTATGCGACGAACTAGCATAAAATCAATTAAAAATATATAAATAAGCAACTATATTTATATAAAATTGAGAAATATTCATTAGTTATAAAATACTCGATGATTTTTAGATTATTATTATCTAATTTGGCTCATTGTTTTTATATACTTATACTTAGCAAATAAATTTTTATACCCGTATGCCTGTAGGTCAAAGGGTATACTTAATTTAACATTATGTTTGTGACTCAGAGAAGATGGGGGGAGGGCCGACTCAAAGGTATGGATCTGGTCAGAAACAAATAATAAATTGATTTATCTATGTACATCCTTCCGTCCGTCGTCCCATGATAAATAAAGGAGCTAGGATTTTGAAATATTCACAAACTCGTTTTTAGTCCGTCATCGCTATTGAAACCCAGCCAGTTTTCTCCACGGGTTCGAGTACCCTCCATACAACTTCTTTTTTTATATGAGCATTACTCTACATACATATTGAAGCTGGGTATATGAAATCTTGCCAAAAATAGTTTAGTTTTATGGCCAAAGTTTGTGCAAAATTTGGTTCGCTACTACACTGGGTTCGAGTAGCTGTCATACAACTTCTTCTTTTATATGGGTATTACTGTACGTCAATAGTTAATTAACTTTAATGGCCAACGTCTGAATAAAATATATTGGTGTAGTAAAAAAGATTCGAACAGCTGCCTTTCAACTTATCTCTATAACTACCAAATACAACATCTTCTATATATATAAAAATTTCTTATGTGAAACTTTCTTTAAAAGGCAAACCCTTTTTTAATTTAACACATTTTAATGAATATGTTATTAGCTCCTAATATTTATTATTACTGAATTAATTTAAAATAATAAGATGAACTATATAGGTTGAATTATAATCATTGACATTAAATATCAATACCTATAGTATGTATATATATAAATATATATATATATTTTCAACAATATTCAAAAAGAATTGAAGTGTCTAAAATGAAAAAAAGCAAGTACACAATTTTTCAATTAAATATTTAAAAATTTTGAAAATAAATTACTAAAATTTTATTTAAGAGCTTTACTATAAAAATGGCAAAATATTAATTTAAAATACAATATATATATATATATATATATATACAATAGTCAAGATGACTGCAGTCAAAAACAAAAACGAGGTATGTATTTTCCCATTATGAATTTTTTATTTTTCAATTCTTATTTCAAACCTATACAACTTTTTTAATAATACAATACATAATTGCATTAATGAAATTTTTTTTCTAATTTTACCTACCAAAGAAAAATTAAAATAAATAATGAAAAAAATTCCATTATTTTATTTTTATTTTTTTAATTTTAATCAAAAATTAAAATCTTTAATATTATATTATAATAATAATTAATCAAATTGTATCTATACAATATAATAAAACTGCCATTTTCTAGAAAATACAATTATTTTAGTTTAAAAAAAAAACAAAACAACAACAAAAACAATACTATGGCGACCGATCTTATCATATTAACAATAAGCGAGAAAGAATAAACTATATATATCTATTCATATATAACAAGTATAACCAAACTCACTCTTTTGAACTTTGTATAGCCTATAAACATTTTATAGAGGCGTTTCTCAATTTATTTTCATATATACGAAAAACTTCTAAACAAAACAGGTTTAAAAAAATAAAAAAAAAAAAAATAAAAATGAAAGAGATCGATAATAGGTGTAAAAGAATGAAACAAAAAAACTAAATATAATTTTACTATAGTATTTAAAAAGATTATTTAAAGTTAATTTCGAATATGGGTGGATTTTTTTTTATTTATTTTTATTCAGCTTAAAAAAAAAACTATTTCGAATTTACAAATACACTCAAAAAAACTAAAAAAAAAGAAAAACTATTTCAATATATATACATATGAATTCTTACTGCATTAGCTATAAAATTGTGCAATTATATATACATACTTTAAATCACTAATACAATGATCCTTTCTTATTTTCTAAAGTTTTAATTGTATTTTCTTTTTATTTTTTTTAAAGAAAATTCTCAAAATAAATTTTATACCTGTAAATTGTAATAATTATGAACAACTTGATGTATTTCTTAAGTTTTCTCTAATATTTTGTACGATGAAGTTTATTGAACGCGCTAAAAATGTCATTTAATTTGAGTTTTACACTGACTGAATATATAGTAAGTCAATGTATGAACGTGTGTGTATATAATATAGTGTTACATTGAAATTTAGTTGAGATCTTAAAGTAAAGATCCGAATATAATTTAGTATTGAGGATAATTTCGACGTGATCGGTTGTAATTTTAAAAAAATTATTAATTTATTAGTTTTTTTTTTTTAATTACAAAATATAAAAAAAATAATTAAGATAAATAAAAAATCTTATAATTAAATATTGTAATTTGAAAGTTGATGACGTGTCAATAAATTTTTAAAAGAAAAATAATACTAAGTTTTTATTTGATTTAAATTACTTTTATAAGAAGAACTATTTAAATTGAATAATAAAATTTAAAATGTTAATTTATTATGATTAATTAGCCATTATTTATAATTAAAATAAATATATTTGGATAATATTTACATTTTATAAATAAATAAAATATATAAAGACATTTTAAAATAAAAAACCTTATTAAGGATTTAAAAGTTTGATATCAAAAAAAAAATGACAGTTACCAGTTTTGGAGCAATGCATCATAGACCCTGTTTTAATGGATACCCCTTTCAAGGTAATTAATTTTTAAAATTAATTTTTTTTATGAAGCGCCGGTTTTTATTTTTTTTAACAAAATTTTTTTAGTAGTTTGTAAAATTATTTAAAATATATTTTAAATAACCACTACTCATATATAAGTTTACTCATAAATAGTAATTTTTTATTGTTTTTATTGTATTAAGATAAATAAAAATTTATTTCTAAATATTTAAAAAAAAAAATAATAATTTTAAAAAGGTAATAAATATATTGCAAATTTTTTTTTCGATATAAAAGGTCGAAAGTTATTTCTATATGAGATTAAATTTGATAAGGCATATTTAGTTAAAGTATATGATTAAATTTATTTATTTATATTTAATTACATTATTTAATATTTAAGTTCATATATTTAGTAGCTTTATATATGTTACTCTATTATACTATGGTAAATTTTATTTCCAAATAAATATTTTAAATAATTTAATTAAATTTTAATTTATTAATAATTAAAATACTTATAGAATATCATCATAGAATACTATATTAGAATACCAGTACTAATTGCTGCAAGATCAGATCTTAATTAGAAGTCGGATGTAAATATAATACAATATTTGAATTTATTTTTAAAACTTTCAAAATTGATTTTAATAAATAAGATAAATAAATAAATCTATGATCCATTCGACATTATTTTCCCACTCGCCTTAGCATATATACCTACAACAATGGCCTGATCAACTATATACCATATAGTTAATAATCATTTTTATATATTCCTTTTAACTTTTTCAGTAATTTTCTTCATTAAAACACATAATGAATGATAAATTGAAATTATTTCCTTATTTTTATTTTCTAATTATTATATTGTGCATCATAATATCATTTGAGAAATATGTCCTGGCCTATAATATTCTTTGGTAATGCATATTTTTTCAAAAATATTTGTAAATATTTACATAATTAGGAATTAAATATTTTATAATTATATTCAATAATAGTTTATAAATATATAATGTGCAATGTGAGTAAATATTTTTAATTCAATGTCTATAATAGTCCATAATAATAACCAAAAAACAAATCCCCTACGGTAAAACAATGAATTTCTATTAAACTGTAATACTTTTTATTATACTTAGTATCCATATAACGATACTTATTTTCGATATTCTTTTCCATTTTCTTTAAATATTAGTTACAGGAATCACTTCTTTTTTTCAATTGAAACTGCGAGCGTACGAAATCTTCAATATAAAGCCTACAATTGTTGTTTGTGCGTAAATAGGTACCGATCTATGAATTAAAAAATGAGAAGACCCTTCTCAGGTAGCTTTTAAAATTGTGTTTCAATTTGTAATATTGTTGTAAAAGATCTTTTGCAAAATCCTTATATAGCACAGGATCATTTAAGAACAGTTTATTTTTAAAAATTTTCTACGGTTTATGATAGTTTTATGAGGGTGAATGATCTAATGCTCATAAACACACATATATATTTATTCAATAAATTTTTATTTTCTTCTTATTTAGAATATTTCCAACTGTGAACAAATTTTATTAAAATTAATTTTTAAGAAAGATCAGTAAAATATTTTTCGTGAAAACTGAGGTTCTGATTTATGGCATAAAATATTTTTGGTGTTATAATTTTCACATGAGAATCTCGCGCTCTTTTCCAAATTTCTTCGCTGTAATGAGTGATTACAAAATTTTTAAATATTTTTATTTAAATTTATTATTAATTAAAGTTTCTTTGTAGATGTTCAATATTTTAATAAATTTGCATAATACCATAATATTGGTTTCTCTGAGTTGATAGTTAATAACTTATAGTTATATTACACAATTTTTTTTAATAAGTACAATATTTAAGATATAATTTAAATTAAATGAAAATATATTTATTTTTATTTAAGTACATTTTAAATAATTAAATAAAAATAAACAAAATAAAAGTTTACGCTAGACCAAATATTAGTCAACATCATAAATCTAAATTTTTTAATATTTTACTTAGTTTATATATTTATTAAATATTATATAGTTTACGTTGATAAAAAGGGTCCAACTTTATATTTAAAATCATAAAAATAAACTATAAAACTAAATATTAATCTTAGATTAAATTTTTCACTATTTAATTTTAATAGCTATATTTTAAGGTTATTGTTTACAATTTTGTTGATAAAGAATTTAAAATAAAATGGAAACTTATATACAGAGATTTTAAACAGGGTTCTAATACTAAAATGAGAACATAAATTATATTTTTATATATTTTGCATATATAAATATATATATATATACAAAATAAAAACTTTAATGTTTAATTTACAGGTGATATGTCTGCTGGCCAAGGTCGAATTAATCAATTAGGTGGTGTTTTTATCAATGGTAGACCTTTACCAAATAATATACGTTTGAAAATTGTTGAAATGGCAGCATCAGGTATACGGCCATGTGTAATATCACGTCAGTTACGGGTTAGTCATGGATGTGTTTCAAAAATTTTAAATAGATATCAAGAAACCGGTTCAATACGGCCTGGTGTTATTGGTGGTTCAAAACCTCGTGTTGCAACACCAGAAGTTGAAAATCGTATAGAAGAATATAAACGTGAAAATCCCGGTATATTTTCATGGGAGATACGTGATCGTTTAATAAAAGAAGGTTTATGTGATCGATCTACAGCACCATCTGTTAGTGCTATTTCACGTTTATTACGTGGACGTGATGGCCCTGATGATGACCCCAATAAAAGAAATGGTAAGTCTTAAAAAAAACTATTATTTTTTTTTTATTGTTCAATTTTAAAGTATAAATTGAATTCTTCGTTATCACTTATACTATTAATTCATTTCCCAGCACCCTTTGTTACATTTTTAATAACAATTTTTGAAAATTAATTTCAATCTCCAAGAAGTTTAAAAGTATAATTGAATATATGAAATGTTGTTAGATTAGAAATTATTAAAATTAATGAGATATAAATGATATATCAAAAATAAAAAAATGTAACAAACATCACAGTTGTATATCTAATGATAGAAATCAAAATGACTTAGCATAATATTATTCAATAAATTTCATTGAACTAATTATTTTAAATATTGACTCAGTTAATGATTATTAAAAAATTTTTAAAAGAGAAAATCTGTCTGTTATAAAATTATTAAAAAAAAAAAAAATTATTTGGATAAATATTTTAATTGAATCTTCGAGCTTAAAATTAAATAAGCACTAAACGAATATTTCATATACGTTTTAAGTTATTTTAAATTAATATCAGTTCATAATGTAATAACACAGAAAATATAGTTAATTGATTCACATTACAGTTTTCAGATATTCAGTTAAAAAATACTCCACATTTTTTCTCTCTCTAAAGTCATATTTTAAATTGGGAACTCGAAAATTATATTTTCGCTTTTACGAATTAACAATTGATTTGAATTTTCGTAATTATAATAGTTTTTTGTTAAAACAAATACCTAAATCTTTATTATTCAAAAATATTAATATGTAGTTTAAACTGAGCAATAACATTTAAAATTACATATATAAATTAAATTATAATAAAGTATCTAATACCTACATATTATTACATTCTACAGGTTCTGACTCTAAACATTCTGACGGCGACATATCTGATTGTGATACTGAACCAGGTATCCCACTGAAACGTAAACAACGTCGGTCCAGAACTTCATTTACAGCTCTTCAATTGGACGAACTTGAAAGAGCTTTTGAACGAACTCAATATCCGGATATATATACTAGAGAAGAGTTGGCTCAACGTACAAAATTAACTGAAGCCCGAATTCAAGTTTGGTTTAGTAATCGTCGTGCAAGATTAAGAAAGCAAATAGGTTCAGGTTCTTCAGCATCAAACTATCCAGCAACAATGACAACTGGTTTATCTCACCAAGGTCTTTCATCCTATTCAACCGGGACTGGTGTAACACCTTACCCAAGTTTAATGAGTCAAGGTTTAGCTGATGCTTCAGCCTTTGCCCCAGCTCAATCTCATCAATTGCACGATTTTTATTCAACAAGTCATCATTTACATAACACTTCACCATTACATATGCCAGCAACTCCACCTCATCAAATTCATAATCCAACTCCTAGTTATGCACATATGCATTCAGCATCTACAGCCGCAGCTGCAGCAGCAGTACATGCACACGCTGCAGTTTCTGCACATCACGGGGCAACTTCACATCATCTTAATAGTCCACCAGGGCCCATGTCTAGTTTAACAACGTCAATTAACTCAAGTTTCACTTCACAGGGCACAACAAATGACACAAATTCTATAGAACAACAACAACAGCAACACCAACAACAACACATTTCTCATCATCATCAACAGGCATTATTGCGTAATAACAGTGAAAGTCCTGTCAACACCAATATTAATTATAATACAAGTTTGCAATTACCACCAACTCCAAATAGTTTAATAACAATAATGGGACCTAATTCCGGAAATAGTAATAGTAATGAAGATATTAAACCAACTAATGTCGATCGTATACATTCTGATGCACAAGTAGTTAACGAAAATCAACCAACACAACAGCAACAAGAAACAAAATATCAATTACAACAAGATTCAAATAATGCTAATAACAATAATTCGACCACACACAATAATAACTACTCAACATGGAACTCTTCTTTGTCGAATTCTATTGGTTTATCATCCAGACCAATTTCATCAATTACACCACCAGATAGTTATCAAGGAAATGGATTAGATTTACATCCACAAACCCATCCACACCATTTGCAATTTCATCATCCAGCTAACACTGCTCACTCTGGTTCTTTTATGCATCAAGGTTTCGGTACATGGCCTGTTAATTTTGGAATGGCTCAGTCTTTTTATAGATACTAAGTTTTTAAGTTTAATAATAATTAAGTGGGTTGCTTTAAATAATTTTCTTTTGTTTAGTCAGTAGAAATTACGAAACGAAAGTTTACCAAATTGTATATAATAGAAAAATTCTTTTAGAATTAGCGTTATCAGAACCGAATCACATTTTCCAAATAATTATAAATGTTACAGAAATAAGTTATTTTATTTAAATTCAAATAAATGGGAACCGCTTTTATATAGTAATAATTAATAATAATTCAAGTATTATTCTAATAAAGTTTCAATTAATATAAAAGGTAAATTAAAATTTAACGATAAGTAGCCTTAAAAATCGCCTTATAAAATTTGCTTTTAAAATGTTAAAAACATTTTAAGTAATTATTTCATATTTTGTAAATAATCTAAGCTATATATTAAATAAAGTCTTGATAAAACATTATTCTTAATCTAATCTTATATTATTTCTTCTTTTGTGTAAGCTTATAACGGCTGTGTTTCACAGTGGTTAGAGGGCCGGCTTTTTTTGGTTTTCAACTCGGCTAAACTACCGTTCGTCATTGGTTCAATATAAACAAATACAAAATATAAACGAATAATTGAATAGAATAATATAACTCGTAGATACAGAATACCTAAGAATTATAATACAAAATTTTATATAACATATAGAATTATATCTATTAAAAATCTAAGGCTTTTCTACATTTTATAATTGTAACTAAAATCTAACAAACTCTATACTTTAACTTTTTTCTACATAGCAGAACAGTTGGGCAAAATAAAATCGAATCAACATTTTTACAAAAAGCAAAAGAAATAAATAAAACAGTCATCTATTCTATCTTATTTACAAAAATATAAGAGAATAAAATAAAAATTCCAAAAAAACGAAATAAAATCAAATAGACGAAAAATGGGCATCCCTGATTTTGAACACACTTTTGGCGACATTTTATGGAGAGCATTTAAAGTTCATTCAAAAATTAGGGTTGCCCTTCTTTTTAAATTAAGATGACGGCTGGGAAACACAATAGTTAAGAGTGTCGACTTTCCTGCGAAAGGTTCGGGTTCTGGAATTCGAAAGTGAAAAAAAAACTTTTCTGTAAATCTTCAATAATTAATAAATTATCTTTGTTTAATAAAAAAATACTTTTATTTCTTTCTCGGTTTATTCCTATAGTTGTGCAAAAAATTTGTCGTTCCAGTGAATTCTACTGTCATGGAGCAAATCCAACACATATTTAAAATTTAACACCTTTTTTTAACACCAAAACGAAAACCTATTTTAAAAACTATTGTTACCATAAAATAGTTTTCCATATGAGTCACTCATGTACATGATCGATTAACTTGATTTGTTTCTAGCACCACTACAAAAAACCATATATGTATTATGTATTTTGATTTGTAAAATAAATTATTAAAAATAATTTATTACTCTTTTCTTTACAATAAAATTTTTAATATCATAAATATTACAAAAAAATTATGTTACATTAGAATTACATTTAAACAATGGATATCGGTTTTTATAATTTGTTGGACCGTATTGAATTCGTCGTTTCGGAGCACTAAAATAGAAACTGTTTGTTGAACCTAAAGAAGAATCCTTCTTATTTAAGTTTCGACGTTTGCTAAACAATTTTGCAAAACAATTAAAAAATGATAAACATGAGTATTTAGAAGAAACAGATGAATTTGATGAGTTTATAGATGATGTAGGACGACTATTTTTGGGTTCAATATTGTGCTGAACTCTAAACATATCACTTGGTTGAAAATTGCATATTTTAGTTGATTTCATATTTTGCCTATTAAATAAAGCTGGTAACAATAAATTACTATTTTCACAACTTTTACCAGATTCAGAATTATCATTTGGATCTAATTTAGTATTGCTTTTATAAAATTTTTGAGAAGATTCCAATTTTTTATTTTTATTTAAGTCTAATTTTTTTTCTTTGATTAAATGCGTCCCCTCTTCGTGCTTTAAATTACAAATTTGATTTTCATAGGGGAAACCAATTGATCCTTGTTCAATTATAGCATGTTTTAAATAAGTTTCATTGGGAGAAAATTTATATTCAGGATTTTTTGCTACTGAAACTAATATTTGTTTATGCCTTAAAGAATTTGCTTCTGCAACAGCAACTATCTTAGGTTTATCTTCGTGCGAATGTATAACTTGGTTTGGTAAATAATTTTCTGTTGAAATAAAATTTGCTTTTTGACTTTCAATTGATAACAAATTATTTTTAATATTTGATTGTTTTGAAAATGTATCTGTGGCCAAATTGTATTTTATATCCTTGGATTCCATAGCAGCTTTACATTCTGGACAATCTGATACTGAGTTTTTCCATTTTATATAATCCTCTAAAACTGTATTTGTTACAAATTCTTCGATATCCATTTGCCTATTATGAAACCAGCACCTTTTGGAACTCGTAACAGTTTTATTTGTTATTTTTTCATCAATTTTATTTGTTATTGTTATTTTTTCACATTCTATTTTATTTCGATAACTTTTTGACGTTGTTGAATCTTCTGATTTTTCAGATACTTCCGGAATTGGAAATATATCCATTGGTTGAACATATCCAATATCATCGAAAAAATTTGATTCCTTTTCACTATCAGTGTATGTTGATTTTGAATTTGTAGATTTTTCATTGCGGTATGTTTCATTTAAACTGTGACGTGATCTTGCACTTATTTCTTGTATTCGACATACTGCTTTTTTTAAAATATTATCTTTATCATCATCATATCTTGTATACATTTTAGGTAATTTTGTATCTAATGTTGGTATATAGATCATTAAATAATAATCACTCTGAACAAATATTTCTGGGGCAATTTCAACTGCACCAGATCCTAAATAGTTTAGTTCTGTATTACCACTAAATTGTGATACAAACACATCACTGATTGTTGCTGGTGATATTGTTTCTCCGTTAGATTTAACGGATTCTCTGTTGGTTTCTCTATCTTTTTGCATTTCATCATTTTTGGTTCGTGCTGAAGAATAATTTTCATTTGGTGAAATCGTATGTGTTCTAGTTGAGACACTACCTGATGGCGTATTTGACCAATTTAAATTTAATTCTTCGTGATTATGACAACGTTCATCGAAATCATCTTTACAGCTATTTGAACTTGAATTATCGTAATTATATGATCGATTTGAAGATGCTTTAATATTTACTTTTGAAACTGGTGATACATTCACATCGAAATTTCTATAATATGAACTAGGATTTGCACTTGAAATTGTATTTGAACTTCTTCTGTTATCATTTACAATTGTTTCACTATTTAATAGATTTTTATCAGATTTATTTAATTTATTTTCTGATTCAATTCGAATTGAATATCTTTCAGGTGTTGTAACTAAATAGTTATTTTTACCATAATGTTTAATTTGGTTTTGAATTTCATAACTATTCAAACTAGAAATTTCGCTCATAATTGTATTTGTTTCCCAATAAATCAAAAATTTTTATGTATTTTTCAAAATGAAAAAAAACTTTAATTTTTTTAAAAAACAAAATTTAAATAGTTTTCTTTTTACTTTACTATATTTCTTTTGATTTACTTTTTCTTCTATTCAATAAATATTTTAACACGAGCTGTGATAATTTTAAATATAGATGACAGTTTTTTCAAAGTATGGTATCGATTCGTTTTATTCCATATTTTGCTATTATTTAAATTATAAAATTAACTGCATTTGACATTAGTAGAACTTAAAAAAAAAATTAAAAAAGGAACGGTAATCAAAATGTCATTGTCAAATTCAAACTTTCAAGTTTCAAAATATACCAAATTTTTTTTAAAAAATATTTTTAACTTATGCTTATTTCAAAAAAACAACGTTAAAAGTTTTAAAATTATTTTAATGAAAAATAATGACGTTTTCTAAGTTAAATTTTATATTAATAATTTGAAGCGATATTCTATTGTAAAACTTTTTACATTTGTTTTGTAGCTATTATAACGTTTTTTTTAATAATACAAATACAATTAAATCATATTAAAGAAAACACATACATACAAATTTAATACGTCAGTTACACAAATGCAATTTCAAATTTGATGATATAAAGTTGATGTACGTATGCAATGCAAAAAGTGTGTACACTAAAAAGTGTGTATTCTAAAAGAAAATTGTAGTATTACGCGGCGTTGTTTTTTGACTTTTAAACAGCATTAATGATTCAAAATTGAAGTTCTTTTCTGCTGAAACATAATTTAAAAATTACTTTACAATCACACAATAAATTTCTGATCTAATGTCAAGTGGAAATTTTACTAAATAATTCATATTTTTTTATTTTTTTAAACTTGCTGGTGCTTTTTTTTATGCACTCGACATTGGTTCATGTACATAATATCAATTTTCTTTGTAAACTTTTTCGAGGAAAAAACCCAAATGAAAATTGTGAAGTTAAGTGCTTTTTCGTGCTTTTCAATAAATTTTTAAAAATCTAATGTTTAAATTAAATAATAAAAACCAGTAAAAACGTTCGAACTTCGAAATTATATACACATGCAAAATATTAATAAAACTTAAAATTATCCAAGATTTAAACCAAGCATTTATTTCATATATTTATATGAACCACTACTTCTCAAAGTTGAAAAATAAAACCAATTGTACAAAATTTTTAGCTGGTTTGAGAAATGTTTTATACCTTTTGGCATTTTTATGGGATTTGTGGATTTGTTTTACCTGTTTTACGCATTTACACAATTTGATAAATAAAGACTGAAAGGTCAAAGGTATGAATCAGACCAGCTACGAAAATTAAATCGTTCTTCAATCGCTTTGGTTTAAATCAGACCTTTTTAAATCTTGAAATAAATAAAATAAGGTTTTAGAAATATTTTACACCATTTTTTTATTATTGCAGACTTTTTTTTAATGCATTTAAACATTATGTAGTATAATAAGCGATAACCCCTAACTATAATAGTCATATGATATCATATGATTTTGTAAAATTGTATGACTTTTCATATAACTAACTATAGTCATATCATAGTAATCATTCGATATCATTACGAAATCATTCGTCAAGTCATAGTCATATATTTTTATATTCTTTTGCATATGTAAAAAATTTCGGATTTGGTCTGATGATGACGCATTGTTGATGATGCGTTGTAAAATTCAAACTGAAAAAAATTAACGTCTGAAAAAAATATAATTATTAAACGTTAATTGCTTTTATAAATACTTAGGTATATGTTATATAATAAAAAATCTTTGAAACATGTTTTACATTATGATTTTCCTATAGAGCGGTTGGTTCTCTGATTTACGACACAGCTTATATAATGTTAAATTGTATTTATAAAAATATTTGATCAGTTTATTTTATTTGAAGAAATTTTATAATTCATCAGCAATTCAATGGTTAATTGTATTTTAACAAACATATTGGATTCGCACGAGTACCTATGTATCTAAAAAATGATAAGGACAACCTCGTTTTTTAATTAAATGACAATTATATTTAAATTATGAATTAAATATTTTGTCAGAAGGAAACCTAAAATAAAATATATTAAATATTTTAAATGGTCACGTATGTATAAACTCAAACAAAGATTTTCGAAGTCTGAAAATTCCCTATCGCCTTCTCGTACTAGTAGTTTTATGATTTTTTTTACACATGAGTATTTCAACAGAAATCCCTAATACACAACAGATAACAATATAAAAAAAAACGAAATATTTGGAAATCAGACCAAATATAAGACTAAAATTCTCAAATATGAGACTAAGTTTATTTATAAGAGTAAATTTCTCAAATTTTGCGATTTCCCTTTCATTACAAAACTGTCGCAAAATTATTTCGTAGATCATTATTTTCAATTACTAATGTTTCTTTTATATTGTTTCAGTTTAACCCAGTTTACCCAAGAATCATTTAGTGAAATAGTACAATTTCTAGTAGCAGTTTCCTAACTCAATAATATTTTTAATAATTACATTTTTAAAAAAAATTGGTTCTATACATTATATTGTATTATATAAATTATTTGCAATTTAAATCAATTAAACTTATATCTCATCATTTATTGAAGTATTAATATTATAAGTAAATATTTGTTAATTAAAGTTTATCAGATTTTAGTGCTAGAATTGAAAATGCAAATATGTACTCACTAATAATTAGCAAGTTTTTAATATTAGCTTTACTCGTAATTTTAAATTTTAAATATGTATGTAATTACATTTTTATTAATAATGTTAAATAGATAAGTATGTATGTATATATACAAATAAAATAATCGATTTAATATTTGGGTTTACAGAAGTTCATAAAATGCTCATAACTAATTTTGTTTTAAATAATAATACATTTTATTTACTGCACCAGCGATAAGCGATTTCAGTCTACCAATTTTATAATATGTATTACATAATCCAAGTTAAATTATAAAATTGAAATTAAATTCTTAATTAACTTTAATTTGGGTTATTCCAAAAAGTTTCCAAGATAGTTTTAAAATACATAGTGTCCAAATTTATGGTACAAATTCATTTGAAATTAAAACGAGAAACATTATATAAAATGCAATATACCGTAGCTTTACTATAAATAGAATTATTTGCTTGAAAACAAAAAAAAATGCATTAAATATCCTTTAAAACCACACACCTTCGAAACTTTTGAGCCCACAAGATAGCTCCACATACAAAAGTTTTGTTTTCACATTATTTCTTACATGGTCGTATATATGTGAAGGCCCTCATTAATGAATCAATCTATATAACAGGATTAAAAAATGTTAATATACCAACACCAACCCTTCAAATTTTAGAGCGACATTTAATTTAAAAAAAAATTAAAATGTTTAAAATAAAATTTAAACAGAGAGGCTATGTGGAAGCCCAATGTTCCCTAGAGGAATGATAAGGGATACATATCTTAATACATATTATATTTTAACATGTGTTAATAGTTTTTATTAATTTTTTTTTTTTTTTAAGCGCTAACTGTTCAACTGTTAGGCGAATAAGCCTGTCTATACCATAGGTACATGTTGGAACAGGGCAGGCTGTCATATTATATTCGTATTATTAGAATTGGTCTTATTGAATTCCACATACAATTTAAACATGAGATAGTACTAGGTTTTATAACATGTAGAAACATCTTAGATTTTCAATATTTACAATTCTATTTTTTTTTTATATTGTAATATTTTATATTTTATGGTATTCTATATCTGCGAGTTATATTATTTAATTAAATTATTTGTTTATATTTTGCATTTGTTTATATTTTTTTATATTAAAGTATTTTTTATTAAAGATTTATAATTATTAATTATTGATTATGCCATTAATTTGAACCCAATGGCGAATGGTAGCTGAGTCTAGTCTAGTCGAAAACCAGAAAAGTTTTTTCACTTTCACTAGAATTCGAACCTGGGCCCTTCCGCATGAAAGGTCGGCACTCAACCACTGTGCCACCTATCTGAAAATGATTTAATTTTGTAGAAAGTGTAACTTGATTTTTTAAATTGTAAAAAGTTCTTATTATAAATTTCTATAAAATTAAAAATATTATTACCCACGAAGTATTTTTTTTAATTTCTAGGACATTCTTTACCCAAAACTTATTTATAAAGTATTGTTTAATTTTTAAAATATATTTCTTAAAGCCTTATGTTTTTTTTATTACATGTTTAATTGTTAACTAATATCTTAATAAATTTTGCAATTTCTTATTTTTGTCCAGGCGGTATTAGAGCTGGATTAGCCCCTCGCTATTTATTCTAAATTTTCTTAAACAAATTAATATCAGTTGAAGAAAGAACAGTATAAATATACCTAGGAAACTCAACACTTTACAGACGCGGCTAAAAAACATAGCCCCTGTGGTATAGGGATAATATGTGACGAACCAGTTATAAGGTTTGCTAAACCAATGGCAAGCCACGCAACGGTCCGTCAACTAGAAGCAACTGCTATAATGAACCGCCGGTTCAACTCATACCAAGAGTTTCTGGGGAGGTACAAACAGCAAGAAAACGAAAAAGATCCTAAAATTAAAAAGGGAGGATCTTAGATTAATTACAGGGATAAGCACGGGTCACCTAATGCTCAGAGCCCATGCAGCAAAAATAGGTAGAGCAACCACGAGTATATGCAGAGGCTGTGGAAGTGAGGACGAAACAGTTCTCCACGTCCTATGCCAATGTGTAACCCTAGAAAATCTAAGACTGAGAATCTTAGGAGGAACGTACTGGGATGACTTCAGCACGGTAAGGGAGTTAGACCAGGGTAAATTGTTGAGCTTCATGAAGGGGATAGAATGGCTCAATGAGGAGCTGTAAGTATTGCGAGCGACTCTGAGAGCAGGGGTGCATAACGGGCCGCAAGGCCCAGGTGTAAGGGAGACTTACTTTCCCCCCCGTCTAAACAACAACAACAACAAACTCAACACTTGTAGGTATATCTGGTACATACTAAATTATCAATTTTAAAAGTGTTGCCAATTAAAATAACTAGTTGGAATTAACGTAAAAGAACCCTTTTAAGAAAATTTAAAGCATTTATTTCCTGGTTAACAATAATTATAGGTTGGTACCTACTTCCTTTTATAAATCTATACTCTTATGTATTTATGTAAATATACATATCTTCTTTCAAAAATAATCTAGATACCAACATACATAACTACTACTTATTTTACTATTTTTTATTTTGTCTTTATTAAAAATTTTTAAAAATTAAATAAAACATAACCTGCTCAATAATTTTTCCGCTACACATTAAAACAATTTTTTTTTTTCCAAATTATTTTATTCATATAAAAGTACCTACGTATGTATATATAATTAGGTATGTACGTTTGTATATACTTAACACTTATGTCAGAACTTTTGTTATTGAAATAATTTTAATTACATAATTAACAAGAAAAAATTTAAATAATGTCGTAAAGCCGGTAAATGATTATTATAAAATACAAATCACGATTTATAACAATAATAAGAAGTGCAAGTGCTGTCTGATCTATATAACGGTATTAATTACAATTTATAATATAACCATAAGCAACAGAAGGCATTATTCACATTTACGATTTACCTGCAATGAATTTTATATAAAATATATGAATGCATGCATGTAAAATACAAAAATACAGTATTACTTGTTTATATATGTATGTAAAAATTTCAAAAATTTCAATATTGATATGCATAGTGATGCCATTTTGACAGTATTCCGGTCAAATTTGACTGGAAAAAATATTCTTTGACCGGAAAAAAATTCGAAATATTTTGACTGATTTATTTTTTTATTTGACCGCTTTTGACATAATTTCGTTTCGGAAAAATTTAAAATATTTTAAAAAATATTCGTTTTTCGCACGAATAATACAAGAAAAAACCTAAAAATTCAGTTATTATTCCAAAATACCACTAGAACTGATACAAAAAATTGGTAAAAAGGATATATATAAAAACGATAATGAAGAAGATATTGATATTTCCTTTATGGATGACATTTTTTAATTCTTTTGAAAATATATATTTTTTTGTTATATACATATTACACAAGTGCAATAAGATTTATATATGTATAACGTAGCGTCCAGTTAAATAGATATTTTGTTGTTTAATTTATGAAATAATTTTTGTTCATGAAATAATGTTTTTGATTAATATTAGTACAAATTTTTATTTTGACTGATTTTTTGACAGCATTTTATACTAAAAACTTTTGACTGGATTTTTTGACTGAATTTTTTAAAATGTTTTCCAGTCAAACTGTCAAATTTGACCGAATTGAAAATTTTGAAGTGGCAACACTGCTGAGCATTATATTATTCTGATTTTAATAGTTATGTATATACATAGTTGAATTATTTATTAACACTTAATAATTTGCGGTTTATATTTACATACTTCATTACCAAAACCGCATAATTGATTGTGATCTGATTTTTTTTTTTTTTAAATTACCAAAAACCTGAAAATTTACCTATAGAAATAGTTTTTAAAGAAATCAATATCAAAATAACGAATTTAAAGTTTGTAATATGTTTGTAGTTATGTTTTATCTTGTTTTTGAAAGCAATTTAAAAAAAAATATGTATAAACTTTATTCATATGACATACAATACAATATAATATAAACTTTAAATAGTACATACATATTCACAAAACAAATCTTAAAAGAAAATAAACAAAAAAAAAAATATCGAACTATTTAAAAAATATTTCGAAATTAATTCTACTACAAGCTAAGCTCCCAACTCTCAAGTACAAACAACTAGTCACTAAAATAATACAACAAAATCAAATCAATTTTTTAATCAAGAGTTGCGAAGCTTTTTAATTATAGTTTTTACCTGTCTGATTAAAGTTTAATTTGTTTAACGAATAACGAATATTCAAAAATTTATTGAAAGAAACAGTTGTAAACAAAACACGACATAGTACGGATTAAAGAATCGGAATAATTTTTTTTTTTTTAAATTAATATAACGGTATATTTGTTATTTAAAGTTCGAATTCGATACAAATTATTAGTTTAGAAACGAATTTTTATTCTATAAATTTGTGTTTATAAAAATTTTATTTATTTTATTTTATTTTGATAAAAGTTTTAAAATTTATAAAAAATATTATCTATAAATAGTATGTACTTACCTAGTTATATATTATCGAAAAATTTACAAAGTACATTGTATACCTACCTATATTTATTACAAAATTGGCGCCTTTTTCTTTAATGCAAAATAAAGTTGTGTTTAATTGAAAATTTAAATATTGAAAACACTGCATTTTATTTTTAATTTTTTTTTTATTTTAATATCGACTTTCAAAATACATTTACGTATTTAGTACCGTTACTTTTATTGGTTTGCAATAATGTTTGCAATAGTTATAAATAAACTATCAAGGACAGATTAACATAATTATTTAAAAAATATACCTATTACATATTAACATTCCTTGATCAGAATTTAAAATTTTCCATTGTAAAATTTTTATTATGTACTAAAGTTAAATTAATTTTTTAAGCCAAGTTTTTTGCACAATCAAATTTTTAAATTTATAATAATATTTCACTTTGATATGTTTTATAAATGGTTTTTATTTTTTAATTGTACAAATAAATAAATGACAGATTATCTATACATTGTACTAGATTGTGCAGTACAACTAACTGTATGATCATTTATTATATATTGATACATCTCCAAAACCATTGGCTTTGTCCTAAAAGCAATTTTTCCAACTCCAGACCATCTTACTTTTAAATTAAAGTCAATATATGAAAATAGGGCTTAAAATTTTTGTGCTATTTCAAAATAAAAATTTGGACTTACGAAGTTTTATATATAAATTTGAAAATAGGGTTCAACAACAAAGCGAATAGTGATAGAAATACTTTTGGTAACAAATAATTAAACGTTTAATTTTGAATTTAAAAAATTTTATAAATTCATTAACGACAAAATTATCTGTGAAAATGTCAAACTTAAAATTCAATTAAAAACGTCTTTATAAATGTTGACAATTACTTTTAACATTTTAATTATATTTTATTGAAATTTATGCATAATTTTAAATATTATAACGTTTTAACGTTTTATTCACAGAAATATATTTATGTCGAAAGTAAAATATCCAAAACTTATAATAAAATTAGAACCCTAATCATTTCCACAATTAGTAAAAGAAATTTGATTCCAAGGGTAGCTGTTTTTTTTTTTTGCTAAGAATAGAATTTGACATTTGATAAAAAATGAGGTTAGGTTTTTGTTTTGTTATGTTCTTTTCAATTTCAACTTTTAATAATAATAAATAATTGAATTGAAATTTTGAAAGATTATATACATTATATATAAATATATTTAATACCATCTGTTTCAAACAAATAATAATCAAAATAAATAACGCATTTAAACCAAATTCATAAGTTCAATTCGTTCAACAAAGAAAAAAACATTTCAAGAATTTTATACCGCATAAGTGAAAAAGTTACATAATGAATAATTATTTAAAGGATTGTTTTAAACTAAGAAATCTTGTAAACATATGTTATGTTCTTGGAAATGAAAGTTGTGATTTAGATTCAGCAGTATGCGCTTTGTCGTTGGCATATTTTTATGAAAATAATAAAGATAAAATATATAATACAAAAAATTACAAAGCATTTGTACCTATACTTAATGTATCCCGAAAAAATTATCCAATTAAAACTGAGGTATCATACTATTTCAAACAAAACGAAATTGATACTGATAATATTTGCTTCATTGATGAGGTAAATGAATCATCACTAGAGAATAATGATATTATTTTGGTAGATCATCACTTTTCACCATATAAAAAATCAGTTATACAAGTAATAGACCATCATCAATTTGATCCAAATGCAAATTTAAGAAATGATTGTGATACAAAAATTGAATTAGTGGGTTCATGTTCATCTTTAATAGCAGATTTAGTATTAAAACTAGAAGATAATGAGCCTTACAAAGAAATATTAAAACTTTTATATGGTCCAATTGTCCTAGATACAGTTAATTTTTCAAAAGAAGCAGACAAAGCTAGACCTTTAGATTTTGATGTTTGTAAGCAAATTGAGGAAAAATTATGTATAAACAAAGAATATAAAGAAAAAATGTTTAAAAATTTAGTTGAGGCACGAGCAGCTGTTGACGGTTTAAATGCTTATCAAATTTTATTTAAAGATATGAAATTAGTATCAAACCAAACTAAATCTTTTAAAGTTGCTATACCAGGATATCCAATTCTAACACAAGAATTTATTAAAATGGAAAATGCAGAAGTTTACATTAATGATTTTGCTAAATCACAAGATTGTGCTATAATAGTTTTAATGGGAATGAAAGTTAACGGAAATGATGTGCAAAGAGATTTAGGAATTATTAATATTAATGATAAGGAACTATTTGAAAATGTTGTTAATGGTATAAAGTTGTGCAATGAGCCAGATTTGGAATTGGAGGAATATACAGATTGTAAATTCTTAAATGGTGTATTTTATAAACAAAATAATATTAAAGCGTCTAGAAAACAAATTTTACCTTTAATAAAGTCTATAATAAAATAATATTATTTTTGTTTATACTTTCAAATAAATTTCATTTATTAAATTTTAAACGTTCTGATTTGATATATGTGTAAAATACATATTTTATTTCCGTACTTTTTATCAGTTAATTAAACATAATCTAGTTTGAATTTTTTTTAATACTAATTTAATTAAAAATATTACATTTAAAAGTCTTCAGTGCAAAATACATGCACATAAGTATATACCATAAGTACATACTTTTCATTCAATTATTTAAATTATTATTATTCGTTGTTGTTATTCCAACTATTTTGCGAAGAAAATATATTAGCTTTTTATAATACTTCTTTTTTTAATCGTTTAATATTTTTTTTTGTACGATTATAGGAATAATTTTACTTTCTAGCATAACTTTAGTTGATGTAACTTGAATAGAAGTACACGTTTTTGCGCAAAATTTGTTGGAGTGAACAGAGCGCAATTTTCTTTGTATGCCATCCGGAAAATGAAATAGAAAGTGAAAATTTATTTCCATTGACTGAAAATACATGTTTATCAGCTATGTAAAAAAGTAATAAAAAAGTATTTCTTTTTTGTAAATGTTAGTATATCGCGATTAGTGGAAGACAAACTAACTATATTTGATTGTTTGTAGGTTATTGCAGGAATATTATTACATATTTTCCGGTTTTCTAATTTTTCTATTTTGTCGTTTTTTTTGTTTTGTTTATTAATATTTTTACATATTATTTAATAGTGAACTTTATCAACGTAAAGTAAAAAATAAAATAGTCGGAATAAAATTTTTTAAAAAATTTTTATATTTATTTTGATTTTTTATATAATCAATTTTTAGGAATTTTTTAAATTTATTTTACTTATTTTTTTAAAATAAGTCAGTTTTTTAAATCATAATATTTCAATAACGGAGTATAATTTTTATTACGTTCAGGAACTCTATTTAAGACAACATGAATCAAAGGTAAGATTTATTCAATTTAATATGAAATTTATCTAATTACAATTAATTAAAAGTATTTGAACGAATTGATTATTAATACATTTATTATAATATTTTACTAAATATTGTTAATTTAGTATGTATATAAATATTTAATATTTATTATTATTTAGCAGTATTTATATATTATATATAACTAAATTAAGAATATTAACATAATAGATAATAATATAAGCTTAATATTAAAAAATTCATTTTAAAAATAAATATTTTTATTAAAAAATAATTTTTATAAATATTTTTGAATATCCAGTTTTTACCACAAACTAAATATAAAAATTATTCTTAAAGCTAAAAATACTTTTTTATTAAATTATAAAATTTAACTATTTATTATATATTATTAACATATAATGACCTTCTAATAAAAAACAATAGCTTTTAATGTTTTTTTTTTTAAAGTTCTATCACGAACACTGCCTAATTATATTAACATATGAATAATTAAAAATAAAATTATTATTTAAATATAGTAAGTTATAATTAAATTTAGTTCGACTTGTACCTAGCTATAACATATTAATTTGAAAAGCTTTTAGATAAATTGTGCAAGCAACGGTTAAAAAATAATCTTAGATAATAGTCAAATAATAGTAATTAAAGAAACTATATTTTAAAATATATTATTATGGTAGTGATTCTAAGTAAATTTGAATAACACGATATCAAAGATTATGATAACTATAGTTATTATATAATCTTTGCCGATAGTTTAATTTTTAAAATACCACTATTAAGTGCACTTAATGTTTACTAACCAAACAAAAGGAAATATTCATTTAGAATTCTAATTGTCTAAGATATAATTTTTTTTTTAAATGTATAATATTTGAATATTGACTTAAAAGTTTAAAAAATTTTTTATAACAACGTGATTAAGCTTTGATAAAACTAACTGATATTTTTAATATTCTTCTATTTTCACAGATTTTAGTTTCGTTTTTTTCCTTCTTTTTCATTACGCAATTTGAATAATATTGTGCAATCGAAATTATTGACAAATTTCAGTTTTAATGAATAATATAGAAACCCACAAATGTTAACATCTAAATATTTTTAATAATCATTAGGAATTCTTATAAATTTTTCAAAATAATGTAGGTTTATTTTTTTTATATTAACATAAAATTTTTTTTAAGTGATAATCCATACGCTTGGATCATTTATCTATGTCATATATACGTATACGGTATACATAATATTATATATTATTAAAAATCTTCAAATACATATCTAACTATTCAAATTTTTGGTGTTTTGTATTTCCTTAAAAAATATTTACATGAATAATTAGCAAATAAAAAAAAACCAACAATGACCTAGACCTTATCATAGTAAAATTTAAAATATTTATAAACATTTGATATTGAATATCTAGGTAAATTTTTCAAAAATTTTAAAATGTTGATATTTTTTATTATATTGTGTGTGCCAGTTGTTGCCAGAATAAATTATACCTATATAATATATGTGAATTATTGGAATTAAGCTTAAATTGATATAAAAATGTCATAAAAAATGATAGGTATTATTTAATTTAATTTTAATAATATTTAATTATTAATCTAGTTAAATTAAATAAAATTTTTAGGTTAAACTTAAATTCTTTACTTTAACTGGTGTTATGTAATTTTGTAATTCGAGCATTTTTTAATAATTTTGCAAGCAGTTCAATAACCTCTTCTTGAGTGACTGCATTAGAAAGCATCTCAATGTTAAAGAGCTTATTATTTTTATAAACCGTGCACAAAACCAAACAATTTTAATGACGGTGCAGAGTGATTTAATTTAATTATATTAATTTATAATAAAGTGTTAAATAAAATAAATAGAATTTGTAATATCCATTTCTAATAGCAGTTAGCACTGATATTTCGTAAAAATATTTTCTCAACACAATCAAGTTTAAATAAAATTAGAAAAAAAATATTCAGTTAAATATTAAAATTTAAACTAACTTATTTTAATAGAAATTAGTTTTGTTTTGTATTCCAAGTTTACATCCGAACAATCCGCTAATAATAAAATTAATTCTTTGTTATATATTATAAATTTCAAGAAAATTATATGTAGATTATATAATATTAAATGTTATTATTTATTAAAATACAAATAAAAAAGTATAGAAGCTAATAAATATTTTAAAGTGAGAAATTCTTATAGAAAATTCCGAATAATTTTATTAGTAAATAAATATTTAAAATAAACTAATAATAATAAAAATAAAAACTGTTAATTTTTAAATATTGGTTACTATATAATTAAATCAACAGATTCTCATTAAATATTTAACCTAAAGTTTATATTACAAAACAAAGTTCATATTGAGTTTGTTGAGTTTTTAACTTTATTAATCTTAAAATACTGTAAATATAAAGTCAATATTTTTATTTACTTAAAGTAATATTTTACAAAAAAAAAGCCAATGAATGTAAATTTATTCAAGTTCATATATAGTGTAACTTGACTTTACGTTAAATAGAAATTTTTACTAATTTTTATTTGTAATTTCACGCTTTTGAAAAAAGATTTAAGTGTATTCCAAAAGTTATAAAAAGATTGTAAATACATCTGTCTGACTAACGGCGCAATAGTAAATTTAAACTAAAAGGTACTTTACCTCTTAGTTTAAATGTCTAATCTAATATTCAAACTTCCTTAGAATCCATTAGGTTATTCATTGAAATAGATTGTATATTAGGGCAATACACATTGTTGTTGTTGTTTAGAAGGAGGGGAAAGCGAGTCTCCCTCACACCTAGGCCTTGCGGTGCACTTAGTGTGTTAATTACTATAAAACCATATGAAACTTACCTAAAGGTAACAATTCCTAATTAACTTCACTGATAACATTCAAAACATATTTGTAAGTTTTTTAACTATCATATTGGTCTACAAGTCAAAACTGCCTCAGTAAAAAATTAAAATATCAATCTAAAACCCTTTTTCTTTTGAAACTCAAGGGATTATTTTAGAAACTGTATAGATGTCGGACATAAAAATTTAGGGATTTTAATAAACAATGTCATTTAATAGATAGTTCTGCATATTTTTGCACTTTATTACCGTTTATATTTTGTGTTTCTAATTTTTTAAGCTCATGATTGAAGCAAACATGCTTTAAATAAAACGTATTTATATTTTGTAGTGTTTATTTACTATTCAATGACAATTCTTGAAGTCAAGTTATCTCAAAGCTTTGCAGTCACCGGTATAATCGGACATTCATATACAAACACTAAACATATCATTGATAATTTATTGTTATTATTAAGTAAATTTGTTTAAAATACTTATAAAGTTTCCAGTTATTGATAGACAAAGTTCAAATGCGAAATTCATGGTCGCTAATCAGAGCCGTTTATTTACTTGGTTTGTTTTAAACATTTTAAAAAAAAACTTATCGTTTCATAATAAAACTTATTCAAGGAAAAAATAAACATAATATTTAGAAACCATTTGATTATGTATCAAATTATGATTATTTATAATATATTTAACCCCTATATTATATCAGAAATTTTTAATTGTATAGATGTAGAATGAAGCTATAATGTTAAATAAACCCTTAGGAATCCATGTATAATTTTTGGGTTTATTGAACGAGTTTATTATATAAAAATACAACTTCCATAATAATTTAAAAAATTTAATCACTAATCCACACTAAATAAACAAATGTTTTTTTTTTAAATATTTTTCCCAAGTTATTATAAAAATTCAAAAACTTTTGTTTAAATTTAGTAGTAATTAGTGAATAGATCGTGATTACGTGTTATTTTATTCTACTATTTATCGTTATTATCAATAAAAACAAAAGTGTAAACAAAATATTTTAGATTTATTATATATTGTTTAATAAATCTAAAATATTTTGTTTACACTTTTGTAATAATTCAGCAATAATTCTAAAATATTTAAATTTTACTTTTGATTTAAGTTAACATTACAAATACCAAAATTTAATATAAATATTTATACAATAACTCGTTTTCAGTCAATCATTTTACAAATATTTAATTTTAAATATAAATTTTGGTAGGTACAAACTGCCAATGAAACAACTTTGCTGTTTTATTTAATTATTTCTTATTTAAAATTATATTAAGGAAGTGTTTCTGCTTCAGTATTTCCGAAATACATTATTTAATAGTTTTTTAATTTGATTATACAGGGTGTATTAATAGGGTAAAAAACCACAATAGATAACCGTTTTATTCTAAATTAGGAAGTTGCTTCTAATAAATCTAAAAGTGCTTAAATACTAGTTAATTATAATAATATGCTAAATAATTTACGCCGTTTCGAGGGAAATAAGTCAACCATACAAAATAATTACTTTTATTCAATTTGGTCCCCTTATACACACTATACATATCCATTTTCGAAAGAGGATCAGCTTTTATATTAAACACTTCATAATATGGGTACAAATTCTATACTTGCCTTCATTGAAGAGTGTTCCAGATTTTTGTTTTTTAATCTAGTAGAACCAGATTTAAGCCCTTGTTATAAAAAGCCCTTATGACTTTTTAAATTCGATTAAATGTAATTAAAATAGTATTACATATACTTCTTAGTTTTATTAATGCTCTTAAACATTTTAAAGCAATATTTCTTAAACTTTAATTTTCATTATTATTTTTCATTTCAGTCTTCAATCAGATAATATAACAACAAAATTACGACAAATATTAAAAAATACATTGGATTTTGCAATATTATTTATAAAATTCTTCCATGAATTAATAATTTGGATAATTCAATTATTTTTACCTTATGATCTCAAAGATGTTAGCCAGGATATCGTTTTAGTAAGCAAACAATAATTTTCTTTTAATTTTTTTTATTAATTTTAAATTTAATTTAGATTACTGGAACTGGTCATGGAATCGGACGTGAATTAGCTTTACAGTATGCTCAACTAGGAAGTAAAGTTATTTGTGTTGATATAAATGAAAATTTAAATCAACAAACTGTTGATGAATTGAATTCTATTCGTAAAGGATCTGGCTATCATTATATGTAAATTAATAATTTCTATATATAAATTTAAATTAGCTGTAATTGTGATTTTAATTTTAATTTTAGCTGTGATGTTTCAAATCGTGATTCAGTATTGGAATTATCTAATAAAATTAAAAAAGATGTAGGCTGTGTAACAATATTAATTAATAATGCTGGTATAATGCCAAGTCATTCAATAGATCAGCATACAGAAAAAGAAATAAGAGCAGTATTTGATGTTAATATTTTATCACATTTTTGGACTGTTGAAGCATTTTTTCCACATTTTTTGGAAGCTGGTCAAGGACATATTGTTAGTATGTCATCAATAGCTGGTTTAGTTGGATTAGCAAATTTAGTACCATATTGTGCTTCAAAATTTGCAGTGCGTGGTATGATGGAAGCATTAGGTGAAGAAATTAGAGAAGGTCCCTTGAATGGAAAAGTATTACGCAATAGATTTAATATTTGTAAAAGTTAATAATGTTGTTTTTTTTATTTTTTGATTTTATAGATTCACACAACGACCGTTTGTCCATATATGGCTAATACTGGTTTATGTAAGAAACCGAAGGTCAAATTCCCATCAATTTTAGGTTTATTGGAACCAAAAGAAGTTGCAAGTGCTGTGATATATTCTCAACGTGCATATAAAACAATAGTTACAATACCAAGTGGCTTATTTCCATTTTCAAACTTTTGTCGTACACTTCCATTTAAATGTAGTTTACTTTTAAAAGATTTTATTGGCAGTGGTGTAGAATCAGATCTTTCGTAAAATTAATATATGTTTTGTTTTATACAAATTGAAATGTTTTTGTGTTTGGTTTTTAAAATTTTTTTAAGATATTTATATTTTTATGTGTTATTTTAATATAATTTTAAAACATATACATATTTTTAATTAAAGATGATTGTGATGTAGAGTGCATTCACATTTGCTATTGTATTATAATATGTTTTAATTGATTTTAATTTTTGTCAAAAAATAGTTGTAAATTTAATTATAAGAAAATTAATAATAATTTGAAAAAAAAACTAAAATGGTTTTAATTTTGTTTTTTATTTTACAATAGGTTTTTATTTAATTCTAGACGTATATAAAAAAACAAGAAGAGACGATTATATCTGATAAAATTCAAAATTCAAAATTTTTGAAAGGAAGATTTGAAATTTTATTTTTAAGTTGTGTACAATTATTGAAGTTGGATCAATTGATTCAAATGATTAAATAATTTAAATTTAGGAATATAGAAACGGATTAAGGGATATTTTGAACATAGGATACTATGAATTAAAACATTTTTTGTTGCGCAGGTACTGCAACTATGAACTCGCACTTCCAGTCAAAATATAAGTATTATGACACTTTTCCGTTTATATTACATTTATTTTTCAAATAAATATGAAATATCATGTATGTATATTCTATTAGAAGATCGCCATTAGACTAAGATAAATGGAAAATCAAGGACAGATTTAATATATCTTTCTATGCTTTTTTACCCTTTTATCATTTGAATTTAATTAAAAAACAATTTATTTATTTAATTTTAAATAAACCAAATAGGTATATATGAATACTTAAGAACATTTAACCTATTACTTTACCAAATTCATACATTTTAAGAACTTTCAAATTAGTAATACGCTTCAGTATCCTAAAAGAATAATTATAGAATAATGACTGTGAAGTGAAAATAAAATATATCTTTCGTATCTCAAAATCATATAACGACTTATACTAGTCTAATAATATCATCTATACCTACGATGGAAGTGAAGTGAATATACTATTTAAACAAGTTTCCCAATTTATCGCATGACCTTATACCACTCGATCGCTAATTCACATGCTTTAAATACTTGACTTTCATACTGTATCGTAATCTTTTTAATGATCTTAATTGCTTTAAAAAAAAATGGGTTTTATTAAGATTAGAAAAATTAGAAAATATTAGAATCATTTCAGTTTTATTATGATGTATTATTATACCCGTGTGACTATAGGTCAAAAATTAATAATAATATAAAATTTGCCATTACGTTTTTAACGAAGAGAAGGATGGGCGAGGGGGTTGATATAGACTCAAAGGCATGGATCGAATCAGAATTGAAAAGTAAATTTATCTAACAATAGGCGTCGAGTACCTGCCATACAACTTTTTTTTTTATATGAGCATTACTCTATTACTATTCAAGCTGGGTGTCTGAAAGTTTGTCTTTGAATAGTTTAGTTTTACGGAAAAAGTTTGTGCAAAATTTATTTGGGATTTGGCAGTGGGTTCGAGTGGTTGCCATACAAATTCTTTTTTATATGAGTATTACTATAAATCTAAAAAAACTGGATGTGTGAGATTTTGTCAATAGTAGTTAATTTTTTGTACATAACTGAAAGCCTAATAAGTTATGTATTTAAAATTTTGTGAAAAGTAATTAACCGAATGATATAATGTTGATATTACGGTCATACGGGTATCTAAGAGTTGACACAGTCTACTCTACTACACTATTCCTCGTTTTTAATTATACGTAATTTCACGGTTTATACATAATTAGATAATAGCATAAAGTAAATATAATATTAATTATATTTACTCTATGATAATAGTTTATTTATATTACAAACAATATCTTCTTCCATACTTTTCACATTTTTTTTTTTTTGGATAATTGATTTTTTAAATAATTGATTATAATTTGAGTAATATTGAGTTACCTTTATACTTTGGAACAAACTTTACTTTTAATAAAGTAGTTACTATCAACTAAGATGAACTAGGGTAAGCCCATCTTACCCACCGAGGCCTAGAGTAAGCATTTGGTTAACAAACCGAGAGGGTTCGAGTTCGATTCTCGTACGTCATGAATTTTTTTAATGACTTACGAAATTTATGACGTTTAAATAAAGAATTATTGAAAAATTATTTTTCTTTGCAAATCCCAATGGTGACCAAATATAATTTAAAATATACAAATATATAATAAAAACAAAATAAATAATACTACTTTTAAATTGATAAAAAGTATTGAAAGTGGGTGCACAACGGGCCGCAAGACTCACGTGTTGGGTAGGATGCAATCATCTAATTAACGTGGTTTTCATAACACCAAATGTTTGAATTTTATCATATTAAAGTCAAAATGTACAAAGTGTAGCTTCGGAAAAGCTATAATTTACACAATATAATCGATTTTTTTTGTTGTAAATATTGTTTTGAAAAAAATAATTAAAAAGTAATTTTCATTAAAATTAAAAAAAAAAAAAACAAATTAAGCCGGGAAAATATTTTCTAAATTTGAAATTATTTCGAAATTTTAATAAAAATTAACAATTAAAAACCGAAAAAACTGATTTTTGATAATACATATTATTTACCAATTAATTTTTTTTAAATATCAAATCATTTTTAAATTATCAAACAAAACACTCATAATTATTAAAATACCATTGTTTTTATTAGATTCCGCCGGATATTAAAAAAAAAAATTCCAAATTTAGTAGTTGCATACATAATATTATAAAAGTTAAATAACTTTCATAAAATTTAGTTATGTTTTTTATTTTTGTTGACATTATCAGGTCAAGGTCATTCATTCTTTTTTTTTTCTGTTTTTGTTTTCATTCCCATTTTGGTTTTTTTATTTCTTTTCAAAAATTCAACCGAACAGATGGTATTTGGTGGTCATTACAGATGGTGTTAAAAATGTATCTTTAATAAAGAAAAATAATAACAGTTTACTAATTGATCAGATTGGTAACACAAATCTTTAACACATGATCAAATACATATATGTATATGTATATAAATGAAATTTAAAATATACATACAAATAAACATGTAATAACATAACGTTATAATGCGTAATTTTATATATGATATAAAAAGTATAACAATTTCATGATATTGGGAGCTTTATTTAAAAGAATGAGTATAGCGCTAATGAAAAGTATTCAATGAATTTTCAATGACATTATTTTTACTTTTAATGCTTTTTTTGTTTTTGGAAATTTTTTCGTTGAAAGTTAATTTATTACTAAAAAATTAAAAAAAAAAATTTTTATTACTAAATAAATATAAAAATATGTTTTTATTTAAAGAAAATTTCATATAAAATACAATAATCATATAGAATCAGACTTTTAGATATTAGATGTATACTAAACATAAGTATGTTAATGCATACTTACATTTATTCTTCATTTACCTCTTCATCTTCTTTTCGTTTTGTTCTAATCTTCTGAAAACTAATATTAGTTGATCTTTTTACTGGATCTTCACTTACTGAAAATATATCCGATTCATAGGTATTTTTTAAAAATGATCTAAAAGATGTTGAATTCAAAGCCCTTACAATTTCCTAATTAATTAAAATTTAAATTAAAAATTATTGTTGTATAGGTATGTTATATTTGCAATAATACTTACATTAGCCAACGGTTTATAATGTTTATAATAGTAACGTTTCGTTTTTTTAGCTGGTATTAAATCAACTAATTCACGTACAGTTGATCCTACATTTTGAAATGGTAATTGTATATTAATCTCTTGATCATCATCATCTTGAATACTTAATAAACCGGCACTGCGTGATTTTATTCTTTCACCCAATTTTCCCCAAATTTTTAATTCATCATTTGATCTGGTTTTTCTCTGGTGTTCAGTAATAACATCCTTAGAGATTTCAATTAAATTATCAGCAAAATCAGCAGCATGTAATCCTAAACCACCTACAAAACCACTTAAATGACGAGTTCTAATTGCTTTTGATATACCTTTAGCCAATTCTGTAAATTCAGCACCCTGTGCTTGTCTAACTTTTCTACTGGGTTCTAATGTTTGACTAAAAGCATTATACACAATAACTGGTAAACGATGAAATGGTATCATATTTATAATATGATTTTCATTACTTATACCATTTGTTTGACGTTTTTTTTTAATATTATTTGTTTCAAGAGAATTCATATCATTATCAGATTCTTCATTATCATTTGTTGGATCTTGATCTTCAGTATTGTTATCATTCGCATCTTTGTAATCATCATCATAATTTTCATTTAAATTTTCTTTTATATCTTCTTTATCTTTTTCATTACCGTTATTATTACAGTTATCAATATCGTTACATTGAGTTGTTTGGCAATTTTCGTCACATTGATTTTGACAATTGTTTTGACAATTGCAATTGCAATTTTCTGTAACACTTAAATTTATAAAAATTAAAATTCCTAAAATTAATATTGTGATGTTATTATGTTTCATTTTTGGAATTAAAATTAAAACTAAATATTAAGTAGTTTGTAACTGACATCTATATATAAGTAACATTTTGCTAAACTAAGCAAAATATAGTAAATTGCATTTTTCTTTTTCTTTTTTTGGAATTTTAATTGTAAAACATTGATCATGATCTTGATGCTTTAAATAATTAAATTATTTTGCTGACGATGAACGAATATTTGTTAATTGTAATTGTAATACAGAATACTTAAATATGACTTAAATAGATTCATACAGTTAAACTCGATTAAAATGAACTGCTTTGTTATGTTTCTTTCCTGATCCATAATTTGTCAAATATGATAATGACAGCGAGTTGTAGCACTGTACTGTATAAAAAGCGAGTTAAAACTAAGTAAGTTAGTAAATGATTAAAAATGTTGGTTTATAATAATAAAAAATACATTTTGAACTTTTTTCTGATGTCATTAGTATGGTAAAACTATAATTGTAAGTTGTATTTCTTTTCAAGGGACCTGTACAAAATCTATAAACGCGTATATAATGATCTAAGATTAAATATAACTCACATATTTGGGTTGACGCCACATCTACCTCGTTGAACTTTCTCGAACGATTCAAAAACGCGTCATTCGTCTAATTAATAATCCCAACGTAAGTAATACTATAACCTGACTAGACTATGACACTAGCTCTGTTGAAATAAAATCACTGATGCCTCCTCTCAAACAATTCCAACTAACCATCAGATAGAAAGAAAATTAACATGCCTACTAAGTAGAACTAAGCGTATTCTCCCGTTATAGTATCGTTTGTTGTCCAAACTGCAAAAATATGAAATTTATTGACATCAAATTTGAGAAGAATCACAAGAGATTTTTTACAAATTTGTCTGTTAATTCCGTTACCCTCACCCCCATCTTATTAAATTCCACGTAACGTCTGTCTTTTAGTGTTAGTTTAGTTATCCTCAAATTTTCACATCTCCATCCAATTATATTCCAAGTAAACTCTGTCTTTTAGTGTTAGTTTAATAATAGCACATAATAGGTTCAAACTTTCCACAGTTTTGAAAGGCATGAAAGGCATTAATGTAATCTGTCGAATAGTGTGATACCTATATTGAAGAATTATACATCTTTGAAATTATTCGGATTAACCCTCCTAAATCACATTTATTCATGAATATGGAGGAAGTTAAGCAACGCAACTGGAGAAAAATGAGATTAATCAGATAGTCTCGCTTTATAAGGTGGAAGACAAACTGGATCAACCTATGCGTTGACAGGCTTATAGTCTAACTGCTAACAGTTCAATAGTAAACACTTAAAATAAAATCACGATACGGAGACCAGACTTGACTTGAATATTCAAGAAGGAGTGTAATAAAGCTATAAATAGTTAAAATAATTTTGTTAACAGTGTGATTGTAATGACTTTTAAAATCCATCCAATTTTCGCGACCAAACCCAAATCCGAAACACAATCCACCCTTGGAATAACGGTTAAGTTTCAATTTCAATTACATATGTTTTGCAATGTTTTAATACAATTTTAAATGACTATTAAAAAGATATCGAATTCAACTACGGTTATTATCTACGTACATTATAAACTTGCTGTAACGATTTATTTGTTTGGCTATGAAGTTTATGAACAAATGATCTAAATTTTTAATTTTTCTTGATTCAATTTTCCTTTTACTTGTTGAATCATAATAAATCTATAATAACTACTACTTAACAGATGTCGCTAACATTAATATAGAATTTTTTTCGAAGTTTTCAGAAATATAAGTTTATAAATATCATATCAAAAGCAATCAAAAGAATCAGCTGATTCATATCAATAATTTACTAAATAATTTAACAACATAACAAAACAATTTATTAAAAAAAAAAATTTCTGCAATAATTTCTGTTTAAAGTTTATATTCTTCTCTAAATTAATGTTGTATTTCTTATCATATAAAATAGTCATTTTTAAAATAAAGTGCAATGTCTTGTGAAGTAAAAGCGTTTGCTAATATTGATGAATTGAAAAAAGTGCAAGAACTATTTGGATTTGGCCATGGTTTTTACTATACACTTGTTAAATTATATACATTGTAATAACTTTTGTTTAATTTTTTTAGATGATAATTGGTTAAATGCAATAATGTACTCTATTTCACCAACATTAGAAACTATTGCATTTGCACATGGAAGTAAATTGATTTTTATGACATCACATTGGCTTCAATCAAATGACAAATTGCCAACATATAGTATAAATTACAAAGGTGAATTGGAGAATGAAAATGAAATAATAACTTCAATTATATGTTTACCGATTTTTGGTAATAATATTAATACTGGAGCTGATTGGACATGTATTGCAGTTGGTTTATCATCAGGATTAATTCAATTTTATACAGATTCAGGAATACAAATATTTTCACAGAGGTGGCATCCAGAAAATGTAATATTTTTAAAAGCACAATCCAGTAATAGATTAGTAGATGAAGTTCACATTGGTTACATATCATGTATTTGTGTCTTACAAGGTATTCATTTATTCCCGGTTTTAAAGGGCATGAAACAAATAATAATGAAAACTTCAAGGTCGAGCAATTTACAAGTTCCTGAAACTGTTCCATGTCGAAAATGGGAATATAAATCAAAAACTGGTGGATCAATTAATGATGCGGTTATTGTTGGCACCCAAGAATCTTGTACATTTGATCATTATTTAGAACAAAGTTTAGAAAAAGGTTTTTATGCAAAATGTCGAGCTGCCCCTCCGCAAAATTCTCTTGTAGTTGGAGTTGGTGTTAAACCATATATTGGATTTTATTATGCCAAAGAAGGTTATGTAACACCAGATTTTGGTGACGTAGCAAAAGCTGTAGCTAGTAAAGTAATTTCTGCTCTCCCAGGATGGCTTTTTAAAAGTTCTAATCAAAGCAATCAATCACAAACTAATGAAAACGAATCACCTACACAAGTAAGTGAACCAATGAATTGTAAATTTGGCATTTGTGATATTCAAAGACAAGGATTTAATGTTTGGATTGCTCCTGGTAACGAACTTGCGGCAGTCGCAGATAATTTACATAGAGTTATTCTAATAGATTTAAATCGAGGCGTGGCTCTGCGAATATGGAAAGGATACAGAGATGCACAATGTGGTTTTTTACGAGTAAAAGAAAAATCATTGAAAAATTCTGAGAAATCGGGAAAAAGAAAATCACTTTTTTTAGTAATATTCGCTCCACGAATGTCTTGCTTAGAGATATGGGCTCTTCAAAACGGCCCTAAAGTGGCAGCATTTACTGTAAGTAAAAACGGGCAACTTTCTTATAATACACATAGTTTAATGGCTATACCAAGTGGTGCTAAACCAAAATATACAACCTGCCAATGCGTGTTTATTGATCCATCAGATAAGACACTTAAGGACATTTCCGTACCATTTCATTATGCATTAAGTGAAGGTAATTCAAAAACTGCCAAGGACATTCATTTATTGCGAAGATTAAAAGTGTTTTTAAGAACTTCCGGTAAGGAAGATGACATTATTTCTGAAGTAGAAGTTCTATGCAGTAATTTGCAAACCGATGAGCTTCGTTTTCAATGTTTAGATATTTTAACTAAAAATAAAAAGTTAAAACCTGAAATATTACTTGTAGCTGTTAAAACTTTAGAACAGTGCATTTCTCAAACAGAACTAAATGAAGAAGATATGTCTTTTGATAATGATGATCATAGATTAAGTAATCAGAGTTATGGTTTTCATAATCGGTCACTGCCTTTGCTACTAAAGAACTATGAACATTTAACAGAATTTTATTTGAAAATAAAAAGTTTCTATCCAAATAATGATGAAGAAAGTATTAAGACTAATTATGCAAAATTAGTATTAAGTGAAAATGATTTAGAAACTATTCAAACTTTACTTGATTTAGGCCAAAAACAAAAAATTTCAAATACATCTAAAGTTAAATTTGAAGACAAACAACATGTTGGAGATTTTATTGAATTCTTAAATGTATTCGTAATAGATACTACACACATTCATTTAAATAGTAAAAAACGTGATCTTTATGGTTTTATAGGTGCTAGCTTATTTTCTAGATTTCTTGATCATGGTCAAGATTTAAATTGTTTCATACAAAGTATTGAAGATGCGTTAATTCCAAATGAGGACTTATTATCACTATTACTGTATTATTGGTTAGAAAGAGCTTTTAATTATTTAAAATGGTAAACATAAATTCTTATAGCATCTAATCTGAAACTATGAAATAAATTATAAAACTATATCTTAAACTAAATTTCCAGTGAAGAAGTTATTGAAGATATGGCCCGCTTGGGAATAGCAATTCAAATTATCTGTGATAAAGCTGGAGCCGTTATCAAACATGATTACAATTCAGTTAATCCGTGGTGGCAAAATGTTCGGGAAATATTATTAGAAAGTCCTAGTGCAGCTAGAGGTCTCTTAGCAGCTATGGTTTGTAGAAATATATCCTTCTCGCTACAAAAAAATGAAAAGAATGCTGAAGAAGTAAATATTTTTAAATTTTACAAAATATATAATGCTAAAAAAAATTTATTTTAAGGGCGGCTATGATGAAGAAGGGGAAGAAGTTTGGGAACAAGTTTCACAGGAAGCGGCACAATGGTCATTACTAATTGGTAAACTGGATGATATATCGGTTTTAGGAGCTATATTAAGGTAAATGTTCTGATTAATATTTAATTTATTTGTTCAACTATTGTTCATTTTAGTACACCACTTACAAGTAAAGATCCTAAAATGCCTACAATTCAATATGATAAACCAGACTGTAGTCTGAAATCAATTTTATGTAATGGTAAAGGTATTGTTTCCGAATTAACTGCAAAATGGTTAACGCATTCCGGTATCGATCCAAAACTTATTTTGGAATTAAAAGAATGCATATCAAATAGTACATGTGATTTGGAATCGAATGAAAATGCAACTGAAGAAAGCCAATTACATACCAACACCGAAAAAGATTTAGTTATTATGAATTTAAACATATTGAGACAACATTTTCCATTTACTTTAGAATCTGGTATTCTTTTATGTCATATGGCATGGGATTTTATGTCTTATTGGAGTAAAAATCTTCCGGAATTAGAATATTTAAAAGCTGGATTGGATTGCTTAAGTGTTTTTAAAAAAGAAGACTTTGCCTTAAAACATGGATTATGTTGTATGATATGGAACGCACATTTGAAAATCCCTCTAGAAGCAACGAAAAAATTAATTCATAAAGTAGGAAAATTGCCAAAAGAAAGACTTTGTCAGCAAGATATAGGAATGTCAATGCAATCGGTCACAGAATTTCTTGATTATTGTCTTGAATTTTTAAATCATTTTCAAACTTCTTTAGAACACGAAAAACGTGAATTAAAATTTGAAGAAATTTTACAAGATGATCAAATTCCCTTGACATTTTTAGCTTTGCAACAAAATCATGCTATTTCTGAAATTTTATTATTACATGTTGAATTATGCAAAGTGTTACACTTTATTTCATTCTTTTCCTTAAAAGTACAAAAGCCAATGACATTTTTATTCGATCCAATTGCTAATCAAACGTTTTTTGTTGAAATTAATCGTGAATTAAATTATAAGTTAACAAAAGCTGATTTTGTTTTACAAAAACAGAGAGATCTCTTTTTATGTCAGGTAGTTTCAGCTTCCATGGATTTAATACGAGAAGACTTAGAAAGATTATATATTGTCGAACATTCAGAGTTTATGAAAAAAATTGAAGAATTAGCCGACATGTGGGACTTGGACAAAAGCACAATAAAAAAACATCAAGTAAGAAACTTGAACATAAAATTATAAAAATATTCATTAATGATTTGTTTAGGTTGTTGAAATTTATGCTCATGGTTGGGATGCATATGCTGAAGAATTGTTACGATCTATATTAGATAAGGAATCTATTGGACCATTATTATTAGAAATAGCTGGAAGACGTTTAAGTTTGTATTCATCAACTTCGTCATCAGTATTCTGCCAAGTAGCATCAATTGGACCTCAATTATTAAACTACTTAGATAATTTAGTAAGTGTTGGAAGAGTTTATTACTTATATGATTAGTAAACTTATTAAGTATTAAATGGGTAATTTTCTTTTAAAATGTAACCAAAGTATTATCTGTAATTTTATAATTATCTTTTGTCTTTTGAAAACAGAAGACAAAAACATCTGGTGTTCAAATAACCCAGGAGAGTCCTGAAGAAATCGATTTAAAATCTATGACCAGCCTGGCAGCTCGAACATTTGAATGTTTATCAACTAAAGAATCAAGGTTTGTTCATATTGCAGGACAATTGTATGACGCTTGTTCTCTACTCAACACAATTACGGGAATTTCTAAATAATAAAAAAAAAAATATGTTAAATTTAAATTTCTATTCATAAATTAATTAAATTGTAAAACATTTAATGAAAATTTGTGTTAATTTTTACTATATTCATATGCACTTGTTGAAAAGTTATATTTATATTTAAAGTTGCAAGCAAATAAAATTATTTTACAAATTTAATATTTCCTTTTTTTTACAAAATTTATTAGTAATTAAGTGTAATTTTCCAAAATTTTTAATTTATTCTCATATAAAGCGTAAAAGATTGAGGTTTCAATAAACTGCATACTAATCTAATACCAGCCTACATTTATAATAGCAATAGCTGATATTTTTATTTAAAAAAAGTGCTAATATGAGAAAAAAAAGAAGCAAACATTTTCTAGGTGAAAAAATAGAGCATAATGTAAAAAATTATTTTTAAAAAAAAATTTGCAATTTAGGATTTCCTTAACTCATACCAGAAAGATGCTTGATAGTTTACCGTAAATTTAAACTAAGATGAGTGAGCTAGGTGCTTAGTAAATTAAAAATAATATTTACATAAAATCGCATTTATTTATCTGTTTGTGCATATGAAATACGAAAGGAGATGTACATCTCAACGTAAACCAATACAACATCTTCTCATTTGGAACGTTTAAAATATTTAAAAATATTTATGTACATGTATAGCAATTCTTCAAAGTTTAAATAGAGTATCTTCATCGAGTTGCTATCTTACATAACCTTAACTACATATGAATTCGTTAAAATTTCAAATTTTTAAAACTTTTAAGCTACCGTAATTTATTTTGTTTTTGTATAATTTAAAAATCAAATTAAACTTTAATGCTGCCGGATTTTATTTTTGTTTAATGATAATTTATTTTTAAAATGTCAAAACTACATAGGTATAAAAATCTATCTACAAGTACTAATGAACAAACAGAAAAAGTCCGTCGTCAATCTTTAAATTCAGAGTTTGATGCTCGTGAAGAAGAACGCGAATTAAGAATACACGAATGGTTATCATATGAACAAATTGAAGAAATAAAACATTATGTTGAAGATCAACCGGGTAAAATTGTTAATTATGATGAGTTTTTTAATTTAATTGAAAGAATGGGTATTATACTAACAAAAGAAGAATATAAAACAATATTTTTGAAAATTAATCAATCCCGAGCTGATAAAATATCATGGAATGAAATTTGTGATTTTATAATTTATTTATTTCAACAAGATGATCCATTCAGCCAAAAAGAATCTCTTTCGTTACCAATAGCTGGTGATCCTCTTGTTAAAGCATCAAAACATAAGACTCCAATAGTAAATATTGCTATTTTAGAAAGCCTTTCCAATGAAGTAATTAAAAAAAAACTTTTTAAATATTAAAAATTTTAATATTATTCTACATAAATAGGATTCTGATGATGAAATTAAAGGAACATACTTAACAGCAAGCAAGGATGGTCAAATAAATTTTTGGTCAAGTGATTTTGAAGTTAATAAAAAAGGAATTTCAAAAAGCCGTATGTATATATATAAAATATACATATATAGTAAATAAATGTGTCTTTTAAACAAATTGGATGAATTTGTACGTTATTTTAAATATGAAAAGTACATTTCAATCATTTTGTTATAGTATACCCATTTATTACATTAAAACTTATTTATTTTAAACAAACAATTTAAATATCTTTTTGTAATTAATTAGTGAATGAACTACTAAATTCTAAATAATTTAAAATTTTAGTTAAAATAAAAACTTAATCCTACATTTTTTAAAACATATTTTAAGTAATAATTTTAAATTTTAAACTAAATATTATATTATATTATAATATTTACTTACTATTATATTATATAATTTTAGAATATCTTAAGGTTACTCCAACATGGGTACTGGCAATTGCCGCATTATCTGATGTACGAATAATTTGTGTCAGTTCAACGGAGCGAGAACTTCGTTTTTATGATGTTACAGCAACAAATTTCAGTTTGCGTTTAGTTATTCGTAGTGTACCATATGCCATTTGTGCAATATATTATAGCTTTTATCCAAATGGCGAACATGATTCAAGAATAGTTTTAGGTGATTTAGGTGGTAATGTTAGGGTTTTAATCTATTCACCAGAGCTTAGAGGACCATTTCAAAGTAAAGCTGGAGCTCCGGTGATTGAACTTACATGGACTGAAGTTTTAAAAGTAAATTTAAACATCTAAATAAAATTTAAACTAAATTAAAAATACAATTTTAAATTTAAATTCTCTTTCGGTGATTTTATTACAAATAAAACACTTAATAGGGTCGATTTTCTGTACTTAAAGCTAAAGAATTCAAGAGAGTATTTTCAGAGTGTATTCAACAAGTACATTATTCTCAAAGATTTGATACATATTATATTGCTGCAGAAAATCATAGCAGTGGTTTTTCAACAACTCACGGTGGTATAATCGCAATCGATAACAGAAATGTTAAAGTATTATTTAATATACCACAGGTACCAATTACATATATTTTATTTTATTAAATTTTAATTCAAATTGTAATTTTAGGGTGTTACAGCATTTGCATTTGATGATAAAAGTCGATCTTTAGCTACAGGCGGTCCAGATGCATTTTTACGTTTATGGGATGCTTTTCTTTCAGCAAAAGCTTCAGCGATATTATCTGGACATCATGCTGGGATTTGTTATGTTTTCATGCAACCAGACGAAAAAAAAATTTATACTGTAGATGTAGCAAAAATTATTAAAGTTTGGCATTTAACTGAACAAAATTTAATACAAACCTTTACTGATCTGACATATTTGGCTGTATCTGAACCATCATTAAGCTACATGTATAATAGAGCTGAGCGTGAATTACTTGTCGGTGGTCGAAAATTTCTTGCCTTAAAATGTTGCCCTAAAATGAAATTAGATTTAACTGATGGAAATACTCATGCCGGTTCTGTTTCAGTTGTTCTATATAATAAATTATTTCAAAATATTGTTACATGTGGTTTTGATAGTTATATTATTATTTGGAGCCCATGGACAGGAAAAAGAAGCTTAATTTTAAAAAAATGTCATACTGTAAAACAGTATGGTGACACAATTGATATGCCTATAACAGCAGCATGTTTTGGATGTCCATTAGAACAATTGCTTTTAACGGGAGCTAGAGATGGATCTTTAAAAGTTTGGAATTATAATATTGGTGTTTGTATAAGAAATATGCATATTGATAATGATTGTGAAGTAACTGCAGTGTTTTGGGTTCCGGATAGGTGATTGGTTTTAATTATAATCATTTTAATAATGATTTTTGAAAATTTATCAATAAATTAAATACATATACTAATATACAGTATAGCTAAGTATCAATATTCAAGAATTAAAATATTTTTAAACAAAAATAAAATTATATTATGTCAATATTAATTTTACAGAATTCTAGTTTGCGGTTGGAATCATCAAGTAACAGAATTTGCTGATTTAGAAGGGCAAGAATTTTTAATCGATGCAAAAAATTGGGTAAAATTACATGATGAAGATATTACAGCAGCTGCATATAAACCAGGTGAAACTTTAGTTACTGGAACATATTCTGGTGAAATTATTTTATGGAGAATAGGAACAGGACAACCATATCGAAAATATTTAGTTGAAAAACCTACACAGTTTGTCAAAGTATGAGAATACATATATTTATTTGTTTTAGTAATTTAAAATTTAAATTTAAATTTTGAAAACAAAAGCTTGTGCTTGGTGATGGCTCTACTATGAAACTTAACAAACCAGTAAAAGCAAAAAAAACTATACAAGCATCTCGTCTTATGAGAAAATCTATATCACATAAACTTTTTGAAAAATTTCGCGAGGAAAATAAATCGCCTGAAAACAATGAAGAATCTGATGAAGAAAATACAACATTTGATAAATCGGCTAGTGAAATAAGATTGTCTGCAATATCTGCTAATCAATCTATAGACTTGGAAAATCCTGAAGTTTCTGACGACATTCATTCAATGGAAAACAGTTATAGTGGTCTTATGTTTCAAAATGGTTCTGTTATGAGTAAAAGAAAATCAGAAAGACCCAATAAAAAAAGTTTTTCACATTTAAGACAAACAACTAGACCAGGTATACAAAGACGTTTAACAGGAGCTTCCTTTCATAATTTGTATAATGAAGAAGAAGTTGTACAATTGAGATTATCGGTTCAATCTATTATAATATTATGTACACGACCACAAAACAAAGATTATGGTAATATATTATATTTTTAATATTTTTTATTTATTTTATTAGATTTTTGTTTAATTAAGGAAATATTTTTGTTGCATTGGAGAGTGGTATTATACAAGTTTATTCGAGTCATCAATTAGGTGGTTATATTACAGAATTTAATGTGGTTCATAAAACTGGAGATTGTGTAATATGTATGACATCTGATAGAAAAGATCGTTATTTATTTACTGGAACTGCATTTGGATATGTTAAAATATGGCTAGTAAAAAACTATTGGTGGGTATATGGGTCTTCATTATTTTAGAAACTTGCTCCTGTTAATATTTACAATTTTAAATTAATTTTAAAGTTATTACAAAAAAAAAATCTAATTTTGTAACAACTTTATAATACCATATTAAACTTAGCATTATTCTATAAGATGACTTATAGTTTATACCATGAACATTTATTACAAATCACAAAGTTTGGAAAGATTTATGAAGATCTTTAAGTGATTCCAATGTCACCTCAGCGGTCACTTCACTAATTAATCGCCGTAATGTTGGGTCACTGAACTTGTTTTATAATATCTTGTAGGGACTATAACACCTGTTCTAAAGAAATAAAACAACTAATGTTTGAACTCAAGATTTCCAACGAGAAACAAGAAGAGCACTCTTGCCTTGCTCATCCCTACATTTAAATTATCCAGATGGCAAAATGCATTTTATGAAAATTTGTTTGTTGTGCCCAAAGTTGGTAACACATTTATGTAAGACTGAAAAAAGAAGAAGATTTACATATTCCTTCTGAATATCCCATCTAATTTCTCTCTTCCGCCATAATCCCGGTATGCTATTTGCCGAAACCCGATTTCCAATATTCCTTTTACATCCTTATGTTCCGCTATTATTTTCCATAAATAAATTTCTGAACTTTTATAAAATAAACGTATGATAATATTATGTATCTAAGTAAAAAGGATTGTTATATATTACGATATTACATATACATATAATTATGTAATGTGTAAAGAATATTTAATTATAAAAAAAGTATCATTTCGTGTTTCACCTTTTCACCTTATAAGAACCAATTTAAATTGATTAATTATAATTTATAAAACTTTTTATTGTACAACTTCCCTCATAAATTGAAGAAAAACTTTTAAAAATTCAACATATCAACAATTATTTGAAACAATATTATAACTCTTTTTAATAAATTATTTCATATATTTTTTTTTCATTTTAATTTAAAACCCTGTAATTTATAGAAATTCTTAAATACAGTAATACCTAATTCTGGTGCCCGTTTTTGGTTTCCAAAACTTTAAGGTGCACGTGACGTGCTTATGCCGTAGGCCGCATCAAAACCTTCTTGTGAATCAAGATATTCACAAATACCTTCTATCCTTAAAAAAAGGTGTCCAATAACTTAATCTCCATTCTCTCTCAAACTTAATCTCCATAAATACATAATTATATATACAAAACGAGGAAGTGATTAATTAGGTTAGTGGGGTAAATTGTGCCAGCTCTATGATACCCACATAAACGTAAAATAAACATATGATCTGACAGCTTTTGGAACCTCTTGCTCTAGACCAACTATATTTTAGCTCAGACATTGGGCATTGAACTTAACTATACTTTTAACAAAATTTCAAATATTCAGCTTCATTAGATAGATCGACTTATTTTTCGATTTTAATCAGATCCATATAATTTAGTCTATATCTATCCTCCCTCTTTTACAGCGTCACAAACGTAATTTGCATTGCATTTAGTATACCTTTTTACAAATATGTTCATTTCCGGGTATAAAATTATAATCTTGTATTGGATTAACAGCTCAAGACCAATTAACTAATATTAGCAGTATTTATACATTTTGGTACAAGTTATAATAAAGAATGTATAACACTTACCAAAAAGACTCAGAGGAAGTTCATTTTAATAAAACCATTTGCCTTTCTCTATAAGCAAAATTATATAATAAATCAATTGAATTGTCCCATCAACTTATATTTGCTTTCTATTCTAAATTCTAAACAGCATAAGAGTTCTAATTCATTCTTAAATATAAATATTATATCTCTTATTCTAAAGTTCTTTTTGTTTTATGCCGCATGAATTTAATTTCCGGCTTAATATCTAAGTCTGTCTAGTCTTTCATGTACCTGTTTTAAATATATTTATTAAAACTTGAGTAATAATATCTCCTTTTGCAACAATCAGTCAAAAATTCGCCTGGAGTCCATACTATATCCAGCATCCCAATTCAATAAATTCCCTAAAATATTTTTAATTTCTATATACAGACAGGGTGTTTCACCAAGAACATACCATAGAGCCAGGAGTTATTTTAAACATCAAATTCTTTTAGAGTTGCACTGCATAATTTGTTTTATGCTGAAAATGTATAGGTGCTAATAAAAGGAGAATTGGATATTAAGAAAATTGTTATGTTAATACCAAGTTATTTTTTGAATAAAATAGCTTTAAATTATATTTTGATTGTAAAATGTCTGTATTTTTTTTTGGGTAGGGTAGGGTACAAATTGGGTAGGGTTTCAAGTTCCGGTAATAATCGCTCCACGAGCCCTAGAAATCTGGTTTACAATGTTTTAGAAAATTTTTATAATTTATTTTATCTTTATTCCATCGTTTATTTTATAGCTTCAGAATTTATGGTCATAAAACTTAAAAAAAAACTGTTAATAGGTCATTTTTTCCCAAACGGTTGATCGGAATTGGCCTCAAATCTAAAATAATTTTTGGTTTTTTTTTTAACCCTAAACTAACCATTATTTCTATATCAGATTATTTGTGAAACATATTGTATTTTTGTTCCTCTTCGTTAACAATTTTTTACAATAGCTTTTCATTCAAAAGTTTTCTTATATTAATGGGACTCATTTTTTAACTTTTGTCTGAAAACCAACGGTACTGGAATAATAGTTAATTCTGTTTAATTATCTGCAAAAGAACTATTTCTCGGGGGTTTATTTTTTATACTCACTAACAAAAGAAGATGCTTATCGTGGTTACTATACGGTGCCATAAGCAATATTTCAATTGAATCCAAGAATTGCATCTTTATTGTTTTTTCACTCATCGGAGCGGTATTAGAAGACACTTTCTATTTTAAATCATGATTAACAAGGATCGTACAATATCCTACCTGTAACTAATATTTGTTTTTCTAACTTCCTCAGAGTGTCCCACACACTCAAAAACGTAAACCAACATTTTCACACTCTGAGAAACCACTAACTAACATAACAAAAATGGCTCTAGAATGGAAACCCCAAGATAGTAAAAGGCGCGGCCGTCCCAAGAGCACCTGGCGTCGAATATCTACGACTAAACTAGCAAGAAACGGGCAAACTTGGAAGGAGATCAAGTGGTTAGCGAACGATCGAGTCCAATAAAAGAGTCAAGTGGATGCCCTATGCTCCCACAAGGAGTAACAGGAAAAAAAAACTTTATCTTAAAGCATGAAAAATTAACTATGAAAAATTTAACTGTAAGAAACACTTCCAATGTTCTTCTTTCAAAGCTGATTAAGCATCGGCTTCGATGGTCACTCAAAGGCATTTCTAGAAAATAAATTTATAATACATTTATAATGGGCTTCTTTAAGATTTTAATATTAAAGTGTAAAATAAAGTTATTTTACTTTAAACCATACCATTTATAGATTCATTATTATTATCATGGGAAAACCCTCGATTAACAGCAAAGACTATATAGACATATATAATATATCTGCTCACAAAGATTATACACACATATATATGTATAGTATGTGTGTGTTAGGCTTTTGTAACAGGAAAACGACAATTTATTGTTATAATTATAAATATTTTTTACTTAATAAATAGTTGTATAATAAATATTTCCTTTAGTGGAAACCGATTAAAGAATTGCTTTAAAATTTATAAAAACTAAAAATAAATCACGAATGTCAGTTCTTTTTTTAGAATTCCATTTTTTTTTTTTTTTTAAATAATTTAATATTCAAAAATGCGTAAAAGTGTAAAATTGATTAAACTTTAAAGCTGATTGAATCCTTTTTTATAGATATCTAGTACATATATATAAATATAATTTTAGATATAAGTACGTATAGGTATAGTATATTATATATATGTATAAAATAACTCATAAACGTAGGATTCAAATATAGAAATTAGAAAATTTATACTAAACATAATATTACATAAAATAAATTAAATGCAAGGTACATAACATACAAAGTATCATGTTATTTTAAATCATAATGCGAATAGAACGAATATTATGTCCTTCCTTTTTAATAAATATACCTAATATTACCTAAATTTTTATATCCTTATAAAATATAGTTACGCGTATACCAAAATTGCTCTAACGTTTGTAACTCATCAAATTGACATGATATTTATATGGATTCAAGTGTATATGGATCGGATCAGTATCAAATAATTGGAACATACCATAATTGAACGATAATTGAAAAATCAAAAGAGCTAAGAGTTATGATAAATGTAGTCAAAATATTTTTGAAAAAATTTTAAAGTTCTTTATTGAACTTAGACCGCACGCCTTCAGGTAGCTAATCTAATATACATTCTGTCAATATTCTTGAATCAATTTGAATGACTCTTAAACTAATAATATACTTTAAGTTGAAGACTCTTCTGAAACATTTATTGTACAATTTGACGAATAACTATATGTGTCAAAAGTAATAAAGTTTGTATTACCAGCCTTTAGATTCAATTTCATTCTACTATCAAAAAATTTTTAAATTTTCTAATTTTAGTATGATGAAATTGAAATGAATGTACAACAATTAGTTTTGATATTATTTGGTTTTATACTAGATTCTTTATTAGTAAGCATATTAATTTTTTTAATTAGTAAGCATATTTATTACAAAATCAAAGATTTCCCTTGTTCCAGATTATATATTTACAAATTTTGGAGGTCTATCTCATTGCACTGAAAAAAAAAGTCCGAAAAACTTATCTCGAATGACTTAAAAAAAAATCTCTAAAGTATCAAAATTCCGAACAATATAAATTCTCGAAAAAAAATTATTCTTGCTTACATTTATGTTTCACCACGATTCACCAATAAAAATCTTATAATATTGGGAGATGGTAAAGAAATTACTGAAACCTTGATTTTGAAAGCAATTCTGAAGTCTTACTCTTCAAATCCTTTTTTTTCAAAATATTTAAATTTGGTAATTTTGGTTTTTAGGATTTGGTAAAATTAAGAAATTTTTCCAAGAATTTTTAATTCGAGATTTTTCTCCCAGGATCTTTTCGTCCAGGATTTCTTTTTTCAGTAAAGTGTAATGCATCAAAAATTTGAAAATACTTAATTGTTTTGATACCAAAATTTTAAATATTATATACCTATAACCTCCCGGGGAGTCTCAGCTACCAGTTCTCATTGGGTTCAAATTAATGGCTTAATCAATAATTAATAATTATATATCTCTAATAAAAAATGCATTAATATAAACAAATAATTTAATTAAATTATATAACTCACAGATATAGAATACCATATAACTCAAATACAAAATATTACAATTTAAACAAAAATAGAATTGTATCTATTGAAAATCTAAGACGTTTCTACATGGTATAAGGTCTAGTACTATCTGATGTTTAAATTGTATGTGGAATTCATTAAGATCAATTCTAATAATTCGAATATAATATGACCCCCTGTTCCAACATGTAGGTACCTATAGTATAGACTATAGGCAGTCTTATTAGCCTTACAGTTGAACAATTAGTGCTTAAAAAAAAAACGAGGAAGAGTGTGGTAGAGTAGACTGTGTCAACTCTGGGATACCCGTATGACCGTTATATAAACATTATATCATTTTTATTATAAACATTAATTACTTTTGGCAAAATTTCAAACATACCAGCTTTTTTAGGTGTAGTGTAATGCTCATATAAAAGAAGGAGTTGTATGGCAGCTACTCGAACCCTCTGCAGTAGACCAACCAAAATTTGCAGTAACTTTGGCCATTACACTAAACTATTTTTGGCAAAATTTCAGACACCCAGCTTCATTAGGTGTAGAGTAATGCTCATATAAAAGAAGGAGTTGTATGGCAGCTACTCGAACCCTCTGCAGTAGACCAACCAAATTTTTCAGAAACTTTGGCCATGAAACTAAACTACTTTTGGCAAAATTTTAGACACGTGTAGCTGTTATAGGAACAGAGTAATACTCATATAAAAAAAGAAGTTGTATGGCAGCTACCCGAACCCATGGACCAAAATGGCTGGATTTAAATAGCTATTCCGGTTTTGCATAAAAACGAATTTATGAAAATTTCATAATCCTAGCTCCATTACTTTTTGAGTTATCGTGATGACGGACGGACGGACGGACATACATAGCTAAATCGATCTATTTTTCGATTCTGATCCGATCCATACACTTGAGTCTATATGCTACAGTCATACGGGTATAAAAAATAGCTCCGCATATGGTATCGTAAAGTTGACAAGGACAACTATAGAATCTACCTTGTATTTTTTTTTCATACTTTTAATCATATTGTAAATGTCTTCCTTTATTATATAAATCAGAGCAATTATTATTAAAGTAAATTTATTTTGAGTATATAGCATGATAAAAATAAAATTATGAATTAAAGGTAAAATTATGAAAAATTTTTCAGATTTTTTTTATTTATTTTATTTAATATATTTAAACATTAGATTACTTTCATTGCAATAAACTGAAATAATAACAAGAGATAACAAACAAAAATAGTTAAAGTAAATTAAAGTCACGACAATTTATCGATTTTAATTTTTTATTATTATTATTATTAATATTAACAAAAGATAAAGGAGACAAATTTTTTGGTTTTGTATTACTTTACAAAATAAAAAATTATAATTTTTTTATACTTTTTCAAAAAAAAAAAAAAAAATCAAAAGACTTTTAATAATGTTTTGTCAGGTACAATCAAAAACTTTAGTTTTACTTTTGATTGAACATGGATAAGTTTTTTAAATTGAAATTTGAAACGAACTTTTAAAGTTAACTTATAATAATTTATAAATAAGAAACAAGAGTAACAGGTTCCGAAAAAATAGTTCAACTGGTGGAAACTTGTAAACATATGTCCTAACTTACATAAGCTTATGCACAAACCTGAGTGACATTAAGAACATTATAAGGCCAGTTGATGCTCATATTAATCTTAAAGATCAAAAAGTTCCAGACTAATTTTCAATATCATTCCAAATTAAATTATAATGAAATATGGATTACTCGACTTATAAAAGTAATATCTAGCTGGAGACTATTTAATTATGTGCTCAATCACTGTGATCACTCTGATCACAGCTCTGATCACTATACAACTAATTCAATAATAATTTATTTAATAAGGTTTTATAGTACCTACTTTACCTATAGTATCTACTTTATAAATTTGAATAATAACTCAACAAAGGTTTAATTTGTAAAATAACATTTATACTTATCAAAAATATAATTATAAGATTATACTACTTATCACTTTTGGTGCAATTATCGGGTTATTTAAGAAAGATTTTTCAATTATAAGAACTATTGTAATTAAATTTGATCATAAAAACTTTAAAGCTTCATTTGTCTATCTATCAATGTCCTCTATCTTAGAATTTCTTTTGCGGATTTCAAACTAAATAAGTGCAAATAATTTTTTTCATTTTATTGTAAGTATAGACTTGATCTGAAGTAAATCAAGTATAAAAATTTAAGATTCTGAGGCCGGAATCCTATTGCACTAATCACTTATCAAACAATAATTTTGTGAAAGAATGTGAATCATTTTTTACTAATCAAAGTTCTATTGAATGGGGCTACAAAAACTTATCAAAAATAATGATTATTAAATAAGTGTTAAGTGGTTGGTGCAATGGAGCCATGGACAATATTGCAACAAACACTTATCACTTATCAGAATCATCACTATTGAAATAATAATTTTTTGTAAGTGAAGATTTGATTAGTAAAATGTTCTCTCTTATAAAATAAATTATTAAATTAGTAGTGTCTGATGGTGATAAGATGCTGGAGCATTTGAGCCCATATTTTCATAAGATTTGTAAATTTTGGGAAAACTAAAAATAAATTTCGAATTGATTTTTAGAACTCACAAGAGATTTTTGTAAAATTTCCAATAAACTATAATAAGAATCAATCAAAGTTTAATTATAAGTTTGTTTAAACAATGTATTATTACAAGCCTACTGAAGACTCCAGTAGTATTAAAGGACGAAGCATTTTGAAAAATTAATATTAAATAAAATTAAACATGTTATTTATTTATAATTTATGAATTATTATTAATCATACTAACTAATTTAATATTAAATAATAATTTTGCACAATCTTCTATTTATATATAGTGTACCTAAACAAGATCAAGTACACATTTGTATGCCACTATTACGTTTACAATTTATATTTATGAGAAGAGATCGTATACTTGGTAGAGCTAAAAGAGTTATTCGACATCAGCCAGAACCTATACTACTAAATTCTTACAAAGCACATATACGTTCAATTACAACAATTGAATACATTCAAAGAGCCAAAATAGTAATAACGTAAGTTTTCTTCTTTTCTATCTGAATTTAAAAAATTTCAAATTTGTTTTGATTTTCAAACAGAAAACAAGAATTTTGAATTTTTTTTTTTTAAAAATTTTTATAATTTATACATATTTAAATTTTATAGTGGAAGTCACGATTATTCTTGTCGTTTGTGGACATTAGGTGGCAGATATTTGGGAACATTAGGTGGATTAGTACCTTGGAAAGAAATATCACCAACACAAGTGATTGATGAAGAAGCAGATTTTCGTATTCCACCAGATATAAATAAAGTTGCCAGTTCAACAACATTAAAAGTATTAACTGGAAAATACGTTGATCGATTACACGAATATATTAAAAGAGATTCAGTTGGAGAAATGGAAACTCAAACATCAAGAAAAAGCAAAAATATATTATTTAGTAATTTTGGTAAACCTTTAACTGAACCAATATTGGGCAAACATTTTAAACAAGAAACAACTGGAAGATTATTACAAATGCCTGTTTTGGATTCATCATTACCACATATACCAGTTTGGGAACATTTAGATGTTGTTGATGCTGTTAATATTGAAAGACCTCCAACACCAGAAGTTTTAAAAAAAACCAAAAATATAGAATTTATGGACTATTATAATAATGATAAAAAAAAAGAATAATGATTATTAATAAATGATGAAAAAATGTAATTTTAAAAATAATTTTATATACGATTAATAAAAATGATTTACAATTGTATAATTGAATTTTTAATGAGTTTTGAATATTTGATCTGAAATTTATGTATGTATTTTACTTGTGTCCTTTTCTGTTGCTTCTAAATACATTTACAATGTGTATTAATTTTAGAATGATTTGTTAAGAAGTGTTTTAAAAACCTATGATTAGAATTAAGAACTGTTATATATTTTAGTTGAAGTATTATTTAAAAAAAAAACTGTGTAATACTTTCGGGATAAATTTAGTCTTTCATATTAATTTAAAATAGATATGAAACACAGGACAATTTATTTTTTACATACAGACTGATTATATACCATTTTTACTTTAACGGAAGCCTTTTTTTTTAAGGAGAAAAAATAATTTTTTGTATAAATATATAACTAATGCTATATATAATTAAAAATTAAGTTAAGTTTTTTAATCACAGAATATTATATTTTATAATTTAAAGGTTTAAAATTTAATAACTAACATTGGGGGCTATAATTTATTGGATTTTTATTACTACCAAAAAAATATTTGGTTTTTATTTTTGCTATTGCCTTTAGCTTTAGTGTGATTTGCATCTTGTTTAGCAGAAACTAATCGTACACCTTCTGATTTTGCGGAGCAGAAACTAATCGTACACCTTTTGATTTTGCGGAAGGGGAATCAGAATTAGTTTCTGGATTTATGTATTAAAGCTTGTAGTCAAACATATGACTTTAAAATTGATATGCGATAGTCATAATTGAGACAGTTCATTTTTATCAAAAATTATCAAATGTCAATTATCTTTTTGATACTCGTAATAAAGCAGTAAGATAGTTTTTTATAACACACAGAAAACTATAAAAATATATATAACATATGAGTGTATATTTAATAAATATTTAATAAACCCATAATAGAAAAGATATAAAGAAATGAGTTCCCGATGGAAAAAAGGTATCATTGTAAAGATCCCCAAGAAAGGCAACCTAAGTAACTGTAATAACTGGAGAGGAATAACATTACTCAATACTGTACACAAGATACTGGCCCTAGTTATTCTTAGTAGAATTGAGGAACATATTGAAAGTGTTTTAAGAAAAGAACAAGCCGGTTTCCGTAAAGAACTAAGTTGTACAGAGCATGGAAACACTTTAAGAATAATCCTGTAACAATAAAAAGAATTCAATGCACCCATTTACATAGCATTTGTCGATTTCAAGAGAGCATTCGATGAGATAGATAGAAACGCAATATGGGAAACACCTAAAAGGAAGAACATTCCAGAAAAAATCATCAGGAATATGGGAAACACCTAAAAGGAAGAACATTCCAGAAAAAATCATCAGGATAATTAAAATAATGTATAGCAGCACAGAAGCTCAAATTCTCCATAAGGGTGTTTTAAGCAACCCTGTAATAATTAGAAAGGAAGTAAGACAAGGTTGCCCGCTATCTCCTCTACTATTCAATATAACAATTGACGAAGTCATGAGAAAGACCAATAAAAACTCATCCAGAGGTATAAACTGGTACATCAAACAAAAGCTGGAAGATCTGGACTACGCTGATGACACTAGCCTACTTACACAAACACACGAAGATATGCAACAAAAAATCAATAAGCTAGCAGAATGTGCTGCGGAAGTTGGCTTGGAAATAAACATTAACAAAACAAAAATTATAAGAGGGAATACAAACAACACAAAACCAATTACAATTGATGATACATTAGTAGAAGATGTAGATAAATTCAATTACCTAGGCAGTATTATTACTTAAGAAGGCGGTACAAAAGAATACATTAATAATAAACTAACGAAAGCCAGAGCAACATTTGGAAGAATGTGGAAAATATGGAGGTCATCCCAAATTGCAAGGAAAACCAAACTTAAAATATTCTAAGCGTGTATAAAATCTGTCCTCTTATATGGTAGTGAAACTTAGCTAGTTAATAAGAAAGAAACATATAAACTACAAGTATTTGTAAACAAGTGCCTCCGGATTATATGCAGAATATACTGGCCAAGAAGAATACGAAATGAAGATTTATTGGAAGCTACCGGTCAAGAACCTATCGAAATAGAAATTATGAAACGAAAATATTGGTGGATAGGTCGCATTCTTAGAAGACCCCCAGACTGCATAGCCAGGCTAGTCCTGGAATGGAACCCTCAAGGAAAGAGAAATGATGGTAGACCTAGAAATACATGGCGTAGAACAGTAGAGCGAGAAATAACAGAACTAAATAAAACAATGGTCTCAAATGAAAGTCATAGCACTAAATAGAAACAGATGGAAAGGCTTTGTAGAAGCCCTATGCTCCCAAAGGGAGTAGAAAGGAAAAAAAAAAATATTTAATAAATACCTATATAAATATTACCATAATATTTTTTACTGAAATTTGAAACGTAGATTTAGATGGAATATTGAAATTGATGAAATTTTTTAAAATATTTAATTGCTGTATTGATCATTTCAACCATAATGTTATAATATATGCCTGTTTTCAATATTAAATTCAATGTCCAATTGAATAACTTAATGGAGCATTTCATATTTTGAGGACATAAAGAATATTTAAAAGCATATATAAATTTATAAAAGTTATATATTAGCTTGATTTAAAAAAAAAAATGATCTGTTTTAAAATATTTTATATCAATGTTACGCCTTTTACAAAATAATGTAAGACAAATGTAGTGTTTTGTAATAGAAACTTACGAAAATTTGGAAGAAGAATCATAGAAAAGTAGTTTAATTTTTTTTTCATTTATTGCTAGACTTTTGATTAATTTGCTGATAATTAGATATTTTTTTAATTTTTTTATACTGAATTTATTTATAAAATTATATAACCACCGATAATAAAATTATACATAATTTCTGTTTCAAAATTAAATTTAATTTTTATTTGTTTTTTAAGTTAGTTTTAAGAAAAATTAAAAAAAAAATACACAATTTTATTTTTGAAAAAAAAAAACAATATTTGTCATTTAGATATAAATGCTTATATCTTCTAAACGCTTTAATAAAGGCATACACTATGTATGCACAAGTTATAGAAAAAAATAAGAGCTTTCCAACGATATAAAATTAATTTAGGGGATTTCTTGGCCAAATTTTGAAAAATATGAGTTTTAGAGAAAGATGTTGAATATTTTTTTTTCCCAAAAATTTTCAACTTTGAACAATAAACGTTAAAATATTCTCCAGACCGTGATCAATAGCTTTCATTGAATATATATATAACGAACAGATCGATATATATTACGGTTTTTATAAAATAGACTAAAATAACATGGATACTTTTAAATGTCCTTTTCGTCCTTAAAGCATAATATGCGCCATTAAACCTATATATTTCTTGAAAGCTGGAAAACCAACTATCTTTAAGATATAGTCATTTGGTCCTACGCGGATACTACTTAAAACTTGGAATCCCCGAATAATACATAAAACTTCATAACCTGATCATCTTTCCGCAAAATTTGAAATATATCCGATAATGTTGCTGTATATCCCAAATTGTTTTATCAATTAGAAATGTAAATTTCGCAATTATTTGGAGTTCTCGTCACTAGTATGCACATATTTATTTATTTATTAAACTATACATATTTACTGAAAAAAAATGTCTTCATTGAAAAAAAAGTCTTAAATGGTATATTTTATATCCATTTAAAATAAAAAATAAACAAACTAATCAGTTATAGATTACATACTAAAATTTATGAGATTTCCTATGTTATTTTACGTACTATTCCTATGTTATTTTACGAATATATAATTTATTTATTTATTTATTTTTTTATAAACAGTACCCCGTAACATAAAATACGATAAGCTTTTCCTTTTCAGATAGGGCTGGTATTTTATTTTATATTATGATATAAATTGTAAATTATATTTTTTTATTAGACATGACTCGACCAGGGTTTGAACCCGAGATCCTTCAATTGATAGGTCAACGTCATATACGCCACCGATAGGTTTGTATATACATATATTTATATATTATAGATATAGATCGGATTGTGTAAAATTCTGTAAAAAATATAGGTTCCTTGACAATAGGCTCCATTCTGTTAAGTGTCTCATGGTAATTGTAGATGTTAATATATACGTTTCCAAAGGTAAAGACGCATAAAACTAAAATACAAAGTAGTTATTAGTCCAATAATTGATGGTTAGAAGAAGTGATTGAATTCTGTAGGGACAGATGAATGAAAAAGAAGGACACTGGACGAATTAATCAAAAAGAAAAGAACAAATGCCGGATATATTTCGAAAGGTAATGGAAATTTCCTGAAGTACAATCTTTGAGAATATCTTGAAAATTCAAAAATAAAATCAAAGTTCGTCTGCCTCAAAAGAGGAAAAACCAAATAAAAAAACTTAAAATCAGAACATGGAACTGTTTAAAGTTGGTAAAGTACAGTTATACATATTACACTATACTGAATGTAAAATGTAAAAACAAAACGAAGATGTATTTTGAATTTATGATATATTGTGCCTTGCAATTTACCAATTCCAAAAATATAAGATATATATAAACGTCTTGTTAGAAGAGATAAATGAAATCACTGAAACGGCATAGGGAAGTTTTAGTCACTTTGTTACAAAGTTGAGCAAATGCTTATTGTTGTTTCTAAAAAAGTTGATTTAGTTAGCAATATTTTTTTGCCCGATCAAAATTAATCAAATCGAGGACTAAACAAACAGCCTATAAGCATGCAAATGAAAAAAATCTACGAATAATCATGAATAATTCAACAATTCTTTGAAACTCACATAACCACATATGAAATTAATATGATATGATAGATAATCAAGAATGATTTAAATGATAAAATATATGAAATCTACAGGTTTTATTACTTGTTTTAACAACGTTCAAATTGAATAGTTGAGGTTGAAGTGTTTCGTCCTTTATTCAGTATTCTTTTAACTCACAAAACTTTTAATGTGTTTTAAGTTTAAGAAATTATAGAGGTGATAGTTTGGAACTATTTGGTCAAGAAAATTAACTTCCTAAAAAAGAAATCAAAAGAACTAGAAGGTTTCAATTCAACTGGCGGCCTATACCTAATTTTACAAAAATTGGTTAGTCTAAAATTTTGTATTTTAAATTTGTTAAAATACAAAATTTTAGAGTAATCGTTATTTTTTTCATATACATTTAACTTAAACGCTTAATAATATATTAAATATTCATTAAATACTTCTTTAGATTTAAAAGTTTATAATATTTTTATTTATATAATATTTTTACTGTAAGATATTTAGCGTTACATTTTTTGTAGAACTTTCCTTAAAAAATATACAAAGTTTTAGATCAATCAAATATTTATCCGATATTCAAAAAAAAGTTTAGAAGTACCAGTACACAAGAATTAGTATTTATATGGTTGCAATTTTTTAAACGACTTTAATTTACATTTTTATTTGGAGCATATAATTATTTTAAAATTCAGTTCCAAAAAATTAACCCACAGAAAATTGCCTTAAAACTTAAAAAAAATTTACATATAATAATATCGGGCATGTAATACACATATTCTCAAAAAGAATAAAACACTTATTTTCTTGTTACTAGATATTATTTACTCCCAAAAATAAATAAAAATTCGACACTATTAAATAAATTTCCAATATATTTAAAATTAATAATATTCAAATTTGAGATTAAAACATATATTTTCACTTTTTACATTTATTTTATACACATATTTTTAATATTTTTATATATTAGAATAACTTTCTAAGAACTAAATAAATAAATGAAAATTAAACAATATAATAAAAAATACAATAATTTTTTTTAAATTACTTCTAAACGGACAAAGATACAAAACTGTTGTACTGTGTTATGTTGCGTTTTAGAATATCTGCACATGGCCCAAGAACACGTTCAAATCTCGATCGATCCAATTTAACACATTTTAATGGTCCTCTTGCAACTACTGTTGCTGCTCTGGGTCTATACAACAACAAAGCGATTTCTCCAAAATAATCGCCAGGACCAAGGCGCCCAACTTCGTCAGCTGGTTCATTTTCATGATCACCTATTCTTTGTAAAACAACAGCACATCCCTCGACAATTATATAAAAATCATCACCTGGTTCACCTTGTTTAACAATAGTTTCTCCATCATCGAAACCACAAGGTTCCAAAGCGTCAGCTATTGTTAATCTCTCCCATCTATCGAGACTATCTAGTATTGAAACACGTGATAAGAATTCTTCATATAATTTACGTTTTCTAATTGTTGATCCCATAAGAATACGACGATAAGAATCACGATCTATACCCCACAATTTTACATCTGTTTTAGCTTTAACAGTTGCCGCTCTGGGGGTACCATATATTAAAGCTAACTCACCAAAACTGCCAGCTTCTCCAATGGTTGTCACTAGTTCCGAATTAACAAATACGTCAACTTCACCTTGATCTATTACGTAAAAATTGTCTCCCTCGTCACCTTGCTGTATTATAAATTCTCCACTTAAACAATTGACTGGAAACATTGCATCAAATATATCTGAATGTTCGCTTTCATCCAAATGTGAAAATAATACATTTTTCGCTATTGCTTTTTGTAACGCTGCCATTGTTTTATAATCTTTTGGTACAACTTTTTTAACATAGCTAGTCGCATCCTCTTCTGTTACAGGTTCTGCTGAGATTCCACCTCTTCGACGAACTGATGGTGCAGTTTGTTGAGGCATTGGACTTAAATCATCATAATCATCTGGGCTAGTTATTTGTTTAATGCAATCTGATTTCACTTGATCTTTTTCCAATTTTTGATAATATTGTCTTAAAAACGAAATAGGATTTTCTGGACGACTAACACATAATGCAACAATTGAATCCTTTAATAATCTTTGAATGCTATGGGATGCAATATAAGATTCACACTCTCTCAGACTTTCCTCCTCTTCATTTAACATTGACGCCATGTTGCTAGACATTTCAATAATTCTCTCCAACTTGAAGATTATTCTTAAAAATTACAAACGCAAAAAAGAAAGGAATTTTTAATGAATATATTCTATCAATTGTTCTTTTAACATTAACGACAGTTCTATAAAATACACAAAATTGATATTTTTATTACCTTGGTTTGTTACGCAGAAGCACTGCAGTAATAATTTGTGCTATATAGCTGTCACAGAATCAGCTGTCACTATACTAATGTATGTCATCAAATTTCGAAAACTATGTTTATTTATCACCTTTAAAAAGTTAATTAATTAACAGATTAAAGCGTATTTCTCCTAAACTTTATATATTTTAAAATTGACATGAAAATTTAAAATTTTTTACTACTTTGTAATGCAAAAAATATTGTCAAAGCTTTTATAATTAATTCTAATTAAAAAATGACTTTCTTTTTCCTGTATGCAGCAGATTGTAGTAAAAAAAATTGACTAAAATTCGAAGATTTATGTCAAAATTACTTATAAGAAAATGTTTGAAGTTGAAGCTCCATCTGCTAGAAAAAAAACAATACACAAATATATAATAAAATTATTTATTGAGCTTCAGCATCAGGTGACACCATGATGAAACAATTTTGTAAATTTTACTATCGTATCGGCGAATTAAGACAAACATTGAATTGAAACTAAAAATATTTAGAAAACGGAAAATTTTGAAAATTTATAAAAAATTAATTAAATATAATTTTTATTATATTTCCAAAGAATTCATTTTTTACAGATGATGTTATTCTAAAAAAAAACAATATAAATATACGATAAAGCAAGATTTTACGATATTTCAAATGTAGTTTATTGCTAATCAATAATTTTACATTACTGATTATTTTATTTTTTTATTAAAAATGGAATAGTTTTTTTTTTTTATTATTATTGTTAAATCTGTAAATGATCCTGTAAATGATGACTTAAATAGTTAGTGAGAGTTCTCTAAATGGATATATACCTAACTGCTGAAGGTTGTATTAAACTATAGTCTGATACAAATAAAAACCACCGTTTTTTTAAATATTAACTAGTTTACAGTAACTCTATGATTTAACTAAAACGGGTAAAACCTTATATTAATCTTTATGATAAAAAAAAAAAAATAAAGTAAACTTTACATTATAAATATTTATTAACAATTTGTATATTTAACAAAATTTATAAAATTTTTACATTACAACATTTTTTATTGGGATATTTTATATTTAAATAAATGAAAAACAAATTTTTAATTACTAGATCAAATCATATAAGAAAAGTTTATAATTTCTTGATGCATTCTTTGATTTTATACACATCTCTTGCATATGTACGGCAACATCCACCAATTATTCTTGCTCCCAACTGAACCCAAGAATCAACATATTTTTCTAATGGTACACAGTCTTCTTTACCATACCAACCAGTTTTAACATCATAAATTTCCCCACTATTTGGATAAACAACTATTGGAAATTTATGTTCATCATCTAAATTATTATTTAAAGACTGTAAAAGAGGTGTTACAAACTAAAAAATCCCAAAACATTAAGTTTTCTTTTAAAAATATAAAAAAAAAATATTCGTACTTGTGGATGAAGGCAATTGACACCAATTGCAAGGCAATTTGAAGTTGCTTTTTTTTCCTCCAACTTATTCCAAAGCGCCAAACAAACATCTCTAAAGGTTTCTCCATGAGCTATACTTGTTCCATCCTGTAAATCATATATAAAAATTATCAAAAATCGAAAATGTAACAAGAATTTTTGTAAAGAAAACATTAAAGTAACATGCAGAACAAAAGTTGCAATACCGTATAAACAATGGCCAATGGGTTAACTTAAAAAGCAAAACAATTTGCAAAGATTCTTAAAACAATATGTTATATCGTAGAATTTTACTTTAGCTGACTTTAGCAAAAGTTTATTCCAACATGCTTTATGCCAACATGTTGATTTCGAAAAATATTTTTTTTAATTTAATATTTGCAAATAAGTAGATGATGCTTGTATGGAGTCACCCAACTTTCACATGCAAACCTTATATAATATATGATGTAAAATTACTATTCTATCTTTCTCTAATTGATTATTGGTCAGTTAATTCAAAACAAAAATTAATAAGGTACATAACTGATTATTTAAAAACTTAGTAATTTAAAAATTAATTATTTTGAAAAACAATCAAAATTTTATCAAAAAAACTTTAAATTAAAAAAAAAATATTAATATAAACAATAATAATAAACAAAAGAAAAAAATATCACAATTGTTTTATGGATTTCATTAAATATAAGTGTTTGTTGTTAAATAATAAAATTAAATAAAGCTTATTAAATTTAATCTTTTCCATGATAATGATTAGATTCAAGTATTTGTTTAACATTTCTTGTTGGTGAGTTTTGATTAAGTTTGAATGTATTTTTTTTTTTTTAATATTACCATATTTTTTAAATAAATAAAAGTAAAATATATTTGATTTTACTTTTATATTGAATAATAATATAATTCCCAAATTAGTATATAGTATTATTTCTCAATGAAATTTATGTTTTGGTTAAAACATGAATATATTTAATACATCATACCACCTTGCATTGTAAACTAATCCAAAATTTAACATTAGGAAATTCATTGCAAAGTAAGTCGATAATAGCTTCAGCTTCCATCTAAAAATTTATTTATACTTAATAATATAAAACACATATATTTTTGTTACATTTAAATAATTTACCTGACATGGTATTGTTTCGATTGCTAAAGCATCTACTCCTTCTTCAAGAACGGTAGAAATTCGTGTACGATGCCAGTTAATAATTTCTTCCGATGAAATATAGTCTGCATAACTACCAGTATATTCTGATCCATCATGTAAATGTGCACCAAATGGTCCAATAGAAGCTACTATCAACGGATAAGGGACTTGAAATAAAAATATTTTTTTTTATAAAAAATTTAAATATATAAAACAAAAAAAAAATATTCACCATTACTTCTATTGTTATCAGTATTTTCTTTATTGTAAATATCTTTTGCTGTATGAGCCAATTTAACCGTTGATTTAATAAGATTAATACTTTCTTCCTTATTTAAACCTAAATGTTCCATATAACCTTCAACACTAGCTTGATAAGTATTTGTTAATATTATATCAGCTCCAGCTATTTTTAATACATATGAATATTTTTAAATTCATAATTGAATTTCACTGTAATTTTGAATACAAATTACCTTTTAAAAAATCTAAATGAGTTTTTATTACTGCATCTGGATTTGTAGCATTAAAACGAGCACTCCATAATGGATTACCATCTATTTTCTCGCTTACATGTACCGATAATTGGGTAGCGAAACCACCATCTTTACATAAAATCTTATTTTTTAACATTTTTATTTTATTTTTATTATTTCCAATTTTCAATGTATCAAAGAAGAATTCAATTTAGTAACTGAAGACTAAAGTTTAAAACTATTTATTAAATACATAATTTATAAACACAGTGCATGAAATTTATTAAAAAAAAAAAAAAAACATAGAAAATTATTGTTTGAGTAAAGAGGCAAAAAAAAAAAAATAAAACGAAACAAAACAAAAATATTATTGATAACGCCTTAGAATTAATTGAACTTTATAAATAAAATTGATTAATTTTATTATTTTTTTTTTTTTTTAATTGATATTTTGTATATACAATATCTTTAATATTTTTTATGAACAATAAATCCGTCTAGTTTTAATCTCTAAAGAAAATATTTAAATAGCTGCTTTTGTTTTTATATTATTTTAAATATATTAATTTAAAATAAAAAAAAAATTTGATTGTATTTTAAATAAGAGATATTATAATATAAGATTGTTTTAAGCTTTACTAGGCTATCTAAAATTAAGCTAATTATATATACCATTTTGAAATTTTTACCGAACATTTTATTTTTAAATGTCATTTTTTTGGATTCTTGAGAAGAATGTAACGGTCGATGGATCTACATTTTTATTTTTAAATTGTTTTATAACTACTGAGTTATTCTCTTGTTCACCAAGAGCTCAATAAGTTCAAAAACTTTAATAACACTTTAATATCTGTAGATCTTTAAAGATGTTGTTATTGTTTATATTTACCGTCAAATTTTGGTCTTTGAACCCATTATATCAGTTGAATTTAATTGAAAAAGAGTATTGCTATATAAACGCAAGATTATATATTTTCCAGAGTGTACAATAACGGAAGATTTTTTATTTTAAATTCTTTACAATCTAAAATTTATAATAAAATAAGTATGTTGTATTGTAATATTATATTACATACTTTTGTATTTTCAATATTAGATATTTCGTTTTGAGCATGAGAGAATGTGAAACTGAAAATTATTTAAAATTTTGTTTTGTCTAATTTAGAGATTATTGCTCCACAAAAAAAAAAAAATAGATAATTATTTTGTCTACTTGTCTTTTTTTTTATTTGTTTTGTACTTGTAGACAACCTTGACCAAAATTGAATCTATGAACCTGAAATAGTCATGTATATCAACATTCAAACAAATTCAATTATTTATATTAAAATTTTATTAGTGTAATTGATTCTTTTAGTTCATATACATATATATATACATATATTAAAATGATTGTTTATCTCTCTTTGAATGTTTAATTTTTATATAAAATGAATTTGGGGGGATAATAACACTATTTTGAAGTATTTTGAAGAAGCAGATTTTTTAGATTTTTAACAATTTTTTTTTTAATAATGTATTTGAATAAAAATTCGATAGCCAATTTCTTCAATTTAACTACAAAACTAAATAGGGTCTTTACCTTATTACTCTTTTTTCTTACCAAAATACACCAGTCGGTTAAATTTATATTTTTTTAAAATGATTAGGTATTGAAAATTATCCTTTAAAATAAGTAAAATAATTAATATTAATACAATTTACATGATTTAAGTTTTCCCATATCTATATTACGTTTATCACTATCTTAACATTGTATGGTAAATATAGAAACTATAGTTTATACTTTCTTTTACAATTAAAAACAATTACGTAAATTTATTCAATTTATGACAATTCTTATCATAAAACAGGTGTTTCTTTAAGGTAACGTTCAGAAAATTAACCAAAAATAAATGGAAATATGTAGTGTTATTTTTGTTTTTGTAGAAATTTAATTTAAATCATCATTATTAATATTTATAGACATCTCGTTATAAAATCGTTCACTAATTCTTTACGATTACCATACTCTCCACCTCTTTTAAAACTAACTGTTGTTTTATTTTTAAAACCATCTCTAGGCGAACCGAGCTAAAATAAATAATTTGCATTTAAAAAATGAAATAAAAGTAAATTTTTAATGTTGTTTTACCTCAAAAGGACATAAAAAGTTATTTACTAAATCAAAATTTTCTCCTGCTGTAAATATTTCATGAATAATATCTTCTAAACAAATTATTCCATGTTTTCCTAAATACTCTTCAATTAAAGCATTTGATTGAATTGGGGTTTTCTTTTTATTTATCATAGCAAAACCTTTTTTGAAAATTAAATCACGTACTGTCGTTATAGTTGGATAACCAAATATTACAAAAGGTTCAACGAGTTTTAGGAGTACCTGATTTTCTTCATTGTTTTTTAACAGAACGGTATGATGACGTCTCTTCAGCCTTAAAGATTTCAATACTTTAACAGTCGTTTCATCATGAATATGTTTTCCTGCATGTCTAGTAACAAGTATTAATTTTTCATTACTTTGTTCATTTTTCAAAATATTTTGTCGCACAATAACTTGTTGCATTCGTTTAGCGGTTTTATCAGCTTTTATATGTGACATAATAAAAGATTCGGCCCGTAGAAGAGTACGTTTTTTCTTCTTGAAGGCACGTATTCTGTTAAGACGCCTTTGATTAATTGCACCCTTTTCATGGAGAATTCTTTTCTTTCGATGTGCAAGAATTGAAATCTTCTTGCCAGGCAATTTATTTGGAACTGCATATCTATAAAAACAATTTATATTATTTTTAAATGTCCTATTTTTTAAAAATATATATTTCATTTACTTACAAGTCCGACATTTCTTTTAGTTTGATATTATTTATTAATTAAAAAAATTTAAAAAAACAGGAATATTTATAAACATGTGCACGTTTTGATCGAGCACACAAAAAGAATTGTCAAATTACATTTGACTAATGACAGTGACAAATATATTTTTCTTGGTTTTTAGTTTTTAATCAAAAACAGGCCCAATGCTCACTGCTCGCTCAGTTCTAAAAAAAATTTAAAACGAAAAGATGGATCAAATATTGATATACATATACGTGCGTTTCTCCCTAATTTTCGTTTTGCTCAAATCTTGGTGTTTGTTTGTAAGTTTTCAGTACAGGACAGCACAAGATGGAACGTCAAACATTTTAAGACTACCAAGAACCACCTAGGTAGAACACAAAAACTAATGCACGTTTTTTTGTACTTTTCTGTTCTACAATTTCAGTTTTCAAAAGTCAAAATAAAAAAAAAAAACAACAAAAAAAAGTTGTCCAAAACGAATCTGAAAAAAACTTAAAGCAGAAAAGTATAAGTTACAGTTTTAGAACTCACTAATAAAAACAGCTCTTGATTTTGGCCATTTTGCCTCAGTTCCACTGTTTTTGCTAATACATATAAAATATAAACATATACATTTCATAAGAAATGAAATTCAATTGATTATAATTCCTAAAATATGGGAAATAAATTCAATTTACCTTAATACTAATTCAAAGTGGTAATATTTGACTTTATTACCATTACCTACATATAGGTAGGTACACAATCTATATAATATTATACAGAAATATTCTGTAAAAAGGGAATACTCTGTTTTTGAACTACACTCTAAAATCACTCTTAATTCAGAATCCCACATATGCACATTTATAAATATTCTGTAAAAGGGTAATACCCTGCTTTTGAATCCAATTCTAAAACCTGAACTCAGAAAAGCTCGCGTCGAAAACTTGTCAATTTCATTTCAAATTTTTATTATGAGTATATTTTCAAATTAAAGTTAAATTATCAAAGGAAAAAATTGCACTGTAGCATATATTTTATAAAATGTCAAAATTTCGAACTGCTCTATAAAGTAATACAATTATAATATTTATCTTAATTTGGTACGATTTTAGTCTATGAAGTCTGAACCGTTTCTTTGTATTGACTAGTTTCTTCGCGAATTGACGTTAGAAAATCAAATATAAAAGAAACTCTTAAGTACATACTCCAAATTTAAAACTAAATGTAAACAAAATATTGTGTTCAAAAAAATTACTGGGTTTTGTTTTTTATTTTGTAATCTTATTTAACAAAAAAAATATAGAGATATTTAAATTAATAAAGCATAAAAAGTTGAATTGATATATATTGATTACAAAATATTAAAGTTTAAATGAATTCACGTCATCCAAAGCTAAAATATGCAATTGTTTGAATAATATTAAAAAATCTTACAAATAACAGTGGTTTTCAGAAGAGGCCACTTTCAAAAGCAGATCGCAAAATTAACTGAATAGCTCAAATTAAACTGAAACCAAATAGTTTGTATTTTTACGCAATTTATTAGACAAAATATATCAAGTCGGTTCCACCAAGCCATACATTTGTGAATAAACCTACTTAACTCGAATTTTACTCAATTAACCGTATTCATATTAGTTAAAAACTAAATGGTCAATATTTTTAGGTATTGTATTAACTTTGGTATATCCAAAAACTAATATACCTCTATTAAGAAATCTCATAGGGATTTAATCAATTTAATTGGTATAATACACTAAAATTTTGAAATTCAATAAAATTTATAATTAAACAAAATAAATTTTCTTATCAGTTTTAATTTATTTTACACATTAAAACATAGTAATGCCACAATTTAATTTAATAGAGTCGTTGTGGTGGTCCCATTGTTGATTTAATATGTAATGAACGAACATTTTGCCAATGTTTTTTCAACAATGAAACTAAGAAATTAATTGATAAATGAATGTTTTGAACCAATTCGTCGGGTTTCATTGTAATATGACCAACAGCTACTGATAAACACAAGACCTTTTTCATTTGAAATTTGATTGTAGCTTTAACTTCATCAATCTTTGCAGTCATTGATTCTTGATGGGACAAAAGACCAGGGAATTTACCAGCTTTGTTTAAACCTGGACCCAACAATCTTGGAATTTGTTTGATCAAAGATTCAGAAGCCAAAAATGCATCATATGATTTAGCCAATTTCTTGACCAATTTTTTGTTTTTATTCAATTTTTTTAAAGCTTCAGCATCCATACAAGGAACATCTTGAACCTTGGCTTCATCACAATGTTGTTGATCTCCCAAAACGCAAACCTTCATTTTTGGTCTTGGAATATGTTTTAGTCTAAAATAAAAGTTGAAATAGATTAAATTATATATTTTAATACAATATAATTTCCATATTTTACTCTTATTAAATCTACTTTTTCATCCACTAATTCTAATATAAATTTATTTTATTCAATTTTACGAAGGCACTGTTAAAAGTAACTTACCAACACTTGCGCTTATTTTCAAGTGCGGTGAGCCGATTTTGATTTCCTAACTTTTCTAGTAACCTAACCTAAGCGGAAATTTTCGTAATATTTTACGAAATTTCCTACTCAATTTGATTTTAAGACCCTGAGTTAAGGTCCGCTAATAAAAATTAGCTTCCTATATATGCTCAATAATATCTTATTGACACTTTTTTAAGAGCATATATAGGTAAAATATTTAGATTTATAAATGTCTACGTACTTTACGGTACCGGAGAAACGTTTGTCCTTTTGTGGATCATAATTCTTCAAACCAATTTGTAACTCCACAGTTTCCAAAAATCCACGTTTTTTTTTTAGAGAGTTCTCTAAAACAGCGTTAACTGCTTCATACAATGTGTCACGAGAAACTTTCGACCTTAAAAGAAAAATAAATTTATTAACTTCACATTTAATATAAAACATGCGTATAATTTTATTGTAAGAACAGTATTTTCTAGCTAAATTAAAAACCTTTCGCTAAAATTGCAAATAACTACAGGTTCTCTATAATTTAGCAATTTTTTCCATGCAATAATGCAACATAATCATAACAAATTGCTGGTTTGAAATTGCTTAATAAAAAATTAATATTTAAATCACATTATAACCAAATTTAAATTAAAAATTAAACTTACGACATTTTATTGCCTTATTTCACGTCTTCTCACGATTACAATCGGAAAGAAAAAGAAAGAAACGGATATTACACGCGACGTCAAATGTCATTCAAATAGTAATTTGCTTGATCAACGCTATTGACATTTGTTATTTGACAGCTCTTATTTTTTTTAAACCAACGCAAAACTTTTATGTTTAAACAAAATTCGTATGAATATTCACATGTTTGTTTATCGAAAAAAAAGTTTGCTCAAAGTTTATTCTTAATATTTTTAAATTATTTAATTTATTTATTCCTTTAAATAATTAGTGATTTAATTTTTGTTTGTTAAGTTATATTAGTTTCAAAATAAAACCTTAAAAAATATTATTAATATAAAAACTAATGATATTCTATATTTAAAAAATTATTTTAAAAAAAAATTTGATGCATTTAATGTTTGGAATATTGAAATATGAATTTTTATTTTATAATATTGAAACCAATTAACTACAATAAATTATTTCAATAAATAAAATATTAAACTATTTTAAAAAGTAGTAAATTCATATAATCATATAATCGATTAACTGTCAATATGACGGCTGTTTTCGTTTTTTTTGACAGTTCCTAATTTGACTTTTAATATTGTACTTACGACGTTCTAGTTAACTTTCGTTCCCTGTTTAAAGATAGAAAAATTTCTCTTAAATAAAAAAAAAAAAACCAATTTTAAATTTCAAATAATGTAAAATAATATTTCCTCATATAAAGTTAAATAAAATATAATGTAATTTAAAATCTTTTCAGAATAAGTGTAATTTTTTGTAGTTTTTTTTGAATTTGATTTTAAAATTTATTGTGTTTTCGCAGGTCTTATTTGCGAACACGTAAGTCGCAAAATATTACTTTACTTGGGAAAAGTAAGAAATTAATTTAATACAATTTATAAAAAAAATCTTTGTAAATTTGGTTTAAAAAAATATATAGAGAAAAAATAAAATAAAATAAATAAATTCGGTGAAATTCAGAAAAATTAAAAGAATTTTTCACAAACATCACAAACTAATATTGAATATATTATGCTTAATTATAAAAGTAATTGCGAGATAAATAAATTTTTTCACATTAGTACCTACATAATTGAATTTCTAAAAAGTTTCTTAAATTTCAATCAAATTTATAGTTAATAGCAATAACAGTTTTTATTTTCTACTAACCTGTGTAGTATTTTTTTTATTAATTGAAATCTTGTAATAATTAGTTTCAAAAACTTATTTTAATAATATTTCACAATCCTAAATTGGACTCACAAAAAAAATAAAAAAAATATATTAATTCCATTCTCAATAAATTTAAACAAAGATTATTTTAAAGTTTAAGAAATGTATATATAGGGAATATGATTTTGGCATCACAAGTACTTTATTCAAATATCGATTTTCCTCAATTTTTCAAATATATTTAATGATAATTTTTTAGTTTCAATAGAAATTCTCCTAATCAGTTATTTAATTTTCTGATAATTTTAAATTTTGTATATTAAATATATTTTTTTCAACTTGCTTTATTTTTAATTTTTTTTTTTTAAATACGTTCTTATTTTTCTTATTGATATTGTTTTTGAATAAATCATCCTTGGAATTGTAAAAAAATGTCATTTACTACGAGTACATAATAATATATAAATAAGTATATAACAAATAACGTAAATTTGGTATATAAAGATATTTTTGGTAATGTTTACACTTTAACAAAATCTACTAAGTGGCTTACTTAGCTATTTATGTACTTTCATAAAACCTAAGCCATTACTCATTACAATTGCTTTTAGTCTTTTATTATCCTTAAATAAACATATTATATAAAAAAAAAATTAAGTGTTTCATATTTCATTGTTATAGCTTTTTTTTTTTTTTATTTCGTAGACAAACTTATTTAAATGAGAAGTTGTTAAAGGTTTTTAAATGTTTTCATTCAATTTGAAAACAATATATTAAAAGTTATACAGATTAATATATTCGTTTATTAAAAATCGGAATAATGAAGAAACTATTTTCGAAATTAGAAAAAAATGAAAAATTAGATAACAGTGGATTAGGTGGATCAACCAAAGAAACAAATAGTTATGTCGGAAAAGTATTTGTTGTGGGACGTGTGTCCGTCACCGTGGAGGACATTTTGGCTGAAGGTAAGTGTGTTATTTAATTTTGAATATATGTTGAGATACAAATTATGTTTAACAGTAACACATATATAAACTTAAATATATATTGTACCTTGTTATTAGGTATAATGTTCAATTTTCAAAATAAAATTATATCAAATTATAAGAATAATATTAGGAGAGTAGTTTTTTTACTTATTATAAAATTAAGTAAACTGCTTCCATTATTTTGTAAAAAAATCTAGTTAACTTCTGGGAGTATGCAAATAGGCAAGTATTAGCAAGGGAAAAATCCAAATAAGTGTAGATGTCAAGAGTATCTTGATTTTTATATTTATTAAAGTAGTTATATCTGAATTTAAACGAAATATATTAATTATAGGTTTATACCTATTTAAGCAAGTAATTAATTTTAAAATTATCGCTTCTATTACAGTACCTAACTCTACTTACTTTATATATTTCACAATTTGATTAATTTTTTATTTTATTTTTATTCATTATTAAAATTTCAAATTAAAATTTCTTACAATATCAGTATATTTTCATATAATGTTTATTGACAATTTCTTGTATTGATCTTTCAAATATTAATAAGGAAAATCTAGTTCGAAAAATTTTTTTTTTAAATACTTGTATCAGGTTATATTAACAAAATGTGTTTTAATTTTAATGAACAATTAAAAAGGTATAGTACGGGTTTTTAGTACCTTAACCTTATGGTAAGTTAAGGTACTATAAACCTTTCTAGACAATCAATTGGGACTTTTTTTTTGTCATATTTTGGCAAGCTTAATAGGTCATAAAAAAACGAATAGTTTTAAAAATTTGTATTTGCCTCTTATGTCTTTATGCTCACTTCTAAAAAAAAATTAAAATAATCTAGTTCTAGATATATTAAAAAAAATTATTACTTTTAGTTTGAAAAGTATTTATTTTCCCATTTTCAGAATCAAAAATATGTAAAATAGAATTTCTGTTAACTATAATTTGAGGTTTTTTTTAACCTTTAGAACACTGTAGATTTCTAAGACAATATTGCTGGTTATGTATATATAAAAAAAAACACGCTTTAAAATTTCCTTCCGTTTCACTACTTACTTTGCAAAAGTCATTATTAATTAAAAACAAGTTGACTCATATTTTACAACTGAAACTATGTTTCAAGTTAAAAGTTCTTGATTCTAAGACATGAAACCATAATACGATCTAATGATTCATTTTGTACAGCTGATTAATTTGTGCAAATGCTCAAAAAGACAGAATAAAAAACCTTTTAAGCTTAGAAAGTATTTCTAAGTATTTTTCAACCATGCGGATTATACGTGATTTCAAAACTTTGGCGAGATTTATCCATAAAATATGGCTTAACATAACAATTATTTGAATACCAACTTGGTTATACTTTAAAGTTAAATATAACTCGTGTATTATATTTTTTAGTTTTTCAAATTGATAAAATTTTTAGAAAAAACTGCAAATTGAATTATTAGCAGTTGCATTCCATAAAAAAGTGATCTGCTAAATTATTTAAGAGATCTCTCTCTTTACGATTAATATTTTATAACTTTATTTAAAATGGTGAACCTAGAGCAGCTTTATACTAAAAATATAAGTTGACATAGTTTATAATATTTTTTTCTAAGGGTCCACTCCACATGGAGATTGGTCGTAATTTATTTTACAATAAATCTTAAACTTACTGTCCAGACCAATTCAGTAGTAGTCATGTTGAACCATTTACACATATTTCCAGCCATTTTATTCTCCTTTGGTTTCCCTTCCTTTCTCCACCAATTTACCATTTAGCGTTAACTGGTGAAATTACTTGACATTGCTTTTTTTGTTATTTTATTACTTGACTATAAGACCTAGGTAGCTCAGTTTTCTCATTTTTATGATGCATCAATATAATGAATTTCTAAGTAGCATTAGTAAAGAATAAATCTAAACTAGAATTAGGCAGAGTGAATGCTTAAATTTTTACTTACTTTGAATTTTAATGTGATACTTTTTTAAATTTTATAAGAATTCATTTCTAGATCTAAAATTGTTTTAAAAAATAAAAGAAACAGCAAAATATGATTTTATAGTAATATGTATACTTTTACATAGTAATGTACTTTTTTCCACTATAATTTAAAAATTTAAAACAATGAAAGTATCCCAGAAGAATTTCAATTATTATGAATAAAGTTTTTTATCTTTTGTTATCGTTCGTTATCTTAGCATTTAGAAAAGTATTCAAAAAGCTTTTCATAAATCTTTCAACGAAATTGTTTGAATCAGACACCTGCTTTAGGGAGATATCATTTAATAAAATATTAACTGATTGTGTAATCATTTCCAGATTTTAGTGTGTAGTAAGTAAATAATTTGAATGTAAGTTCATTTTCTATATGTATTAATATTTGGTTAAAAAAAATTTTAAAATCTGGAATAATTTTTGTTGTAATTACAGTAACTAAAAATCTTGTTTATTATAAAATATTGTAATTCTTATAAATGAAGTCTGTATTGATGTGCCTTATATTTGCAACTAATTGTGATTACTGAGTGATAAGATTAGATAATTCATAAATTAAAGAATGATAAATATTATAGGTTAAATCTGTTAAGAAGACTAGGTCTTATAAGTAACAAAGAAAAAAAATAATTTAGTAAGTCTAAAAATAATCGTACACCTATTTACAAAATTTTTTTTTGTAAATCTATTAAGGGGTTTTCAAAATTGTTATGTTGGAAAGCAATACAAAATTGGAGAACTGAGCCTTTTTCTAGAATTAAAAGTAATAACGCGAAAAATTTGTGAAAATTACAATTTGGAAAATACAAATAAATGTATATATTATAAAGAACATTAAGACAATATACATATTGTGTTCTTACATATTAAATTACTTATTCATATCATGTTCTTTGATCTTACATATAATTTAATTTGGAATTAGCAACATTTCTTTTAATCAGTTAATGTTACGTATAATTCATACACATACAAAATAAATTTGAATCTTAATTTTCATGACGTTTTGTAAATTTATCATTTTCTGATAAAATTCAATTAACGTCAGTAACATTTGAAAAATTTTTTTACGGAGAACGCCCATTAAAATAGTTGTAAATTTTAAATTAGGGAAGCAGAAATTTTTTAAATGAGATGCATTTTACATAGTATGTAATATATATACTTAGCTAATTAGATATTGTTCATAATTTTATTAATGAAAAATGATAAGTAAATTATTCTGAATGCAAATGCCTTATGAAAAAACTAAATTTACAAAGTATTTAGTATTTAAAGCTCAGGAATACTTCTTCAAATTTATACAAGGCCGGATTTGCTTTTTAACCAAATATGAATAGATAAAAGATCTCGTTATTATTGATATTATGTATTATAAATGAGTATTAATTTTATAGGTATTTATATTCGATTTTGCATTTAATGAACTACTTATAATAATAAGTACTAAGACTGTACAAGGTCTATTGTTTTTATACGGTACTATTTTTATGTTCATTTTCGCTTTGCATTTGACGAATTAACTTAATTAAAGAAAGAACGAATCTAGATTTTTTTGACTAATAATTTTTAACTACGAAATATTTTTCGAACTTTGTAGATATTATCCCTACAATATTATAAAATACATAAAGCTTAAATTTTAAAACATACTTAGCTACTAGTTAACTAAGTTATTAAATTAAATCGAACTTCCAATTCGAAATTCAGTGAATTAAATGCTACAATAACAATTAGGTTGAAATTTTCTTATTGTAATTAAGTGCGTATGCACTGAGTACAATTAAATTTTTTAATTTTATAAGTATTCATTATACAAATATAGTATTCTGCTATATTTTGTATTATATTTTTTCATCTGATACAGCTCCAAATTAAAAATTTTACATATTGTAAATAAACTTGTTTATTCAGAAAAATGAATTTCCAAATTGTTATAATAATTGTTATTACCCCGTTGAACATATGTTGAAAGGGTATTTGAGGGGTATAAGAGTACTAAATATTCGATTACATTTGTGACGCAGTAATGGATCAAAGGCATCGATCGGATCAGAATCCGGAGAACTACGGTTGTGAAACAAATTCGTTTTTATGTTAGAACTATCATTTTAACTGGTTCGAGTAGCTCCTATATGAACTAGGTATGTGAAATTTTGCAAAATTTGGTTTGTCCAAGTGAATTCAAGTTGTTGATGACTAAGGTGGCCAAGTTATGGGTTCAATTGCTTTTTTTTTTTTTTTGTATTTATTTGTTAGTTTAATAACTTTAATCGCTGAGTTTTCCAGTTATCCAAAATATAGCTGGTGTAGTAAAGAGGTTCGAATAGCTGCCATACAACTTTTATACATAACTCAGTATCTATTTGTTAATTTGTTCATGTCAGTATCCTTGAGTTGACAAGGTCTACTATACTCTTCTTCGTTTTTCGTCCAGAAACTTTTTAAATAAAAATTCATTAGAAAATTATTGATTTTTCAATTTTAAAACACTTAAAGTTTTACTATTTAATATTTTTTTTAATTTATAAATGCACTTATATTTGTAAATTAAACATTAAGAAGTTCAAAAATTAAAAATTAAAACCAATTTCTTATTTGTTATTATAAACATATTTCATGTACAAAAATTATACTACAATACGTAAATTACAAATAAGCAGTAGATATACTTTATTAAAAAAATATATAATATAGTTATAATCTTGGTTTTTATTATTTCAGGTGGATTTGCTATGGTATTCTTAGTAAAGGCAAATTCTGGGAATGCTCGTTACGCTTTAAAACGAATGTATGTTAATAATGAACATGATTTGAATGTTGCCAAAAGAGAAATTCAAATAGCTGTAAGTATTAATACATACTTTTTTTTTAATTACATATAATAATAATATAAAGTTTGAAACACACTACTGGGTTAATTGGGTTAAAATCTATAAAAAAAATTCTAAAACTTTTTGAGTTATGCTAAATTTCAATAGGTACATACGCATAAGTACCTTCAATAAAAGCTAATAGCAAGGCTTGAGATAATATTTCAATAAAAAAAAATTTCATTCAAAATATGAATTATTTTAATAATAAAAATTAATTAGAATTTTAGAAATTCTGTTATTTTCAAATAATCGAAGATGGATACAATCGTGATAAATATCAATTTATTAATTTATTATAATTCTAACATTATATGAATTTAGACCACATTTTACATAGATATTTAATAATGTAACAAACAAAATATTAAATAAAAAAAAAATAACTGTATTACAAAAGTTTAACACGTTACACGTCTCTGGATTCTGGAAAGGTGAATTTTAAAACATGAACAAATTCAAAAAGAAAAATATCTCTGTATGAAATCAAATCTTTTAATTAATAAAAATAGTTCCATCCTTATTTTAATTTATTAATCATTGGTGTATTAAGATTTTTATATACATATATATTTAAAATTAAAAACTTTTCTAACCATAATTATACATAAAAAGTATATAATATAAGCAATTTACTATTTTTTTATATATGATTTTGTTTACAGAGTAATTTAAGTGGTCACAAAAATATTATTGGTTATATTGATTCAAGTATAACACATACTGGTAATGGCGTTTATGAAGTTTTATTATTAATGCCGTATTGTAAAAATCACATGCTGGCCATGATGAATGCAAGGTAAGATAAATTAATTTATAAGTAATTGTTATTTTTTTTGTTACGAGTTTACTTTTCTTTTTTTTTTATAATAATGATAAAAACTGATTAAATTTTAATTCTGTATTGAAATTCTCTATAAAATTTCAAACAGATGAAAAAATGAAGAACGAAATCTGGGAATCTAAGAAATAAGAGGAGTTTTCTTTTCAAAAGATTTTATTTTTGGCAATGTTTAAATTGAATTTATTTTGTTATTTCAATTAGTCCTCATGAAATACTTACAGCATCCGCATACATGCGATTCAACTTCTATCAGAAGAGTTAAAGAATCGTTAAGTCTAAAAACGTTTCTTACAACTTAAAAAAAAACGATAAAGTTCAAATTTAATTTGAAAATAATACGAAACATAATATAAATAATACGACCCCGGCTTGTTAAGGAGGCAATGTTCAACCTATTGATAAATAAAAAAAAATAGTAAAAGCTAATATGCAAAAAATAAATATTTAAAATGTTAAATTTAAAAATAGCCCTGAAAGTTTTTCCCTATGTTCTATAAAGTATAAAGTTAGTTACACTACACAAACAATATAAATATCAATTATTATTATTATGATTATACATTATCTATGTCCTTATTATAAATATTTATTTTCTTAATTTTACATGAAAAATAATTAAAATTTCTTTAAGACTTTCTACTGGTTTTACCGAACAAGAAGTTTTAACAATATTCTGTGATATTGCGGAGGCTGTTTCACGACTGCATTACTGTCAAACTCCCATTATACATCGTGATTTGAAAATAGAAAATATTTTACAAAATGATGTTGGTAATTTTGTATTGTGTGATTTTGGTTCAGCAACTGGTAAAATATTAAATCCAAACACTCACGGTGTAACAGCCGTAGAAGAAGAAATTAAAAAATATACAACATTATCGTATAGAGCTCCAGAAATGATAGATTTATATAATGGAAGAAATATAACTATTAAAGGTGATATATGGGCTTTGGGTTGTATGTTATATAAATTGTGCTTCTTTTCACTACCATTTGGTGAAAGCACTTTAGCTATACAAAATGGTACGTTTTCAATACCAGACAATTCAAAGTATTCAAAAGGAATCCATCAACTTATCAAATATATGTTGGAACCAGATATGGAAAAAAGACCAAATGTTTTTCAAGTTTGTGAAATAGCATTTAAATTAAATGGAAAAGATAATCCTGTACAGAATTTGCACGTAAGTAATATTAAATGTTGATATATATCGGAAATTTTTGTCTTACTTAAAATTAACTTGTTTTCATTTCTTTTTCATCCTAATTCAATGTAAGGTCTTTTCAACATATTTTATTGTAAAAATAATTAAATAAATCAAATAATTTTAAGATTATTAAAAATATTTAAGTCAACTTAATTTGAGATATATAAATTCAAATAAGTATTTGCTTCAGAATAAAAGTTATTTACAAGTTGTTACAATTTTAGAAATCTCCATCGCCGATTTTGGAGCAATTACCTGTACCACCTTTTGAATCTGAATTAAAAAGAGCTACGGCTTCTGCTACTAAACCGAAATCACAAAATACACCGTTGATTGAATCTGGCACCAGTGTAGCACCACGCCAACGACCAAAAGGATCATCAGCTATTGTTGGTCAACATCCATTGTCATTGGGACTTCCACCATCGCCATCGCCACGCAGTACTATAGCTTCACCACAACCAGTTGTTGAACAATTTCAAGCAACATTTCCAAATATAACTGCTCCACAACCTGTTCAACCAACGATACCTGCTGGACCAGCTGCAACTACACCTCAATCACAAATAGCTGTTAACCCACATCAACCAGCAACTATACTTTCTGGTAGTGGTAATATTTCTCAGCCTTCGCAACAACTATTAAAAAATTCCTCAAAATCAAATTTGGATAATTTATTTCAAACAACTTATCCAGATCCATTTAGGGAAACAGCAAATAAACCAATTGAATCAACAGAATTATTACATCAAGATCAACAACCACAATCGCTTCCGCCACAACATGATATTGTTATGCCTTTAGGAGGAGTCTTAGCTGGAACGCCTACTAAAACTTTGTTGAATACTTCAAAAGGAGGACATAGAAGAAATGTTAGTGATACATCAGCATTTAATAAGTAAGTTGATTTAAAAATTTGTATTTATTTATGAGTAATGTTGATAATAATAATTTTAGAACATTTGCAAATGAGACATCACAATTTCTGGCACCATATGACCAATCTGTAAAATCTCGTATCGCCAATACTGAGTCACCAACAAGCCCACTAGGTGGTAATAGCAATACTACGTCAAATAACTCAATATTTAGTCAAGATCAACAACTTCAAAATTCTTTATTACAAGCGCAATCAATGCCATCCTCTGTTTCAAACACAGAATTGTCCAATTTTCCTCAAAATCCAAGTGAAAATCCACATACAGCTAGTTTGACTCAAGCCGTATCTGGAGCTCTTATTTCCGGAATTAATGCGATGCAAAATGCTGTAAATGTTATTAAAAATGTTAATAATCGTGGTGGAACTGCTGATTCTGCTGGATCGGGATCATTAGAAGGTCGTGTTGATGCGTGGAATCCGTTCGAAGATCAACCATTCGACCAAATGACTGAAGAGCACATATTTGATGTTGAATTCGATAAAATACGACAACGAGGTAGCCAAGGAAGTAAGTTTGATGATAAAAATTTACAATTCGAATAGTTATATTACAAAATATTGCTTTGATATAATTTGAAATTTTTAACATATTTATATTATGCGAATATTACAGGTATTACTACAAAGTCGACATCAACAACATCCACGTTAACTCCAACGGAAAACAATATTTGTCCAAGTGTAATGCCACAGCAGCAACCGCCAACATCAAGTATTTTACCACAAAGTCAACAACATCACCAAGTTATCAATCAACAATCGCATACAGGGAATGCATCGGCAGCAGCTATCCCTCATTCATCAAATCAACAACAAGTACCACAACAACAAAATAATAATCAACCCCAAATACCAGAAGACCCTTTTGGTTCAGCACCATTTAGTTTACCGCCTGGGTTAAGGGAAAAAGCTGCTGCCCTTAGAAAAACTGGAGGTAAAGCATAGATTTATATTCTTATGTTCAAAATAAAGTAAATTAAAACTAAAAAACAAAATATATATTAAATAAATCACAAAGTATATAACCCATATACATAGTTAAAAATATTAAATAAATTACAAAATAAGCACGATTAGTAGAATAACAAAATGAACAAATTAAAATATATAAATGAGTGCAATTTATTCGCGCATTAGGTCAAAAGTATAATAATGTAAAAGTATTTTATTAAGAATTTAACATACTCATATTTTTTTTTTCTTAAAAATCGCGTTTTAATATTATATAATATATGAAAAAATACATAAATTACTAGCTATTATTTAATCTACTTATCTATATCTTTTAATCTATTTCTTCCTGTTAATTTGTAATTTGGCTCATGAGATTATATTAATACATTAAACTTTTTTTGTAGTAAATTTTTAAATTTTTGTAATGGATGTACAACTAAATTTAATTCGTTTAAGAACTTTTTTAAGATATTTATCCATTAAATTTAAAATATATTGTTAATTTAAAATTTTTAATACGATTACATCTTTAAAATAAAATTTTAAAATGATCTAAATTACAAATGATAAAAGAATTTTAATTTCTTATTCATCTCTAACTAAAGTACTATCAGCTTTACATTATTGGTGATTTATTAAAAATGTTGGGCTCATCTGTTTCTTAATTTCCAAAAATTGAACTTTTTAAATTAGACAATTAAAATTTAAAATTAAAATTGAACAAAAAAAAAAACCAGACAGAAAAAAGTTGAAAAGAAAATGATACATCATAATATTAACGAAACAAATCTTATGCAAAGGAAAATGTTATTTAAAATTTACAATCTATGAATTAACGAAAATTGTATAGTTTTTGCTTTTTTTTTAACAATAGTAAAATATTTGTTTACTGATGAACTAAACACTTATAATATTGTATTGTAAAATTTGTGTGTACTGTAGAATATAATTGTATATCTGAAATTAATAATTAATTGATTGTATTATATATAATTAAATAAATATATATATTAAATAAGATAAAATTTGTGTAAGTTAATACAAAATATGTATAAAATTATATTGTATTTATGCTTATACACATTAAAACTAAATACATTGTAATTTTTAAAATAAATTATAGGATAAATTCAAAAAAAAATAGTTATGTTAGTATTGTATTGTATAAAATTTTCAAAGAATTAACCAATCAGACAATATAAATATGAGTGAGTTGACCAACCTGATTTATTTTTCGTGGCATAATTAAAATAAATAACTAATAAAAAAAATATATAATAATATCTAATATACAAATTAAAATATCTTAATACAAAAATAATCTTAATAGCCTTATTTTAAATATAAATGCAAAAGTTTGAATTTATCCATATTCATCATTTTTAAAAAATAATCTTTCGGTATTTTACGTAATTTAAACTTAAAATTTGAGATTACTTACAAAAATAAATTAAAATTAAATACTTTATGTAAGACATAATGATTCAAAACAATGAAAATACAAAGATTTAAAAATGATGAATGATTAAGTTTATTCTTATTAAATTTATATCCTAAATTCTGATAATACTTTTATACATTTTATTTTATTTTATCTTTTTAATATATAAATATTTTTTGTTTTAGTAAATTCTGTAGAATTTCTATTAATTTATGTTATTTAGTTTTCTATATAAAAATACTTATAAAAGTAATGTATAATTTTTTTAATTTTTAAATATATTTTATTTGCAGAAATTATATTTTTTTAGTTTTTTTCTTTATTTTTTTTTATTATTTTTATTAAAAAAAATTTATATATTTTCCTGTATATGTTACTTATATTGTACATTATGACATTTTCGTTAGTAAAAGTTGTAGTTTTGTTTGTTATAAATATTTTAAAATTCATAATTTATTATAAATAATTTTATGTAATATTAAAAATTAATCCATTTTGTATCATTTCTTTTTTATTCCATTTGTTTTGTCTGGTTTAAAATTCATGTATCATATTTAATATCACCAAAATTTACTTATAACAAATATCAAAATTCATATACATATAACAAAAAGCAATTAATATAAGAAATAATAAAAAAATAAATTGGAAATTATAAACTGCTTTATATAAAGGTAATACTACTAATATTATTTTTTTGTCAAGTATTTGTAAAATTCTATTTAAAAACCAAAAGTATATAAAAAATATTTTAAATCAAAAATATTTATAAAAAAAAAACAAAATATTATATTATAGCATTATATTTTTTACAGATTTGAACAATTATTTTCATTTTATAATTACATAAATAATAAATAACAATTTTTTTTTGCTAAAAATTTATTTTAGTCAAACTAACAGCCAGTGTAAAACAATGAAGTTACAGTCATTTTGAATAAGCGATTTAAATCTTATGTAGAGGAATGTTTTGTAAATTTTAAAACATTAACATTTATTTTAACGAATCTACTTCATTTTGGCAAATCTAAAACCTAATATTAAACTAATTATTAAAAGTTTATTGAATCTTTGTTATATAAATGGTATATTGACAAACCTAATGGTTAAATTTTCGAACTATATTTTTATTGAAATTTTGGACTAATTCTATTATTAGATTTTTAAATATTTGATACCAATGGTTTTAATTATCATTCAATTGTGATAATGTGTTTCCTTTGTATTTTTATTAATGTAAAATATATTATAATATATATATATATATTTTTTTTGAAAAACCCTTTTAACAATTTCAGCTTTTGGAAATAATTGCAATCCTATAAAATATTTTTATAATTTTATTTCTTTAATTACTTAAATAAAGTACGTTTCAATAAAACCCCTACAGCCATTACACTACATTACATTGATATCCAAATAAAAATTAATATTACATTACTAAAGTTATTCAACATAATTGAATTTCAATTTCTTTCATAAATAAATTGTTAAATCTTAATTTTTCGAATTAAGAATCGATTCAATTTAATTTTTTAATTAATAAAAGAAGTTAAATAAAAAACTAATTTGAACAAAACAAAAAATAAAAAAATTAAACAATCAAATAAAAAAAGAGACAATATATAATATAATATTTTTATCCTAATTAAATAAATTTTTAATATAAATATATTATATAATTAGTGCTATATGTAGCACCTATGTTACCTAAAATTATATCCCTTTTAAACAAATTAAAATAAAATGAGTGTACAAATTGAGTAAAAAATAAGTAAACAAAGAATGAAGAATAAAAAATTCTTAGGAAATTAAAACTTGTTAAAAATTTTAATTAAAATTTAATATTATGGTATAATAAAACTTTATTTAAAATATTTTTTAATTTGTTTAAATTCATTTTGGAATATTCTAATAATAAAAGAAAAACAATTACATTAATAAAAATAAAGTTTTATTAAAAACAGAACACCTTTAAAAATTTTCGATTTGTTAAATTGTTAAAAAAATTTACCATTTTAAAATTTGAGACTATAAAATTAATTTTTTCCTTCCAAAATTCAAGAAAAATATTTAAAAAAAAATTATTAATAAAAAAGTCAATCTTGTTTGTACAATAAATAAAATGAACATCATGTTATTTAATAATGTAATTCTTAACTTAAAACAAATAATATATATATATACATATATATTTAAAAAACAACAAATAATTTAATTTTGAACATTAGTTAATATTGAATAGACAAGTATATATTTCCAAATAATAATAAAAATTAAATGATTTAAAAATATATTTTGAAAAAAAATGCAATAAATATTAAATGAATAAATTTAAATATCATCTGAATTTATTATTATTAATTCTATTAACTAGAAAACAAGAAATGACCAAAAATTTATGATTTATTTTAAACTTATTTTAATTTAAATTTTTTTTTATATATTTATTCTACTTTTTATGTTTATTTGGATTGTTTATTTTATATTGAATAATTTTAATTAAGGTATTTACGTTATGTTAAATAAATTTCTAATTTTGATTTGCTATAAACTTTCTTATACCGTTAATGACAGTGATATATAGGTATCTAAAGTTTTGTCGAATATATTTTTTTGAAGATCCAAAAGTCATTTATATTGAAGGGGTCTAGTTTTAAAATAATCTTATGATTATATTAGCTTTTTTGTAATTCGTTCAATTTTATTTGTTAAGTCACTTATTTTATGTTTTTTCTCTGTTTTATATTTTATGGAACTAGTTCTTAGATTTATCATTTTTTTATTAAAATGAAAAAATAACATAGTAGTGAAAAAATTGTAATCAAATTAATAAGCATGTCTAATTACTGTTTTAGTGTATAATTAATTTTTTACCAGGATTAGTGGGTGCTCTTGTTTTAAAATATGCAAAAATTAAAATATTTTACTAATACCAAAAGTTATATAAAAAAAAAAATAGAAAATACGGCGGCAAATATAAAATTTATTAGGTCATTTAAAAATAAAATCAAATATCATATATTTGGTAATTTTTTACGTTAATCATATATAATTTTTAGGTGGGCATATTCTGACATTTTGTAAGTTTTTATAAGTTCTTTTAAGTTCTGTTGACAAATTTTGTTTGTTTTGAACAAAATTTTGAACAGCTTTTGCATTTATTTATATCAAAAACTTTATACATCGAAAATAAATATTTTTTCAGATTTAAAAATAATTTTTACAATATTAGTTAAGTACAAAGCTTTTAATTAATGACATTTATCAATTTCAATAATATAACTTTTCATAAAATTTATGGTTAAACTGCACTTATATCTTCTAAATTAATAAATATTAATAACTTTAAAAATTCTTTTAATCTAAATCAATTTTGTGCACACGTATAATCATAATCATACAAAAACATTATAATGCTTAATAACCGCTTTAAAAACTGATAAAATACTTTATTTTTGAGAATCTTAAAATTTTTATTAAAAGATAAATTTTTCTACAATAATAAGTAGTAAATGTAATTTAAGTAATTAATTAAATACTTTCAAAACAAATATATATTATATACTGCATAAAAGCCCTACGTCTTATTTCAGCTCATCCCATCTATCATCAACCAATACACGCTCATCATCACAATTCACGATCATCAACATCGGGTTCTACTTCAGTTAATTTAACAGATGGAAGCAATTTATTATTACCTTTGAGTGGAAATTTATCAACAGGATCTTCAATAATAACACCACACCCATTGTCAATTTCAAATTTAACTTCATCTTCAAATAATGCTAAATGGATTATATCACCAACTTTAGAATCAATAATGACCAGTGAAAATACGGAAGATAAAACATCGTTAATAATGAATCTAAAATCAGATTTAGATACTGAAAGCAATAGTACAATAATTGGTTCAACAGTTGGTGGAAATTTTATCAAAATACCAGTGGAAGATCGTAACAAATATGAAAAATTAAGAAGTAATGATAATCCTACATCAGATGATTCAGATTCGGAATTTTTTAATGAGGAATATAGCAGTAAAGCTGCTTATCTCAAACATATAGTTACCAATAACATTCCTGAAAAAATTCATAAAATTCAGCAAGCTGCTTATCATAAAGTTGATAAAACTCATATTAAGGTTCCAATTGTAAGAAAATTAAAATCAACAAGAAGAGAAATTAAGTTCAACAACGAAAAAAGATTAACAAAAATGTCTAAAACTTCAACAACAGAAACAACAAATTCTACTAAAACTAGTTCTCAAAAAAAGTCGTCCTCAGGAAAATCCGGTGAAGAGAAACAAACAGAAGGTATTGATGAAGATGATGATTCTATTGGATCTGCCAGTGATTTACGTGCTGAAGATGATGATTTCTTTGATGAAAATAATATGAATTCGGCGAATCGTTTTACAAAGCAACCAATAGCAGATGATGGTATTAGCGAAAGTGTTAAAACTTGTAACTCGTCAGCATATCATGCTGAATGTGAGAGTGTTACAACTCACGAGGATGATGTTAGTCGAGTAGTTGTCAAAGTACGTATGAAAAAACGTGATCGCATGAATGAATTGACCAAAAATGAATTGCTGGATGAAAATCAGTTAAGTCCTTCATCTAATGACTTTTTGCATAAATTTGGAGATAAACCACTATTATTAGACGATGAATTAGATTATGGCTCTGGAGATAGTGATTCCAAGGGAAATAAATCGGAGGATAGTCCTCCATCCGATCCAGTTTCACAATCACAAGTGGATATAATTACAAAACAAGAAGAACATGATGTTTTTGCAATGGCACCATTTAAAATGCCTGTTGGGCAACCAAAAAAGCGCTCAAAAAAACCTAAAACGAATGAAAATCAAAATAAAAAGAATGAAAACCAGGAAGATATTATCTGGTCATCAACACCAAAAAAACATGAGGAAAAAGTTCAAAATGAAAAAAATGTTTGTTTAACATTTTTAGCTCCAAACAAACAAGATCAATATATAACCCAGGAACAATCTTTTGCTACTGCACTTGAAACCACTGAGTTAGATGAGTTTAATGAACCAATATTTAATCCATTTGAATCAAATATTGAAACCAATGTAGTAACAAATAACTTGAAGTTTAATAACTTACCTCAACCTATTTTAGAAGGAATAACGCCGATAAAAAAAGAAAATGTTAATAAAAGTTATTTAAACTCAACATCATTGCAACAATTACCAACTAAACTTGTATCAAAGCCTGTGCACAGTCGGTCAAATTTTGGAGTAGTTACTGTTGTATCTAATTTTACTCAACCGTTGCACCAAAATTTGAAAAGTGAACTAAATAATTCTGAAATTGCAAATACAGAATGTGATTTATTTGGATCAGAACCATTTCCCCAAGTCTTAGCAGCTGCTGCTGCAGCTAAAGCTGTAAATACATCAATATCATCAAGTTCTATATCAACATATCAAAATAATCCAATTAAAATCGAAAGTAATAATTTTCAAACCGCAAAAGTTTTGAGACATGGTAACAAAATTCATGATATGCATACATCTGAACCAATTCAGCTGGTTACAGTCAACCATTCTATAATAATTAATAAAACACCTGATCCCCAACAACCATTACAGGCCACACTCACATCAGTACCAATTATTCCACCTTCGCAAAAAATTCCAAATTTAACAGCAAACAAATCAATTATTTTGTCTAATAATTCATGTTCTTCTTTTTCTACTACTAATAAAACTATGAGCACATCTAAATCATCTTTACTAACAAATACACCATTGGTACCATTGGCACCACCTTCAGCAAGCACATCTTATATTAATTACTCTAATATTGCATTAAAAAATCAATTAGAATTTTTACCAATACCGGATAATGAACTTTTAACAATATCACAAGATACAATTTCAGATTTTAATACAAACGATGAAGAAGAACCAGTTGTTATTAAATCACCGACACCAACATCACAATCTTCTTCATTAACACCAATACAAACATCAACAAACAAGCTCCATCTTAAAAAGGATAAAGAAAAATCTAGTGTAAGAACATTACCATCTAAATTAAGTCAAAAAGTGAAATCAAATCATTACAAAAAAGTGGGATCTGAGAAATCTTGTAATATTAGTAACAGCAGTTCAAAACTAAAAAACAAACATTCATATCTAGTAGAAGATGATTCTGGCACAGGAAATAATTATAATAAAAGTAGTAACAGTAACATAGGAATTAGTGGTTACTTTCAGTCAAATACAATACAAAATTCAAAATCTGGTTTTAGTAATATGAGTTTTGAAGATTTTCCTTCAGATCAAGAAGAAATTGATCGTATGTCAAAAACAATACCTTTTGAAGTGGTAAGAAATGAAAAAATGTTGTTAGAAGCAGAACGTAAGTTTGGTTCATTAAAAAGAAGAACAAATTTATTTTCATAGAAAATAAATAAATTAAGTAAAATAATTAATTTAAAAGTATATAATACTTTAAAAAATAAAGAAAATTATTGATTTTTAATTTATTTCTAATGATCAATTCAGAATTATAAATTGAAAAAAAGAAATTAAGAAAAAAAGGTTTTATACTTCTATGAATTAATCTAAAGTTGCTCATTATAAGACTAAAATTTTAAATTTATGTATTTTCAAAGATTACAAATCTTAAAAAATTTTTTTGTTTTTTAATCTCAATTTTATTTAAATTGTGGCTTTTTACTATAAACTCAAAATTGTCGAGACGGAAATGTGTTTTTCATTAAAAATAAATTAAAAAACAAAAATAACGATAAAATTAAAGCTCAATTATTTCTAATTATTTTTATTGTATTCAAATATCTTAATGTTTATATATTTTATATTATTATAGATTTGACAATTAATTAAATTGTTTTATAAAATTTTTTTATTTTGATTACTTATTTTTTAACTTTCGAAACGACCTTAAGAAATAATACAGAAAAATTAAAGAAAAATCATAAAATGATACAAATTTGGGTTTTTGTATATCTTTTTACAATTTTTAACGCATCCAAAATAAAATGACCCGTCATTAATAGATGATCAACAATTTTTTCGTACTATTTTTCTGATCGTTTCTAAAAGTTTTTACTTATAAATTTACAATATTTGTTTTTATGAATGCACCAATTTACTTCAATAATGTATATTCTTTTTAAATAATAATTTTTGTTTAAAGAAAATAAAAGTAAATAAAAAATAAAGATTTTATATATCAATTATTTTATATGAAACTATTTAAGAAAAAAACATGAATATATGTTGTGGCTTTTTAGACTGATAATGATTTGTAAAATCTGTAAACAAAATGAATAAAAAAAAAAATGTTATAAAAATCTCGTAAAATAAGAAGAATTAATAAAAAGAATTTGAAGAATTTTTAATATACATACTAAGTAAAGTATTATTAAAAGAAGAAAGTTTGCAACATAACTTTGTATTAGGCATTTTAAATCTATACAAAAACAAAAAATAATTAAAATGTAGAATTATCTTAATGCAAGAAAAATATCTAACCTCATTAAAAAAACAATAATTATAATCCATAAAGAAATTTTTTAAATAATGTATATAAAGACTTTTTAAATATTGTTATAATTGAACCATTTAAAGAATTATGAATACTGCAAATACATAAATAACTATATTTTGTATTTTTAATTTATAAGTAACTAATTATTTACTTTTCAAAATAATGTATATTAAAAATAATGTAAAAAAAAAATTTGCAGATTAGATTAATTGAATGGTTCACAAAAGTTAAAAAACATATTAATATTTTTTTACGTATAGATGTTTATTTAAAAAAATAATTTGTTTGAAAAATTATATAAAATCAAAAAATAAAAAAAAAATAAAATTAAAAAAACAACAAACAATATTATTATTCTATTTCATTAAAAAAAATTAGAAATCAAAAATAACGAAGAAATCTAAAATATTAGTAAAATCATATTTTACGCTGGTTGATCAAAAAAAAAATATTAAATCAATAAAATAAAAATAAAACTTGATTCTTTTGTTTATGAAAATCATTTTTAATTTTGCGTTCAATAAAATATTTTAGTTTTACTTCTTTCATATACTTTTAATTGTTTTGATTCTATTGTAGTTGAAATAAAGTATAAAGTACCAATTTAAGAAAATTATATACATACATGCATATAACATAAATTCTATATTATTGATAATTATTTTTTTTATTAGAATAAAATAAATAATTTTATTCAAATGTATATAAAAAGCATTCCTAAAAAATAAAATAGTAAATATTAAATATATCTTTATCTAAAAGTAGGATTTAAAAAAACAAAATTATGTAGATAAAATTATAATTTAGAAAAAACACTTCTTTTTTGTGTTCAACATTTGGTTGTTTTTTTTCGTAAAATAATTTTGAAATCATTAAAATATTTATTTTAATCAATAATTTTGAGTATTAATTTTTTTTTTTTTTAATTTGTAATTTAAATAATTATATTTTATTTTAATTTTATTTATATTTAGTTCGTTGAGCAATTAAAATAAACAATAGATCATAAAAGAATATTTTACTGCACTTTCCAAATTTTTAAATGTATAAATTCTTTGTGACTCAAGTCCAAATTTCAATTGGAAAGCTGATTTAATTTTTTATTTTTTAGTATTAATACTTTATAACAAAATGAATAAATAAATATTGTTTTTAGTTGTTAGCTTTTATTATAACATTTACTTTGGTTATTTCATATAAAATTGATTTAAATTTTAAGATTTTGAAAACCATTAAATTAAACCATTTTTAAAAAAAAAAGAATGTATCGCTTGATGCTTGATTATTATTTATTTTTTACAAAACTTGGATCAATTAAAAAAAAATATAGAATTTTTGTTTTTAAATAAAATTTAATATGAAACAACTTTTTTAATATCTACAATAAAATATTTAATAATAATATATAATATTTTCAAATTTATTATTTTCATTTTATATGTATTATTTAATTTAGAAATTTTATAAGAAATTGTTATTTTATTTTAGAAAAAAAGTAATTAAATTTAAATAAGAAATAAAATATATATATTTACATAAAATTTACGTTGTTAAATTAAAATTAATATTGCATTATAGTTGTATATTTTTCACAATTTAAATATTTTTTTTTTTTTATTGTAATTTTATTATAGGAAATATTCTTATACATATTTATTGGAAAGACATTGTATCATTCAAGAAATATATATATACATATATATTATAAATTTTTATTTTTTTTTATGCTTATTTTGATTTGTTAGTTCTCTTTAATATTTTCTTTTAAGTTCTTTTTTATAATTTTTTCCACTAATTACTCTCAAGATTTAATGTACTAAGTTTGATGACCAATCTATCTATTAAAAACAACGACTAGTCATTTAATTTTATAACGTTAAACAATAAAAAAATAATTTTCAAACTCTTGAACTTATTAATAAGAAGTAATAAAGGTATTGGAATTGAACAACACAATAAACCATGGTAAGAAAACTTGCCGTTAAATAAAAAAAAAAGGTTAGAACATTGAAAATTTAAATTTTCAAACAAGTTTTTAAACGATTTTTTCTTTTTTTTAACTTCATTATATCACCACAAGATCGCACCGTTGTTGATAGGAGGTTTTAAATGTTTTTCTTGGAGCAATTGCATAACTTTAGGCTAAAGAATTAATTTGACATATAAATTTCATTTTAAACACCTGTATTTTTTTTTTTAATATTTTTTTCAAATAATTTGGCTAAATATTTCCTTTCAATAATTATTTTATTACATACAATTAAATTTAAACAAAAATTTTAAAATATAAAATATTTTTTATATCTGCTATGAATCTTGGTTTAATAATAAATTCCAGTCTGGAGATACAATCATTTTTGAATTAATCAAACCTAAATTAATAATATTACCACTACGCTCTTTTGTATTCGTGCTTATAGAAGTCAATTCTTGCAAAAAACCAGTCTCAAGTCCTAAATTTACATTATAATGAGTTTTACCTAATATCAATTTACATTGACCAGATTTATATCGTACAAATCTACCAATTCGACCTTCTTCTAAATTAGTAGCAATATTTTCACTTTTTTCATTTATTTTTGATTCACTGGCTTTATCTTCATTTGGAGCGCTATTATCACCAATTTCACATGGTAGAGCATCAGGGAACTGAACAAGAAATATGCTTTTATCGCTTGGTGATTGAAACAGATTATTAATTCTGTCTGATGCAACATCATTTAAATGAACATCATCAATATTTTTAGCTAATATATCACTTTCTTTACTAAATACGACCGGCTTATATTTTATATCAATTTTATCAAATGATTCTTCATTAACGTCATCTTCATCCGATTCCCCTAAAAGAGCTTTTAAGTTTAAAGATTCGGCTTTTAAATCTACTTTGGCATGTTTTTTTGAAACTGTAGGTCTTTGAAGTGGCACATCATCACCTCTGCGAGAATAGGATTCTGAACTTCGCTTAACAGCAGTAACTGCAATTCCTTCCGAAAAAATACTAGATGTTTGCATTAAATTGTTATCTTTTTTGTTGCGACCACCTCTGTTTGTTTTTTGATCACCACGTCTAGCATTGTTACGAGTAGTATCTTTTGAAGTTTTAACATTAACATTTTTATTTCGAGTTACATTTAAGTTGGGAGCGTATACTTTTTTATTTGCACCACCTCTAGCACCTCTAAGACTGGGAAACCCTCCTAGAATAAAAATGAATATCCAAATAAATTGTATATTTATAGTTTTACCTAATGTTAAATCTCTGGGTACTCCGAATGATGACAGTCTTCCATTTGTAGCGTTTGTAGATGGCAATGAATTTTTATTAAGTGTTATAGAACTGGTATTATTATTGTTTGACATACTGAGTATATTCTAATGTAAAAATTTTAATTAAAAACTTATATTTTTAATTGAAATTTGCTTTTTAAATATTGTTCCCCATGTGGTAGTTTACATCAGTTCAGTTTACATTTCTTTTGATATTTTTTGACAATTTTATATTATGACATTTATCTGTTTTGACATAAGTATAATAAGAAGAAAAAATATTATGTTAACATGAGATTTTGATTGAAGACAATTTGACGAAGACAATGTTATTTACCAGTTGATAATTTATAACCCATATTGTCCTGTTGGAAAGATGATTTTATATGTAAAAATTATAATGTTGATAATGACTTTATTATTTAATTATAATTTACGTTTGATTTAAAATCAATTTTGATAAATGGTATTAAAATGAAATATAATTTTACTAATAAACATTAAAATATTTTAACTCACATACGTATAAATCATATGTAAACATATTAAGTACCTATTTAACGAAACGGAAAAATGTCAAATTGGTTTGTCAAAAACCCGGATAAAAATTGAAAGAAAATTTTTAGTCATATTTAATACTCAGCTGTTTTATAGGAATTAAATTGCATTTTGAAGTAAAAGCGGCATTTCTGTACTCAAATAAAAAGCCAGCTTGAAAAAATTTTAATTTTAAATTTTATACATTAGTTAGTAATTAAAGTTAATTTTTTGAAAATGCTTATTAAAGTTAAGGTATAGTATTATTTAATAAAAATATTTTGTATGCATATAAATTTTTCAGATTGATATAATTAAAATACTTTAAAAGAAAGAAAGTCCTATTAAATTCTAATATATATTTTAGACTTTAACTGGAAAAGAAATTGAAATCGATATTGAACCAACAGATAAAGTTGATAGAATTAAAGAAAGAGTTGAAGAAAAAGAAGGCATTCCACCACAGCAACAACGTTTAATATTCTCAGGAAAACAAATGTAAGGAATTAACAATAAAATAAAAATGATTCATCCAATGATATTAAAATTATGAAATTGGATAGAAATTTTTTTTAAATATGTACGCATAGAAATATTATTATTTAAAATGTCATTTTGCCGTTTTAAAAAAGTTTAAAGAAAAAAAAGTTATTTGGAAATTAGAAACTAAAGTTTTTGTAATTTTTTCAATAGAAAAAAAAGTTATTTTTTAAGTTTAGTTATTTGGAAATTAGAAACTAAAGTTTTTGTTATTTTTTGCACCAATGTCAATTTAAATAGCTTAGAAAAAAAATCACAATAGGGATATTAATTTAAAGTGTTTCATAACTTTAAACAAATTTTTATTTATTACCATTTAATTTAAATTAATTTATATTTTAGGAATGATGATAAAACAGCGGCTGATTATAAGGTTCAAGGTGGTTCCGTACTTCATCTGGTGTTGGCTTTAAGGGGTGGTCATTAAATTTGTATTTTGAAATAAAGGATGTTGTGAATTTGATAATTTTTGTTTATTTTATGCTTATAAAATTCGTTTATTTAACCAATTTAGTGTATTTGGAACGCTAAGTATTAGAAAATAAGTAGCTTAAACTAAATTTGGTCATAAAACATAAGCTATAAATTGAATGCTTCTACTTAAATTTATACTTGAAAATTGATAACAATTTAGATATTCAGTTTCTTTTTTATAAAAATAAACAAAAAACAAACAAAAGCAAAGGAGTTGTGTATACTCTTAATACCACAAATGAATCTGAGGCAACACAATAGTAAAGAGGGTATTTTCATTTTATAAAATGCTGGCTTATTCCTAAAAAAGTGTAAAATGAATCCAAAAAGCTAAAATTCAAAGATGCGAAAATGCATGAGAAAAAGTTTATGTTACAGCTTTTTATATTAATTTGTAAATTTTATTGATTATTGTAATGTATCAGACGATTCAAAGAAAATTTATACTTCAATGAAATCAATTGGTTATTAATTTTTTTGCATATTAGCTTTCAAAAGATAATTTCCAGTCGGTATTTAATTTGCGACCCTTATAGTTTTGCAAAAGATAGAGAGTATACACATTTTGGAGTATACATTCATTGCAAAAGATCTAAGAAATTTTTAAAAATAATCCTTTAGAAGAATATTAAGGAAAAAAAATTTGACGATAAAGTTTTTCTCTGTCTTGCTCCTTCTAAATTACATTTTTATCTCAAATAGTATTAGTTTTGTTTTAAATTTTCTGAAATTTTGTTAGTGTAAATTTAATTTTTATTTTTTAAATAAGATATGACAAAAAAAGTTGAAATTAGACTAATTTAAAAATATAAAAGCCTAGTACCAAGAATAGTTGTTTATGGAAAATATGAAATATGTGTTATTTTGGAATAACAAGCCATAGATTTTCAATTACAATTTATATGATCTTAACCGCAGTTTTCATACAAACAGACAAATTAGATAACAAAAGTGTAAACAATTGCCAAATTAAATTTTTAAAAATAATTTTACTTAATTAAAAATTAAAAAAAAAAATTGGTGCTACAATATTGAAAGCAAAATATTGAATATAAAATGGGTACCTTAAGTTCAATATAGGTAGGTACAAACCAAAAAAAAAAAATTAAATTATAATTTTTTTGAGCACTATGGTAAATTATATTTATATTTTTAAAAATATATGCAATTAATTAAATTGAATGAAAACTTCATTAACTTAATTAAGTACTTTTTTGAATTTGTTAATGGGTGTACATATGTAGGTATGGGTATTTATGCAACCATAAATATAGAAATACTCAAATAGAAGCATTCAGTTTCTCATCGATTACCTCTTATCCCCTTTTATAATTTATATATTTTTCAGCATATAAATTCATCACATTTCAAATTTCTGGAATAATTTTTTAAACTAATTGTTAAAACAGTTTATGGCTCTTTTATTCTACAACTTTCTTAAGAGATACCATTTATAAAAATTATTAAAGATCTACTAAGACCAAACAGAAATATTTAAATTATTTAACTATATTGCTTACGAAAATATACTTAAGTTTAATATTATACAATAAACATATGTATGTATATTTTTTACTTAAAATATATTATATATATATATATATATATATATATATATCTGTTTTAATTTAACCGCAATTAAACTGAGAGAAAAGAAGAACATACAGTATCTTTTTATAAACAGTTTAATTCACTGGCACAGAAATAGAATCATCAATAAATTTTTGTACTGTGCAAAAAGCTTTAAAATTTTCTCAGTTCTCTTTGGAAACTCCACCAGGAAACGTTGATCATTTCTTTTGCGGTTGGCGTGTAAAGTTATTTGAAATATAACACATAGTAATTTGCAATTAATTTTTTGATTCAAGTTTTAATTTATAAATACAAGACTAAAAAGAAAAACATGGCTTTAAGAATTTTTTGCCTTTCAAATAATTTAAAAAATATTACAAAAACTGTAGAGTGCAATTTTGTAAGATGTTTAGCAACAGCCGCACAAAATAAAAATATTGGTTTTATTGGACTTGGTAATATGGGAGGACATATGGCGAGCAATTTAATGAAAAAAGTAAGTAGCTTTAAAAAATATATCTTATGATTTTAGAAAAAATAAAGTTAAATTTATTTTTTTATATAAGATTTTTTTTAAATTCTAATTTTGCACACGTACTCAGTGATCAGTCACAGACAATATCGTACCACAATAGTATAATGTACAGATGTATGTATATTAATTAAGTTTTCCTCAGATAGAAATATTTGCCTCTTTTTTTTTTGTTCTTATCTAAAGGTAAATATTTTTAATTTACTTTATGACATTCATGATTTTATATAAGTCAATAGAAGCTTTAAATTAAGATTATTTCTTTAATGCATAGAGTAAATATTACTTTATTATGCACGATTTTGTTTTCAAAACAAGAACTGATAACAGTATAGCATTTAAGTTAAAAGTTGTAAAGCTGTAACTTGAAAATTACTGTTATCAACTAAATTTATTATTACATGTTTATTTTATAATTTTAAATAAATAACACGCCATCTCATCAAAATCTGAACTATTGAAAATTTAAATAGATTTAGTTTTTTTACGTATGCGGTTTGATAAATGCTAATCTTTCAATTATATACTCTGCCGATATAATATGCCTTAATACTATACTGTAATTATTCATTAAAAAAATTTATTTATTTATTTGTGCGTTTAGTTGATATGATATGACCTCTAGGTCAATTATGTTGCTGTGCTCCGTAATGAAATTAGAAAAAAAAATTTTTTAATAATATATAGGTAGTATGATAGAAACTATATTAATATGAACGTAGATAGTATTTGCAAAAAGGGAGGCCAACACAATTTTCTAAAATCTTTGTTGTGACGTCAAACTTTCTATTTTTATATATGTATATACGTGTTTTGAAAAAATTAAATAAAAATGATAAATATTTTCAAGGTCAAATTAATTTATGTGTTAATGTAACAATTTTTTAAACAGTTTTTAATTTAAAAAAAACAAATAATAATATTTCAAAAACCTTTATCTATCATCTTTTATCTCTTATGTTTTAAAAATACATAAGATTTTCTTAAATGATGATGTTAGGTGAGGTGTATGTAATAGAAAGATACTTTTAGAAGGCTTATGATTCTACAAAATTTATTCAGTAAGATATACATACATCATTTACACACACTTTAAAAATTATTTAAAAACGTGTTTCGATTAATATAATTTATATAATACATATTTTTTTAAACAAATCTTTTTATATTTGTATATACGGTGTTTTTTTATTAAAATTTTGTTGATGTGTTAATTAAAGTATATTATAGTAGAGTTCTAAAATATTATTGGGTCCTATTTATTATATCGTCGTTTTCAAGTTAGTTATTAGATATCATCGATAAAATTTCCTTTTTCCAATAATCTCTCTTACAATCTACAATTATACAATTGACTAATATGTATTAATTTACCTTAGCTGAACCTAATCCTAAGTCTTATAATTTGTATTAAGTAACCGTTGTCTGTTCCTACCCGTTAAGCTACATTATATTCTGGTTTTAAAATATGTTTGCATTTTTTTTGAATACCTATGAATTTTAAGCTTTTGTTATAAATATGTATTAAAAAAAAAAATATACAATGAGTATTATAATTGAAAACAATTAAGAATATGACCCTTTAATTGTTTGTTTTTTATTAATACTTTATTATATTACACGTTTTTATTTAAAAGGTTGTTTGTGCGTTTAAATATTTTTTCATATTTACTTAAATTATAATCAACACTCTAAAACACGAAGTGTGCTCTGCTACGTCTTGTAATGTTCATTTAATTAATTCCTTTTATTCCTTTGACTTCTTAATTTCTTACATAAATGGATATGAATAAGAGCATTTAGCTCTGCTACTTACAATAATTAATTTTACAAAACAAAAATTATAATATGCATTTTCTGCAAACCCATATGTATCAAATGATTTGCGAAAACTAAACTTTTTTTATTTTAGGGTCATAAACTTCATGTTTACGATGTTTCAAAACCAGCATGCGATGCAATGAAAGCTAAAGGTGCAAGCATTTCAAATTATTCTGAGATTGCTAAAATGGATTTTGTTATTACAATGTTGCCTAATAATGATATCGTATATAATACATTTGAAGAATTATTAAAAAATGATGTCAATAAAAATGCAGTGTTTATAGATTCAAGTACCATTGATCCAAATGTTGTAAAATCTATTCAAAAGAAAGTAAAATCAAAAGGAGCTCGTTTTATTGATGCTCCAGTATCTGGTGGGGTTCCTGGAGCAGAACAAGCTACATTAACATTTATGGTTGGTGGTACAAGCGATGAATATAATACAGCTAAACCAATTTTAGAAGGTATGGGTAAACGTATTACACATTGTGGAGATTATGGTATGGGTCAAGCCGCAAAATTAGCTAACAACATGATGTTAGCAATATCAATGATTGGTGTTTCAGAAGCTATGAATTTAGCAATTCGTTTAGGATTAGATGCTCAAACGTTTGCTGATATTATTAATTCATCAACTGGACGCTGTTGGAGTTCAGAAATGTATAATCCAGTTCCAGGCATTGTAAAAACAGCACCTGCAAACTTTGGATATTCTGGTGGTTTCTCAACAGATTTAATTACAAAAGATTTAGGACTTGCAGCTGGCGTAGCTACTGCATCAAATACACCAATTCCAATGGGTGCTCTTGCACATCAAATATATAGAACATTAAAATCAAAAGGTTTAGGAAATAAAGACTTCTCTGTTGTTTATGAATTTATGAAAAATGAAACCGATAATTGAATTTCTAATCTAATAAGTGAAGTTCTGTTTGTATAAATTAAGCTACTTAAGATAAAACTTTTCATGCATTTATATTTTGTTTTTAACTTTTTTTCATGTATTTTTTCAAATATTTTAAAACCTTCAAAGATAATGTTTTTTTTTTAAATAAATAAAATTTTTTTTTAATATGTAATTGATGTTTTATTTTTATACATGCATCTTTTATAAAATAGATAACGGTGGCTGACTTCCAGACTACATATGTATACAGACTGTGGTATTATGGTGTGACTACATTGTACTACAAAGTAGATTATTTGAGATTTAAGCAGCTTCAAAATACACATTTCATTCATACAAACAGTTCTGTTAGTGTGAATGTGTGATTCGGATCTAGGATGGTTCCAAGGTCTGGGTTTCATAAAATTAAAAAGAACGTTCCGGGTTTGTGATGGGTTTGTGTCTTATGATCTGGAATTTTTTTTAAGTTGGCAAACCTTATTGTATTATAAAAAATGACGTTTTCTGACATTTCATTTTCAATTTTAAATAAAAACATAAACAAAAATAATCTGTACATTTAAATTTTTGTAGTTTTTGATGAAATTTAAATTGCAAATAATAAGTATTTAAAAAAATAACCAAAAATGGATATCGAAAAATTTGAGGTAAGGAATTTTAAGTTTTAATAAATAAAGACCCAAGAACAATATATTTTTAGATGTTAACTGAGTTTTTGGAAGAATCGAGTGATGATGGTTTAACTGAGGTGCTGGAACAATTATCGAGTGGTGATAGTTCTTCAGATGAAAGTTCATGTCGAATCTCAAATATAGAAGATTCTTGTGAAGGGGAGCATGTGAAAATAAATAATTTTATGGCAACCATTGATTCGTACAGTGAAAGTGATTTTAAATCTCTTTTTAGATTATCTCGTTCCACTGTGGCTTATTTGACTGGTAAATAAATTAATTATTTTTTTTTTTATAAAAAAATAAAATATTGAAATTAATATTTATAGATCGTTATTCTCAATCTGAATATGATAAACAAGCTGGAAAGAAAAAAATTGACATAGACATTCATTTGTATATATGGTATGTTACTAACACTTTAACATATCAACAACTTGGGAATTTGTTTGGTATTACAAAATCTGCAGCTTGGTATGCTGTTCGACGTGTTTACAGATGGATAATTAGTATTGGACATGAATTTGTAAAGTGGCCTGAAATTAATGAAATGAAAAAAAATTGTAGGAAATTCGAAGTCATGAAGGAAATTCCAGGTGTAATTGGAGTTATAGGTTGTTCGCATATAAATATAAAAGCTCCCAAAATAAATAAAGAAAATTACTTTGACAGAAAAAAAAACTATAGCCTTGTACTGCAAGCAGTAGTGGATGCAGATAAAAAATTTATTGATATTTATTGTGGAGAGCCAGGATCCCTTCATGATAGCCTAATTCTTCGAAGATCAAATTTCTTTAAAAAGGCTAGTACTGATTCATCAAACTTATTCCCAAATAATACCTTCATACTAGGACACTCTGCTTATGGATGCACAAGTTGGTTAGTTCCACCATATACAGATAATGGAGCATTAACACATGCTCAAAAAAATTTCAATGACATTCATTGTGCAACGAGAACTATAGTCAAAAATACATTTGTGCTGTTAAAAACTAAATTTAGACGTCTATTGCACTTAAATGATCAAACAGATTTGTGTGCTATAACTAATTTAATAATGAGTATCTGCATATTACATAATATAAGCATAATAATGGATGAAAATTTGGAAGACTTTAATGATGATGAAACCAGTGAGGTATTTAACAACTGTTTGGCAGACCCTTCTAACAATCGACGTGATATTCTTTTTAATCATTTAATGAAAAAACATATAATTTCGTAATTTCAACGAACATTTACTTAATTAAAATAGTAAAGCAATATTACAAATTTAAAATAAACTAAAACTTAAAACTAAAATTTAAAACATAAATATTTATTAAAATATTTAAAAAAAAAATCTTTGTTTTAAGAGTAAAATTCTTGAAGAAAGTCAAAACTCAGCAACAGGAAATTTTGAAAAGCACAACCAATAATTTTTAGTTTTAACCTATATAAACCTGTTGCTTACAACTTTCTGTCGTATAATAGAATATTTCAAAGTGGTCAAATTCATATTAAAATTTTTATTTTCAATCCTATCTCACTTAAAATAGGTATTCCTTGGATTAACTTCTTTCAAGTCGACATACAAATAATGAAAAATACATGAAAATATTTTTAACAATAAATTATAATACATTTTTCTTTTGCAGTAATCAGTAATAATCCGTTTAATTTTTTGAAAATTGAATAAACCGTTTAAAATCAGAAAATAATATGAATGATTAAATCGAAGATTTTATTTTAGTTTATTAGAATAGAATCTACTCTATAGTATAAGTATATTGTTAGTTAACATAAAATTAAATGAAATTAAATAATTTTAAAATTATTTTTAAAAAAATTAAGTAAAATCAGTTCAGTTTTAATTTTATATGGCTTTAATCGTAAGCACTGTTCTAAGTATTTTCAGTTTTTGCGGATAGATCGAATTTCTCTTTTGTTTATGTATTTACAACCAAATTTTAAAATAATTGTAAAAATTTTTGGATCAAAGATCTACTATTCTACGCCTATCTAGTCCATATTACATATAAAAATTATTTTTTAATTTAGAAAAAATAAAGCAAATTATTAGATCTAATCAATAATGTATTTTTAATTCAGCTAATACAAATTGTACTAAATAAAATGTAAACCAATTTAAATTTTTATTTGTTGGTACTACTGAATGTCAATAATTGAATTGACATTAATTTTAAATTGAGGTTATGTTTTTATTTATTAATTAAATGTTTACAAAATTTTAAGTTACTTTATTCTATTTAATTCTATTGTTCGATTTCATTTATTTTCCATTTATGCATAAAAAATGGAAAATCCACAGAAATATTTTGCAATTATAGAAAATTTATATAAAAAATCTGCAAATACTAAAGGTTTGTATAAAGTATAATTAAAATTTATGTTATGATATTTTTTCCATTTTTTTTAGATATACAATATTTGAAATTAAATTTAGCGGAAATTCGAAGATATATTAAAGATGATATTGCATCTCTTTTAAATAAATCACCGCTTCAAAGTATAAATTATGTTTCTGAAGGAGAAAATTCAGATGATGTTATATGGGAATATGCTACATATTTATTTCATATTTTATTAACTATTAATGAACAACTAGATTTAAATTCTGATAACAAGGATGATTTAATTAGTATGCAGCAACAAGACTGTTATGTACAATTTGTGGAAGAAGCTGCTCAATTTGGATTATGTCCTAATTTACCATCAGAAATTCAAAGTTATAAGATTTTTGACTTAAATTTGACACAAAAACATTTAAATATTTCTAGATTGAAAATATGTTTAAGATTTTTAGAAAAAATTTATAAAATAAATTTTCTAATGGCAGGAAATAGAATTGATCATGTTAAATTATTATTGATGGCTGCATCTGTTTCTATCTTATCTTGCAATGAGGTAAAGGAGGAAGATTTAATATTTATTCGACAGTTTCAAGAATTTATTTGGCAACATTCCTGCAAAATTAATTACTTCAAAAATTTATTGATACTAAAGAGTATTCCAAAATTATCTGGAAATGTACAAAAAATATTACATGACAATTTGTTAGAGAAACTTCAGACTGAGGTTGGCTTTAAAGTTTTGTTGGAAGCAATAATACCGGCAGCCAACAACAAAGTACCGAATTGGAAAAGTTTTGAAATTGTTGCAAATATTGTTGGTCATAAAGGGCACTCAAATCTTTTTTATAATAATTTAATAAATCAAATATTTGAGTTTTTACAAAGTGCAGTTAAAATTGAAGTACAACACAATTATATACCCGGAGGAGTTTTAAGTTTGAGGAAACTTTACCTCATAAATAGTCATACAAAAAAAAAAATTTTACAGAAAATTGACGAAGTTTTTAAAAGACTTTACGCTCCTGATGATTTAATAACTGGAGTAATACTTTTCGAGAGTAATGATTTCTTACAATTTTTGAAATGGCTAAACTTCTTGTTTTGCGGCTCATCCTTTCAATCTCTTCCTAGTGAAATTTTAATACAATACATGCCATTATTAGTTCAATGTTATTATCAAATTACGAAAAATCATCAATATACGGATTTGATACAATCTATGATTATTCAATGTTTAAGTAATCGCAAAATAGAAGAATTGAAATTATTGCTAAAAACATTAATTTTAGAAAATTTTGGAAAAGAATATAAAGTTTTACATCCTAGGATTTTATTTAACGTAGATGAAAAATCTAATAATCTTAGTGTTCAAATTTCTCCACCTGAAATGAATAATAAAATTGAAATGTTTAGTTGTCTTTCAAGAATTTTAAAAAATTCGAATAACAACATTTTATTATATAATTCTTTTATATCAGTTTTATATACATTTGTCGATGAAAATTTGGAATTTTCCAAGAATGATGATTCTAATTTGTTATTAGAAAGTGAAGAAGAACTTCAGACTTTTGTAGAAAGGAAATTTAAATCAAAATATGCTGTTATTTCTTTCTTAATAGATATAGTTGAGTATAAACCATTACATTCGCAATTCAGAGACAATCCAGATGAAATTCTAAATTTTCTACAATCAGTACTTAGTAAATATTCAGAAATTAATAGTTCTTCTGTGGAAAAACTATCAATTATTATTGCAATATTGCAGGAAGTTATTGAAAATTCAAATAATATTGAAAAATTTAAAAATTTTGTACCTTTAATAAAAAAATTATTGAAAAGTCAAAATACTCTTGCATTGAAGCATCAACTTGAACATATTTTGAATCTGTTAACACAAAACAATTCAGAAAATGTGAGAAAACCTAGTATTTTTGAAAAATCTGATTATGAAATTGCTAGAAATTTAATTGAAGAATCACAACCTTATCTTAAAGTTTATGGGATTAATTTATTGATAAAATTAATCAAACAGAAAAACGACGAAGCGATAAGTAACAAGCATGCTATTCTGGCTATTGCTTTAAATACATTGAAAGATGAAGAATCTTATACTTTCTTAAACTGCATTAAACTTTTTGTAACATTAATTAATAGTTTGGAAGTTGAAATTCTATCGGTATTATCCGATGAATATTTAAGTGATAACAACGAAACGGATTATAGACTAAAAATAGGTGAAGCTATTTTAAAAGTAACCGAGGATTTAGGTAAATATAAATTAAATTAATAAAAATAATTTTCTTTGTCGAATATATTTAATTTTATTTTATTTTCCGTAGAAATAGTTTTGTACTTATTACCCTAATGTGTTACATGTTATTTTATGTTATTACTCTTTATTTAATTGACTAATTTAATGTTTTTAAACTTATTGTGATGAGCTTAGCAATAACATGAATCAGTTTTCAATTTGTGTTAAATCTCACTAAATTCTTTTTCTTAATGTTATTATTTACTTTCTAGGTCCGATTTCGTACAAATACAAGAGTATTTTAATCAATTGCTTTTTGAGTGGAAGCAGGCATCCTTTAGATGAATTTCGATTATCTAGTATTTCAAATTTAGCAACTATTTGTAAACTATTAACATATCAAGTTCAAAATTTCTTCCAAGAGGTAATTTTATATAATTTAATTTTAATTTTATGTAAATCTTTTTTTTTGTTTTAAAATTTAACTTTGAACAAGCTATTCTAATTTTTGATATTCTTAGCTTTTACATTTGATTCAATCAGTTCTTGAAACGGATAAATATTTACCAGCCAAAAGAGCTGTAATTTTAGTTTTAACACAATTGCTGACCGGTATGGAAAATTTAATGGATTTTCAAGAATTTTTACTACCGATATATAGAATCTTAAAGTATATTGCGGTAAACGATACAGATTCGGTAATGGTTACCCATGCTAATAATGGACTAAGTATTTTAGGAGAAAAATGTAAAAAATTATTTTTAGCAGAGCAAAATCTTCAAAAGGAAATAAAAATATTTGGTATAAAGGACGAAACAAAGAAAAAATCTAATTTTATACTTGAGTTAAATTAGATATAACTTGTAATACATTTAAAATTTCTGAGAAACAAAAGAAGAACAATTTTATTAGTTAATTATATTAATTTATTTTTCTCAATAGTTTATTTTCTTAAATTAAATACCTATACTTAAACTTATAGAATTAATAGTATTATAATTTTGTTAATTTTCACATTGCAGCCTTATATTAAAAATTTTTGTATAATTTATATAATATTTATAAAACTTTGTTCTAATAAAATTATAAAAATGTGCTAAATATTTTTAAACTAATAATTTTTTAAGTAAACACAATTAAATAAATAAATTATATTATTTTTAAAGGTGAAATATAAATCTTGTTAATAGAAATTTAAACTAAATATTTTTATATAATACGACTGGCTTTTAATTGGTTTATTTTTTCCAGTGTCTTTATTCTATCATAATTTTTTTTTGTTACAAAATATTTAATTAAAGAAGATTCCTGTTCTAGCTTTTATGTTTAATTGCCTTCAATCGAAAAATAAGTTATTGCCAATAAATTTACAAAATTCGATAAGACAAGTGAACATAAGTAATTATAAAAGATTTTTAAAGATGTTAAAAATGTATTATAGAGTATTTTTTTTTTTTAGAATTATATGAAAATTACTTTATAGAGCTTTAAGGATGTTTGGTTTATATATTTTTTTTAATCCTTATGGATTTTTTATTACAATAACTGGTTTTTTATTTGTTCTTAAATTTGCATCAATTCTTCTTTTACATGCTTGGGATTGTCTTTTAATTTCACGTTTTACAACAAATATAAAAACTCCTATCATAATCACAGATAATGAAGCAGCTATTAAAATACCTGTTGTATAATTAGTTGAAGAATTTCCTAAAAAGTTAAAAAAGAAAATTTAAAAATAAATACGTTTAACCATAGATTAAATAATTGTATAGACGATCAGTTTCAAATTATTTATTTTATTATGTTTTTATATATGTATTCTAAACTATTCTAAAATGTTTAGTCTGGCTCCAAAAATGTATGGGCTAGCTCTAAAAATATATATAATTATATGAAACTGATCAACTATATAATTATTTAGACTATTGTCTAACTAATGTTAATTACTTACTTGTATTATTTACATTTTTAGGAATATTTTCATTAATTAATCTAGCAAATTTAGCTTGACGATTTATTGCACTATTGCCTGTTTCATAAATATTTTCAATATTTTGACTTTCAATACCCAACATATCTTCAGAATTCATCATTAATGATTTTAAATCACTCTCATTTGTGTCTGGTACTATATTTTCAAGTACTGCTACAACATTTACAGCATCATTATCGTTAATATCGGTTTCATTTGGTTCTGTTGGGTTTTCTGTTTCATTATTATTTTCTTTTAATATTAAATGAGTTTTGTCAACGTATTTAAATTTTCGATTACGTCCATTTCTTGTGTCTGGTTCAAATGGATCATTTTCTTCATTAACAGATGCTACCACTCCACCTTTTCCGGGGACCGTGAAACTTGCTCTTACAGTTTGTTGGCCTGATTGAAATGTGCAAACTACGACAAATCTGAAATATATTTTTTAGTCGAAATAAATTAAAAATTTAAGTATTTATTTATTATTTTACCTTCTTGTACTATGCGTAAAAATTCCAAGGTTTTCTTGAACTGTAATAAATGTTTCTACAGTATTTGTTTCGGGTTTTACAAGACTACCACATTTTTGATGATCAATTCTCATGATATACGTATCTATTGAGGATTTTGGATCACCTTTTATTCCGCAATGACTTCCATCAACCACAATTTTTCCACCAAAATACGGTCCAGTTTCAACTTTTATTTCTGATGCATGTGGTAGACATTTCGTTGCTTCAGCAGAAACTTTAAAATAAAAAATAAAAATGCAAAAAAAATTTAATTTTTATTTCGATATTAAGTTTTAACTTAAAATATATAATAATTACATCCTTTTGTTGGAATAACAATTGTTTGTCCACTGAATAAAGATTCAGGTTCAACTTCATTTTGCATATTCCCCATACGACCAGTAATCTTAGCTATTTTTCTTTTAATTTGAGGCTTTATATGAAAACTGTATTTAGTAGCCATTCTTAAATTTTCTACAGTAGCTGTGTAGTATTTTGTTGAGCTAAAAAAAAAAGTTTCATATTATTAAAATTAAATCATAAAGTAATTTTTTTATATTATATTTTTTTACGATTTAATTTAAATATTGTATACATGTCATACATACATATGTATATAAAACACTAAAAATATTATTACCTTTCAAACTCATTATCTTCATCTGTTTCATTATATTGGACAACTTTGGATCTGCATCTATGTGGAACAAATGATTGAAGTTCACAAAAATAAATTTGAAATGTTTTTGGAAATGGAAATATTGAATTTTGTTGTTGATCAGCATCAGTCATATTTAATTGTGGTATTTCTACTTCCCATGTTAAATTTACTGATCTGTAATTTGGTTCACCGGTCAATGTGCGAATTACTGAAATTTTATAAATAAAAAAATATTTAAACAAAAATATTTAAATATTGTAACAAACAGTTTATAAAATCTGTTTTCTATATTATTAGTAGTACCTACATTATGTACGTAGCAATTTTGGTAAAAGTCATTTTATGATGAATATCTATAACATTTAAATACATACTATTAATTTTAAGATTATGATGAAGTTTTATTCCATTTAAATCTTTATCGGAGAATATGTACATATTATCAAATTTATTAAATAGGAATATTTGGATAAAAATTCAATAATCCATGAAAGCGTTGCATAATGCATATAACATAATTTGTTTTTCATTCAAGTGCTTCAAGGTTATTAAAAAATTTATGAGTGGAATGCAATCATGTAATTAAACTAATTAACACGCCACTCCTGTTCTGCCTTCTACTATGAAATAAATATAATATGAACATAAATAATTTAAGTGGAGTTGCATGTGTAGGGAACATTACATAAACATATCTAAAAATGTGTAAGTATATTAAAAAAATATAGGCATATTTAACTAGAAAATGGTTCATCATTAGTTTATAAAGTTCTTGTATACTACCACTTACCAAATGTACTAATAAATACACAATAAAAGAAATAAGTCTAGAAATCAGAAATGCTGAGAATTTCAGAATTTTAATAGAAATTTTTTCTTTATTTCTTTATTACCAAGATTATTGAAAATAGTTCTTAACCAACTTATTATAGGTAATTTGTAATGCAATTTTCGTCTAGCCAATCTGATAATTTTTTAATTAAATTCAAGAATAAATTTACACGAACACTGATTAGATTATAGGGAGTTAAAGGCGTTAGAGCAAAATTATGTGTATATTTTTTTATGAATGTATATTAGAAAATTTTATTAAGTGCCTAAGAGAATATTAGGAATGGATCCTAAAAGTTTAATTGTATATTATAATTTAAAATTTGCTGAAGAACAAGCACATTAAGTTCTGGTTTTTTTTTTTTTTTGACAGTTGAATCATTAAAAAAGTTTTATAAAAAAATTAATATAAATTGTAAAATATTAATAGATATTAAATCTAATTAATTTGATTAATTTTTAATTTACTTGATAAAGGAAAGTTGGTTGTGATTTGTGAATGAAATAATATAAAATGTTAAAGTTGTTAAATATAAGTTTATTCAAGCTTAATCTCTAAAATAAAAATAATATTTTAAAAAACCATGATGGATTGAATGAAATAAGATAGACATTGTTATTTTCTCTTAATAGCTGGTAAGTGCTAAGTTCTAAAATTGTTAGTTAAAAAATTAAGAGAGTTAAATATTATGAAAAAACTAAATCACCTAAATTTAAGTGAAACCAGAAACATTTTCATTTTGTAATTACATATTTATGTATGCAAATGTTTTTTATTTAAATGTACATAATATGTATATTAATTGATTTATAATGTTGGGAAGTGGGAAAATATTTAGCTAGTTCGATATGTGAAGAAAAGATGTTTATAGATAATACAGTTTTGGAAAAAAATAATTTTTACTTAGGGTGCGTTTATGATGAAGCGGCGATAGATGATAAGGGCGTCAACCAGAGCATAGCATAGGAAATTTATATTGCTTATCGATGATCAAAGCGATGCTCTTAAATAAACACTTATATTTAAATCATGTAAGTATATAGTTTTTTACGCTATGCTCTTATCGATGCTCTTTATCACTTATCGCAGCTCCAATATAAATGCACCATAATAAATCCTCGGTTCGATTAGCAGTCTTTTTGAAACCACATTTTTAAATAATTTTTTAGTCATCTGGGGACCGATAATTTTCTTTTGGACTCTGGCTCCTTTTCTAAATTGAATAGGTATACCGGTATAAGTTTTTTAAAAAAAAATTGGAAAAATAAAACGCTTGTTTTCTTTACCATTGAACTAATTGTAAATTCACAGGATTAATTTAGTTTAAGAGTATTTCAATAGAACTTTATTGCCGTAACTCATGGTGCAAATCTTGTTTTAGCATTTGCTCAGGAAATTTGGTTGGATTAATAGGTTATTTATAACTGACTTCTGCCTTGTGGTACAGCCTTTGCTTTAGCATTTTTGCTGGATGTATTGTCTAGTTATAGGATGTTATAGAACTGATTCCTTGAAGTTATCAACCAGAAATTTTCATGTTCTATCATAAGTTCAAAAATTCATCTTTAATTTTTTTTTTGTATCTTGTTCGTTCACTGTACTGTATTTATAACAATGTACATATAGTGAGTACATATAAATAAACAATGTATGCACTAACTAAATAAGACTACTTGGAAAATGTGTTAAATTTTACTTATTTAACTAGATTTATATTTACATAATGTATTTACATTATGTATATTAAATGTATGTGCAATGCGTGTGTAATTTATTATTTTTTTAATTTTGTTACTTTTCATACTGATATATTTTAGATTTAATGAAGGTGATTCTGTATAGGTTACAACCGGTCGTTTTTTTTTTAAGAAAGATTAAACAGATTACACTATGATGGGAGATGGGATTTTTTTTTCTTGCCTTTGGGTTTAATTTAATTTTTTTTTTCTTGTATAGTTGGAAGATATTTTATTGCAACAGGTTTGGTTTTTTTTTTTTTTTCCAAGATAAGTTCATTTAAAAGGTTGAACTTAGATTACCTAGTTAAAAAGTTTATTCTTGCAATAACTATGTATATTTTTATACCTTCCTTAAAAATGTCCTGTTACAAAAATAAGATTTATAGCATCATATGAAATATATACGCATAAATATTATGCATTATACAAATGTCCAATCTACTACAGTGACTTATAAAAGTTCTGTAAGGGTAATAAACATTTCAATTTATTATCCTAGTTATCTAATCCACCAAGCTTGTGCACATGGATACGAATCCATTGAATTTCTAAATTTTATTTTGTAAGATACTATCAAGACAATATTTATGTTGTTGATGTGATTATCATAGTGGAGGGGTTAACACCATCCTTACACCCGCTGCTCTTCCTATTGTCTGAGTTGCTCGTACTCCTACAGCGTCTCGTCAAGTCAAACGATTCCCCTAAAAAACTGGTTAGTTTATTCCTAGTCCGGCTTCTTTACAATATTAAAGTCTTCCCAGTATCTTTCTCCTAAGACCCTCATTCTTAGAACAATTTCTTCCTTTGCCCACAACCTTTACCTTTTCTGTGGTAGTTTCCCTACCTGTTCTGGCTGCGTGAACTCTAAACATAAAGTGGCTCGTGCTTATTCCTGTTATTAATCTAAGATCACTCCTTTTCAGTATTAGAGTCCTTTTAGTGCAATTGCTACTTAACGTCTTCCAAGAAGACTTTCACAGTTGTGTGAAGTGATTCTATTGAGTGTATAGTCAATGCTTCTTTCACCTATGCAGGATTACATCCGAATGTGAAAGTTCTTTTGACTCTATGTTCACTCTTAAATCTCTATATAATTACTCTCTTAGACATTTCGTTGTCTCTTTCATTGTCGCAAAATCTGAGTGAGCTGGGATTCAGTGTAGTTTTACTGCGTTGGTTTCCTCTAATTTGCTCAGTACCTTTCAAAAATCGAGGGTTGTTCAGACATTTCCTCCTTCATTTTAATGGCCAATTAGAATATGTTGTTGTCTACGCTTTCACAAGAAGCAATCAAAATTATTTCAGATAAACTTTTAAATGATTTGACCTATGTAGTTTTAAAACAGAAAGCATTTAAATATAAAGAAATAATTTTGAATAAAACATCTTATAATTCATGGTGTTGCATTTAAAATATGTTATGGTGTGGCAATTCAAATGTAAAACTTGTGTAAATCACTGTTAAAGAATGTACGCACATTTATTTTTTATAAGTTTAAGAAACTAAATCAGACTTGAATTAGAAAAGAAGTTGAAAAACCAAATGCGTTTCAAATAAACATTAGAAATTTTTAATTCTTAAAACCCCATCTTTATATACACTGTTCTCCCATATGTGTTTAATGTATATATATATATATATATATATGTGTTATATTTAAGTTGAAATGTTGAAAAACAATTTTTATATTGCCTATTAAATTTTTATATTTTAAAAACTAAATTTATTAGATTTTTTTTTTTGTTACAAATATGAAATAAATTAATAGATAGGTAGGTATATGTACATACATATATAATATGTGTAGTGTATACTAATTTGTTTTATATTTTGCCTCAAGAAGTTTCATAAACTCTTTTAAAGTCATTAAAAGAGAAAACGGGTGTTAGATTGTGCATTTGAGGAAAAAATAGAATTTAATTACATAATAGTTCAACTAAATAGCGTTTGAGGCGAAATTTGCTCTGAAAATTTTACTGTAGTTTTTTTTATTTTCAAATTCGATTCTAATTGATATAGGGATGTAACTTTTATATTAATTTAAAATACTCGTACATATACATATAAGATATAACTTTAATATATTATTATATTTTAAAAGTTAATAGTTGTAAATAATAAATTTTATTTAGTATTTTGTTTTTTTCTTGTATTTTTATGACTTAAAAAAGATTTGTAAAATGTTATTTATGATTGAATTCAATAAAATTTTATATTTGAGTAGCGTAAAAATTGCAGGAAACAAATATATATGTATTAATTATATTTGTAATAAACATTTGACAAATATCTTTAATCGTAAAATTTATAATTAAGTATTAAATAAAAAAGCAATATAATTTTTATTATATTATATTTTAGTTGCGGTTATAATTTAAATTTTGATATGAATTAATTGAAAATTTTTATAATATATTATATTATATTTGTAATTTAATACTTAAATAAATTATTTTGATTTTCTGTTCAAAAGATTTAAATTTTATTTATTTATTTATTATAATATTCCAGAAGAAATTAATAAATAAGATTATAGTATATATTTTGAAATATATAAAAAGTTTGTATATTATTTTTTAATCGTAAATTAAATTTTATTCGAAATATATATAAATATATATAAGTATATTTATTTATTTATTTATTAATTTATAATTAGTATCAGGACAATAGTAAATACCTATTGACTGATATTATTATAGTGTTTGCCTATTTGGCATTTGGGCTTCTTAAATTAAATACTTTTTATTTATTTATAACTACAATATTAATTATTTTGTTTATATTATATATTTGTATATTTAAAGTATTTTTGGTCACCATGGGGATTTGTAAAGAAAAATTATTTTTCCAATAATATTTTTCAATTAAAAAAATGCATGACCCTTATTCACTAACCCACTAAGGCCCCATATATATATACGAGTACTATATAGGAACATCATCGCAAAATTATACCAATATAATGTTCGTAGGATAAGAATAAAAACAATATACATAGTAACTTTTAGATATTAAAGTTTTGCATATTTTGAGGGGCTATTGGCTTTGATGAGGGTTGTGTTGTGACTAAAAAAAAATGTTTTTTTTTTTTTTAAATTAAAAATGTTTCTACCAACTTTTAAAATTAAATTTTTCTCTTGAAATTTTTTGTAAACCAGAGCGCACTAACAAGATGTCAGACGCAGTATTTTAACATTCATCATATGATTTTATAAAATTTTATTAAAAAATTAAATTTTTAAAATATTTTCTATACAATTTTCTCCATAAATTAAAATCAATTTAATCTAGCATCCAGCTTAATGTGAAGTAAGAGTGAAATATATAATGTTATGTAATCCAAGGGTTCAAAAAAGACTTTTCTAAAATTAAACAAAGTTCTATAATAAGCTTTAAACAAGTGATGAAAAAAACCAAGGGTTTTTAAAAAAGTACATTTTCAAAATTATATTGTGTTAAAAACTCAGTTTAATTTTGGAAATATATACTATGGGGGAATAAGTCACTGCTTACTTTTAAAAATAGTAATTTTTTAATTTCTAAGTCCTAATAGCTCTTCAATGGGGAAGGTTACCAAATTTCTCAAGGATCTAGTCTCACTCACTACCCCCTTCTTCCCTCCATTTTTTTAGGTTCTAGAAATTAAACCAAAATTTGGAATTTTACTTAGAATTTTACTATCTAAGCAAAAATGGATAAAACTAAGCTATCTTTCGACGTTTCCAGATTGAAAAAATACCTCATAGAACTTTTGTTATAACGTTTTAAATAAAGGGTTTCTTCCAAATTTGAGGGGCTGTAGCTTCGTAACGGGTGGGGCTACAGAAAAAAGTTCTTCCATGAAATTATTTTTTTTGCAATACCTACTCGTAGTAAAAATTTCTTCTCTCTATTTCAAACGGTGTAAAAGTTTGTGTAAACATACGGACAGACAGACAGACGGACGGACAAAGTTAAAATTAAGAAAAACCTTTGACACTGGTTGAAACTTCCGTTTTGTAGCTTTCAATTTTGTATATAAATAAAAAAAAATATTGACAGGTGTTCAAGCTATAGGTGTTTAAAAGCTAAATTTATAGTAAAATTTAAGGTTTTGGACCCCTTACAACTCCTAAACAGGGGGCGTAACAAAAAAAAATTCTTAACTAACTCCTACTTATTTCTAAGGATCTAGCTTTTCCTAAAATTTCAAGTTTCTAGATGGAGCCGTTCAGAAGTTATGAAGAGCCAAAAATTTTGCAAAACTTAGTATTAGATAACGGTAAATTTTGATACCGAATGGTAACCCTATACATTTGGCTTTTAAAAATTCGTAAAGTTTATAAAAGCAGCTGTCTTTTACCGTTTTCAGGTTGAAAATATACCTTATAGAACTCCTTAAATAACTATTTAAATATAGGGCTTTTTCCGACTTTGAGGGGCTGTAGCTCCGTAACGGGAGGGGTAGTAGAAAAAAGTTTTAACATTAAATTATTTTTATTGCAATACCTACCCGTTGCTGATATTTTTTTGTCAATCGTACGTGAAAAAGGGACAGACGGACGGACAGAGTGAAACTATATAGGTACATTTTTACAAAATTTTTTGAAAATGTACTAAAAAATGAAGAGTACCCATATACAGTTAAACTTTCCTAACTCGATCTCTTTAAATGTCCGAAAATCAGTTCTACATTGAGAAACTTGGAGTTCTAGAGAAACACAAAAAATATAATTTTTTGCTTATTTATACAGTTTTAGTATCTATGGAAACATATTTAAGTATAAAACATTAACGTAAATCACTGTTTTAAAGTTAAATAAGTTATATTTTCCAAATTTTTAAGGAAAATACATTATCTGCAGTTTATAAAAAACTGTGTACTAAGTATGCACTTATGTATACATATTGATTTCAATTTATTAAATTTAAAAAAATCAGTATTATATTTTATTAAAAGTGAAAAAATGCTAAGTTTCTTTTATGTTTATGTTCCACAAAATATTTCGAATTCATGAAAAACAAATTTCTTAAAGTGCTAATTGATTCATTAACAGATGACGAGTAGATTTTGTTATATCAAGTGCAAAAATCTTTGTTGACCGCTTCATCACAACTATCGATTTCCAAGACTTCATTTGTTTCATGATTAAGTAAATCTACAATATCTGCGTCTGTTAGATATTCATTTATAATGAAATTTTAATATAAGTTCAGGAAATCAATAAACTTTTTTATTGGTACCCATTTCACTCTCACACAAAATAAAAGTGTATACATGAATAATTCTATTTTGTTTTGATTTTTGTGTGAAGGAGTTCGAGTAAAGAAAATTTTGGCTCAAAATTATGTAAAACATTTCGAGTAAGTGAAGAGTTCGACCTAAAGAGGTGTTCAAGTTAGAGACACTAAAATGTATAAACAAATTTTTGAAAATGTTAAGTAAATAAAAAACGTCCGGCTCCGGCTAGTTAGAAGAGTTTGACATTTTATTGGAAAATTAATTTATAATAGTTTCTTTGAACTTATATCTTAGCACTTATTGTACATATGTATAAGCAAAAACTTAAACAAATATAAGGGGATGATATAAATGGTGAAAAATTCGAAATCGAGTTTCGCGTAACAGTAAATTAAAATACCGTATGGCAACATTTTATTTTTATTTTAAGTACCAATATATTTTTAAAGCTTATAAAAGCTTTATCCGGAGTTCAAATTTCCGAAACGAAACGGGAAGACAGACAGGAACTAATTAAACAATTTTTTTTTCAAATTTTTATAAAACGTGCCAAAAAAAAAGATAAAAGTATTTATTTTAAAGGGGAGTTTGAACAATTAATGTACTAGGTACATATATATTGTATTATTATTATTATTTTTTTTTTTTGGCAAATTGTTTTTCTTGTATAAAAATTGTTAAAGTATGTAACGAACATCACGTTTATAATGTAAACATTACAATATTTTTTTTTTTTTTTTTATAAATATTTATGCAATTTATTTATTACTGAATAAAATTATAAAAAAAAAAAACAAATGTTGAGTATATGTATGTATATATAAAAATGTACAACATTTTGTTTTATAGTATTTTGTATTTTATTTTGGTACATACAGAGATTTTGTCAAAATAAACTAGAGGTTAAATGCGGTTATTTTAGACAAAATAATATGTTGACAATCTCTTCTATTTTATAACTACGAGTATGTATAAAAAAATTTAAATTTGATTTTGAAGAAAAACATTTTATTGCTTGTATCATGTTGGAATGTCAAAACACAAAAATAAAAAAAAAAATAAAACAAAACAATAATAGTAAAAACAAAATTTGTTACTATATGGGTGGCAAAGTTTTTAGCAAAAATTCTTTTAAATTAAAATTTTAGCCAAAGTGCATTTACCAATCATTTTACATTTACAACATGCTTTTAATTTGTAAATGTACTTTGGTTTTGTTTAAAAAAAATGATTCAAAAGTTAAAGAAATTCAAATTTATTTGTTTTTAAACCAAAAAATGTGGTATAAATTTTTTTTTTATTGTAGGACATTCAAAAACCCCCGTGATTTAACCATATATTATTTATTTGAATTTGTAGTACCACACAATATTAAATATTGCCTGATAATATGAATCCTTTGCCGATTTGACATTTGGACTTTATTTTAAATAATATATATAAAACTTATTTTATTAATTGCAACTCAAAATATTGCTTGTACAAGAACTATTTGCGATTATGTTGCCATACTTAAACGTTCTGTGTATTGATCCAACCTCGTATGATAGATTTGATCTCTTGATTAATGTTCAGCATTATCTAGTTCATTAATTTTTATAATAGTGAAATTGTCTAAATAGGTGCCGCTCCTATGAGATTGTTTATTTTATTTACTTCTTTTACAGTCAGAAATAAGCCATGGCGGAATAAGAGTGCAACGACACATTTGAAAAGTTTTATAATGCACATGCCATTATGTTTTGTGACGTATTACACCAATGATTTCAATATTTTTATATTTATTTATTTATTTATTATATTCCAAGAAGGTTGGAACAGAGACAGAAGCTGTAACCTCTGTTTCGAATTGGAAATGTGGAGTGCTATCATGATATAAATTATAAATTATTTTTTTTATTAGATATGATTTGACCAGGGTTTGAACCAGAGACCCTTCGCTTGAAGGGCCAGTGTCCTTACCATTACGCCATTGGTCAGATATGATTTAATTAAATGTTTTTAATTTGTGTATATAATGATTCCTCATAGAAACTTTTTAATTTAACATTCCTCTCTTAAGGTTAAATAAGTCAAAAAACTTGTGAAAGCCTTTGAAAAGAATTTTTATAGTCCTCCAACCTTAAAATCTCTTCCGGTTCTCTTATTACATAAAAACATCATTGCTGATTGTATCACAGAGTATTACTCATCATTCATCAACAAATTCATGTATCCATCGAGTAAATATTAAATTCATCTTAATTAACAAATAATCTACAGTTTGTTTTTTATTAAATTTTCTTTTTGCAAAATAATTTTTTTTTTATTTAAATTAAAAACAAACCGATTGGAAATCAATAACATAACATTTTACTGCAAATCATTTTTACTACACTTTTCTATCGGTAATATTTTGATTAATTTCAAAATGCTGTAAGACTTCTATTCATGTTTATTTTACTTTCCATATAGCGCTAAGCGCTCAATTCTTTGTATGAGGAGGGCATCATCACATGAACTTTTAATATAAAAATATTAATCATCATTGGTTTGGAGTTTTACTGAACCGCAAAAATTCAAGTAATTTATGCATATCTTATTTTTGTCTGAAATATTCTGCTGCCAAGTAATAATTATAATTTAACATCTGACTAAATAATAATTATGCTACTTACTCTGTATAGATTCTTATATTATGTACATACATTTATAAATTTTCTTTATTAGTTTCGATTCTTCTTTTACATTTTTTTTTATACGTCTGTGCGAATTCTTGTAACATTTTTCTTCTATTTCTTACTTTTTTTTTTTAGCGCATAGGTCATTTGGTAATTAATCTTCAAACCTAGGTAAAATTATATTCAATATATATATATATGTATATATGAAAATAGACAAGTTGGCAGGCAACAATATATTATAATGCGTGTATAATATGAAATAAAAAAGTTCTATAGTCATATTGAATATTTGATGATGGATATATGTCTTAACAATGATTTTCATTTTCTTTTGAAGCAGGGATTGTAAACCTTTTTCTTTCTGTTTCATTTTTATTTATTACTAGCTAATACCCGGCGCACGTTGCTGCGTCTCTCAATGGATTTTTAATTGATGTTGGTGTTATTGAAAAAAAATTAACACAACAAATATATATGGTGTGCATATGACAAATACTCATGGAAAATTGTGCCGCTAATTTTATCAATCGTCGTGCCGATATGGGTTACCAAATTCCAAGGCTGCTAAAAGAGGCTAATCCATTGTCAAAATGCAACTTGAATACAAATATTGAAGTCAATCATTCAAATCGTTTTTATTATAGAACAAAAATTTTTAAATACTTACACCACTGCTCCAGCTTGGGTGTCCGTTAAAGCAGAATTGTTAATCCAGAAAAACACTCCAAACTTAATTCAAAAACATCAATGATTTAATTTTACTGTACAAACACTATAGTTTAAACTCTGCAGTGCTTGGGAAAAGTAATTTATCCCCTTAAAAAACTATAGATTAAGATTCTTCGGAAAAATTGTTTCATTACTTTGGAGTCTTCCAAGTATCCATTAAAGGATCTTAGTCAAGCAATCCTTAGATTATGCAGTTCTTGGCTATACCCTTCCCAATCTAGCTGTATTTGTACTTAACTTAAGGCAGGCCGTGCTTACTTTTGTAATCAATGTCTCAATGTTTATCGTAAGTTCGCAAATCTTCACTTTGTCTAATTTTCAAGTCTTCTCATTTCTGGGAAAATGTAGGCGGGTAGTAGTCAAGTGCAGCTTCAATGCATTGGTTTCTTCATGTTTTTTATTCAAGCTATAATAGATAATTAATATATTTATTGCTAAACGATTTGTGTCTTCTATGCTAGCAAAAAATTTCATTACTACAAAAATTCAAACAATTTTGATGTGAGTTTTGCATAAATTATTGACGCGCGTACGAATTACGATCTATTGAGAGTCGCTGCATGAAAGGATTTCATGAAGCATTTCTTTTACATTTTATTATACTATATGGAAATATCTTAGAAGTTTTTATGATACGATATGTGTTATGATCGCTATAAATTTGTATAATGAATGGATAATTATGGTTGTTATGTACATACATATTACATATATATACATAAATAATAATATTTTAATGATATTAATATTGTACATGGAATGCAAATGTTAACATGGGTTGTAAAAATATGCATAGTAATATTAAGTATATATTCATATGTATGTAGTAATTAATATTTAAATTTTTTTCATTTTATGCTATATAATATATATATATATATATATATATATACTAATTTATGTTTATTGTGTGTTGTTCAAATGTAGGTTTCTAAACCATCATAATATTCATAAAAATAAAGTGTATATATATATACATATATATATACAGTCAGTCAATCAGGTTCGTCATTATTATTATAAAATAATAATTTTTCGTTATTTCATCATTACTGACATTTTGTTGCACTTAATTATTGAGAAGGTGGTTTTTTTTTATTTTTTTAAAAAAAAAATGTTTTTAATTTATATTGTCAACAATTTATAAGAGAAATTTGTTTAATTATTATTTCTTAAGGTGTCTGTACCGGAAAAAACCTAGTTATTACAAAAAATTCTAAAAAAATATGGGACGTGCTAATATTTAGTCTTGAATTTTAATTATATTATTTTTAGAGATCCTTTTTTTTCTAAATAATAAAATATAAGTAATTGTTTTATTACGAATAATAAAATTAATAGATTTAGTTGAAGAATATTTTTTTAAAATAAATGAGAATGTATAATGAAAGTAAATTAAGAATTTATTATAATCATAATAAAAATAAAATAATTATAATTTGCATTAATTAATAAAATAAAATATTGAATTAGATTATTTTATTTGAAGCAATTTAAAGAATATAACAAAACATATAACAAAATCTTATGCTGAATACCTAGAAGGATCTTTTGTTGTTAGCAATATAAAGGAGAAGGTAACCGCGCTAAGACTTATACTCCTAGTTGTCCTACTGGGAACATCTGGTCTCGAAGCCAATCATTTTTTTAGACAGCATCGTTGAGCAAGTCAGAACCGCTGAAGAATTGGATCAAGGCTTTCCTGATCAAATTCTTTATCATAGTGAAATCTTCCCAGTATCACAATCCTAAGGCTTTTGACTACGCCGGAACCATGCAGCTATTTATTCACAAAAACATCGGTCCCCGGCTTTCTACATGGGCTGAAGCTTAAGATATCATCTATATATATTTTAGTGTTTTATATTTCACACCGGAAACGTCTTCTTGTGCACATCTCCAGTATGATTTTGTGACTGGTCTGACTATTCTAGTGAATTCTTAGTCATTAAGTCCTAACAAAAAAATGTTGAAACTCTTATTGAAAATGAGAGAGATTCCGATGATGCGGTGCAGTTATATTGGTATTCGTATACAGTATAAATGCAGTTCTTAAAAAAAGACTTAATTTATTTATTTATTTATGTACAGTCCGCTAATAAATATGTACAATGTGATAAGTGAGTGAGTCTGCCTTTCCTTTTCAGGTGTGGCAGTTAAATTTATTGTATATTATGATATAATCATTAGGATTTCAGTTATAAATTATATTTTTTATTAGATATGATCTGACCACGATTTAAACCTGAGACTTTTCGACTGAGAAGACGCCACTCTAACTACTGAGTTATCAGTCAGATAAATGACCGTCTAGCAAATGACAGTAGGAAAAAGTTTATGGAACGAAAGAAATGGAATACGGAAGTTCTGCTTCCCTATACTAGTTAAATGGGAAAATAGGTATACCGCATATTATCCATTGTTAGCTTTAAATCACATTACTTAATTCCTACACTTAGACCCTAACTAGCGTCAGATACTCTATATTCGGTAAAACATTTTTTCACAACCTTAACGAGCTTTTTAACACAAAAAAAAAGAACTGATTTCAGACTTGAACTCTTCTGGTTGGATATAATCCCGAAAACAAAAACACAAGTCATGTGCGTGCAGTAGGATCAAAACGGCGTACTAATTGAATCCAGTACTAATTGAAATCTCGCGGAAAATTGTGAAGGTCACCACCTTACCTAACTACCTACTTAACTGGCTAAAAACTGGTTCATAATATCTCTATTAAATAAACATCTCTGGCTACTATTAAGAGGCAGAGAGAGACGTGTATTAACTATTAAATAAACTGCCATAAGATATGTTGTTGATACACTATTTAGGTAATAACATCATCTTTATTCGTATAATCTTCAAGAACTTGATGATGATTTTTCTTAAGAGAGTTTTTATTATTTTATATACTATTGCAGCAAACATTTTTTTCGTTACTTAATATTCTATCTATTCAATATAAATTTATTTACTCTTATTATATTGCAATGTATTACTAATTTTTAATTATAGTTAGAATTTTAGTATAATTGTAAATTTTATTAGAAATATTAAAAGTATTTCACGGAAAATAATTAAGATACCTACATATGTATATTATTTAGTTATGAAAATTGGAAATTATATTCAAAAGATCAAATAGGCTGTAATTAGTATGATGATATTCCGCCATAACCCGTTTTGAATTCTTGCAAAAATATTGATTATATTGAAAAATATATATTAGGCATGTGTTTGAGCATTAATTTCTAAATGCGTTAATTTTTTTTTTTATATACATAATATATATTACCAATTTCCACTCAATAATTCTGAATTTAAAATATTCAAAAGAATTCTAAAGAATATTATTTTCAAGAATATTAAATCGAATTTTAATAATAAATAAAGTCTCAATATTTTTTTAATAAATACACATTTTCAGCAAATTTTCAAAAAAAAATCTTAAATAAATCTGCCCATCTCTCCGTCCATTCGTGCATTTACAAATTTGTTACACTTTTTAGATGATACAAAAAAAATTAATTTAATAGAGTACTTAGCAACATACGTTACGGCTCCCAAAGTCCTGCCAAATTTTTATAACAAAAGATCTATATTATAACATTTCTGGATGGGTAGAATGGCAGCTGTTTTTATAAACCTTATTGTTGCAAAATTCTCAACTAAAAGTGAATTAGTAAAAATTAAAAAATTTGACTTTTAAGTCCGCCTCCAAAAATTTCCCATTCTTCCAAGAAATGTAGGAAAAACAAAACTTATACTAAAAAACAACATTTTGCATTTAAAAATAAAATCTCTTTTTTTTTAATTTTTTACACACAAGTCCAACTCAAGAAACGAATTCCTTTATACAAAACTAAGTAAATAGATATGTAGGCTTGGCTATTAGGCTAAGAAATTGAATGGAAAATAGGATAGAAAAGGAGACTTGGAAGGTAGGTTATAGAAACGAACTTATATGGCTATATCAAAAGAGATACACATTGAATCGAAGCATATTCCATATTAAAGCAGTTCTCACAATTAATGAGTTTCCATATGCAGTTTTGAACCACCAAGGAGTTTCATTGTCTTGAGGCCTCGGTGGTGTTACTCTGGAATATTTTTAAGGGAGGCAATACCTACAATATATCTATAAAAAAAGACTTAAAGCTTTAATTATTGCGACGAGTTCTTAGAAGAGTAAAAGTAGCCTAGGCGTAGGGGTGGTCAATTAGGCGTAAGATGCGATATCGGATTTTTTACAGGTAACTCATTGAAGTTTGTATAGGCTGTATAGACAATGGACAGATCGCTGGGAGAAAACTATGATTTAAAGCGAGAGAGAAAAACCAAACTCACACTTAAAATAAAATGAACTTAAAAACAAAAGCTCGCTGTTCAAGAAAATACTTGCATTAATAAAAAAAACTTGCTGTTAAAAAATAAACTTTCACTTAAACTAAAAAATACTTTTTTTAACATAAAATATGTTAAGCAAGACCGGTTAAGAAATAACATTATTTTGTTTAACAGATGTACTCATTTTTAAAAATATAATTAATGAACAAAGTCAACATGGAGCTTAGGTCAACAGTCAACAGCCAACAAATTTCAAATAAATAAATAAATTTTTAAAAGAAAACTAAAGATGATCTTTTACAAATTTCTTCATTGTTAATTTCGACATTAAATATCAAATATAATAAATTCGTTTAATAATTTATGACAATTTAATTTGATTTTTAATGCCACAGCTATTTATAATTAAAAAAAAAACTCCTTAGTAAAATTTTACGTTTCATTGAATTATACGAAAGAGATTAATTTTTATATCTTTGTTTTGTAATTTACACAGTTCATGCATCATCTATTGAAGGCGTTTAAGAATTTTTATATTCTATCTTTTTCTTGTCTTAACTTAATATTAAATGAAATTGTTATTCTCTAATGTACTTGATTCTGTTTGAATTGTTAGTACCATGTATATTGTTTAATATTTTATTTATTTTTACTACTGACACCATTTTCATTAAACAGTTAAAATTATAATTAGTTTTATGCTACTGTTATTTTACTATTTATATATACATGATGTGATGGATACTGTGGGTGATCTATAGACAAATGATCATTTAAATTTATGAGTTAAGTATACAAATATTTATCGTTAATAAACAGATTAGAGTTGATTATATTGTGTTAAGAACAATAGAAAATTCATGTGAACATGATTGTTAAATATTGGTTTGAATATAAATTGGTTTTATTATTAGTATAGAGTTTTTCCGTTAACATCATTAAAAAAAACTAGGTGGAGGTATGTTTATTGATTTATAGATTTTAATGGAAAGATTAGCTAATTTATTTTATATTTAAGATTTAATTTTAATATTGGGTTTGAATAATGATGCATGGAGATTAAATGACTCTTATGTTATGGTAATAATCGATTTTTAAATTAAAATTAAATTAATTTAAATTTAAATTCAAGTTAAAGGGTTAGTGAAATAATTTCAAATAAAGTTATATACTCTTTTCACATGAATTTCGTTCTTTTTCACATGAAATATGCCTATTTTTTCAAATCAATTTGGTCATTTTTTAAAAATGCCCTCGTATCTTGAGACCCAGAAGTCGGACTGACTTGATTTAAAAAACAAAGTCCCCGATTCTATCTACTATAGAATAGATACTTAAAAGGTTGAAAAATTTTCAGAAAAGTCCCAAAAAGTGGCACCAAAATTTTTGAGGATAGATTTTTTCAATATGTTGATCCGACTGCTGGATCCCAAGAAATAGGACTGATCAATAAAAGAATAATTTAATTTTAAAATTACAGACTACCAATTTGTATATTAGAAAAAAACTAAATTTATTTAAAAATAGTCAAATTTCATGTGAGAAAGGATCAAGTTCACGTGGAAATAGTATATATTATTATTTTTATTATTATTATGAAAAGAGATGAATGTTATACAGAACTTCTCTTATAAAAAAGGTTCAGAAAAAGTTATACACATACAGAAATGGTAAAGAGTGCACATTAAACAACCTTCTACGTTTATTAATTTTTAACTTGTACATTTTATATTGAAGATCTTATCCAAAAGCTTTTGCTTTAAAAAACCGTGAGCTATGTTTGTGTTCACTTGTGCAGGGTTGAGCATCTACTACCCTCTTTGTTTTCCCTTTGAAAATCTTGAGTGTAGTTAGTTGTTTAATTTCTTTAGAATGCAGGTATCCATTCCAGATATCTATAAAACAAGATCAGTAACTAAACCACGGTATGTACGATGATTGCTAAAAGCGTTGAGATATACTTTAATGTTCCCCACTCCACACTTCTAAAAACTTAACATTAATTAGTATGCTTCTAAGTACTTTAAATTTAATTAGGACTTTATGAACACTTCAAAAATTTTTCAAAACACTCAAACAATATTTTAAAAAGTTTTAACTGTTGGATATCTCAACGGGACTCAAGCAGGAGTTGAATGATTTCTTAATCATCAAATATCAGAGAAAAGACTTCCAGTGGTAAAGTTTTTTGTAATGACAGTAGATTTCTACAGTAGAGTAGACGTTTATATTTATATTTATATACTTATATGTGCATAATTTGTTATTTTGTTGTTTTTTTTTTAAAGTTCGACCTTTTAAAATATTTAAAGATATGTATTTACTCATGTAAAAAAAGTATACATATATGTGTTTCAATGACCTTTTATTTAAACATATTTTAGAGTTAAATTTTTATGATTTGTAAAATTTTTTCACTAAAAAAATAATTTAAATCTGCATATAAGAATAAAAAAAATTATACAACTTATTAAATAATAAAAAGATTTTTTGTATTTTTTTTTTTATTTTAAAATTCTATAACGCATGACTTCATGGTTGGTCTATCATCACAATGCATGTTTTTGAAAAAAAAGAAAACATTTTCAAAATAAACAAAGAAGTCGAAGTCTGTATCTACCATTCGCGCCTTTCACTTTATAAACACGATTTATTTTTTCTGAAAATTCTGTTCTGTTGTTCTGTTCTCTGTTATACTGATTTTTATAAGATTTTTATCCAAGTTCTCATCTCTTATATATTTTTTTTTAAATCTTTCAAAAGAGTTACTACTTGGAAATTGCATACATAGTTGTATGGCAGTTAATATACAATAAGCCTGACAACTGAAAAACCATGTAAAAATTGTTAAAGTCAAGTAAAAGTCATATTCAAATCAAAAATATAAAAAAAAAAAAAAAAAAACAAAAAACTCAACATATTTCTTTTTAAATACCCAATAACAATAGCAAAAACAACAACAACAACACCAATAATAAAAACCAAAATATCTATAAAGTTTAAGATATGTTTTATATCTTTAGATATAAAAAACAAGTGATGAAAAAAAACCAAGGGTTTTTAAAAAGCATATTTTCAAAACTACACTATGGTTTGTAATGAGTTTAGGATATCCAATGCAACCAAGAAAACCTGTTAACATGTGTCGAAATATAATGTTAGAGTTTTAATGTTGACGTTTAACTTTAACCTTGGAAACATATACGTGTAAAAATAGCAAATTTTTAGACCAAGTATCGAAATTATTTTCTGAGGAAACTATTAGACATTTTATTCAATTATAAGGATGCCTTTAAAATAAGGAAAAACCTTTTACACACGTTTGGACTAGTTCAAATGTACGGCATGATGTGGGGTGGCATCACAAAGGGTTATTGAACTCCAAACTTCTTTAGGAATAAAGTTGATAATGCTATGACAGTAGATGGGGACATGTATCGCAATATGATTAATAACGTTGTGCGCCCTGTAGCTTCCTACAATTAGTTCAACAGCACACATGACGCGTGCCACAATTACTCTTTTAAGTGAAATTTTTGATTACCCAACTATGTCAAGAAATTCCGGATTCAATTTTTTTTCCGGATTCAAACTGTGCCACATTATTTCTTATGGGGTTATCTCAGCTTAAGCACAATATTAAAACTGTGAATAGAGTAGGCGAGAGTCTGATATTTTGCGTGCTGTTATCCAAAACGCCAATTTAAGAGCTCAATGCTTTTTTTTTGCATTTGGAGCATTGATGGAAATGGTGGTCATTTATCTGACATTATTTTTCTTAATTAGAATTTAAATCATGCAAAATTCATATTGTATTTTAAAATAGAAAACAATAAAAATAATAATAACCAAAAAAGCTATTCAATTTTTATATAAAAACGTGACTTTCGGCACACCCTGCATATTATTTAAAAAAAAAAGAGACAGGTATTCAAATTACAACTGTTACAAATCTTTAAAAAAAGAAAAAATTAGATTTTGGAACCTTTACAGCTGCTAAACACAAAAAATTCCCTTAAATGACTAACTTCTCTCAAAATTTCTCCGTTGAGATTTCCATAAATTTGCAAAATTAAAGTATCGTTTAGTAAACCTATACATTTATTTATATTTACAATAACTTCCTTTAACCAATTTAAATATATAAGACTTTTGCAGCCCTCGGAGGATTGTAGATCCGTAACAGGGTGAATGGAGCGATATCTACCCGCGGTTAAAATGTAATTTTTATTTTTCAACCGGTGTAGAAGTTCTGTAAAATACACGAACCGACTGACAGTCGAAAGGACAGAGTAAAACTATATAGCTACATTTTTTTAAAATTTTTTGAAAATATACTAAAAATAGAAATGTTTAACAACATTTTGCATGAAAGATAAAGAATTTCCATACATTACATATAGAAGAATCAAATCAAACAACAACTAAAAGTAAAAAGCCTTTAGGTCCGATTTTATAAATTTTGTACAAAAATTCTGACTTTATGCATGTACAATTTTTGAAAAAGAAAGCACATATAGAAGAAGAAGATTTAGAAATATAAAAAAATAAATTTCCATTAAATTTCATAATTGTACTTTTCATAAAGTGAAACATTTTTATTACTAAAATGCAATTTTTTTTTTTATTATTTAGTGAGAATCAGATACAAAACCATATAATATAGTATATAGTATGTATGGTATGAACAGTAAAAAATACTGCAGTAGCGGTAATTTGTTGGGCTTAATTGTGCAAAAAAAAAAAACTGTAAGATATAAAATACAAAATGAAAAATTTGGTTACGCAGATAAAAGGAGGGAATAAATAGGTACGAATATTCAAGAAAATAAAGATGTGTACAATAAACAGTTGTAAAACTAAGATTTAAAAAAAAGATTAAAAATTTTTCTTTTTTTGATTTTTTTTTCTTTTTGCAATTTTACATTTTATTACAAAATTTTTTTTATTCCAGTGTTTCTTATTGATAAGTTTTTAAAATGTAAAATTATTTTCTTTAATAATACCAACTTTAATATATAGGTATAAATGACTTTGATGAAGGTCAAAAAGTACGCTTCTAGTCATAGTACCACATAGCGAACCATAATATAAAATCCACTGCCATTTGCCTTTAATCCAATTTGTGTTAAAATAACGCCGTTGCATTAGTGTTGCCGTTACCAACGAAGTTTTTGCAAAAAATTTATCTATTTGACTTGTTGTGTACAACAAGGACGTAGGTATATGCAAAATTTTTGCGAGTTCAGAAAAATGCTATACTACTCAAAAAAATTTACTCTGAGGAAATGTTATACAGGGCGAGTTTAGGTAAGTTGCAATTGTTCAACAAAGGAGCGTCTTATTATGAGTAGTTGCAGTGCTGACAATACTTAATTATTGGAATTGTATTAATAATATAAGTTTAATATGAAGAATGAGCTTGTATAGGGTAATAATTAATATCTTAAAATAAACCTAAAATAGCATATTTGATTTAGTAATTTCGATTCTTGGGTCTGCCATTTCAACGTTCCTTGGGTAAATATTTGTAATCTTAAATTTATAATATTCAATAAAACACAATAAAATTATTTCACTTTAGATATTTACAATTTTTATTAAATTAACAAAAAATGTTATGATTTACATCGACTCCAACAAAACTGACCTCTCCTCTTTTTTTTTTTCTATTTATACATTAATTCTATTCACAATAGTCATAATTAAACTTGGTATAATTATTATATTGTTACAATATTGCCTATGACATAAAATATCTTACATATTTTACCTTATTCCTTTGTTTTTTTTAATAATAACTATGCTAGGAGCAGGTGTTGAACGCTCAAAAGTTTTTTCCAAACTTTGACGCTTGGAGTTGAAAAGAAACGCTTAGAACTGGAATTGTCAATTATCTTAATGGTATTTTATACAAAATTTGTTTTTTATTTTGTAGAATTCATAAATAAATAAGAATTATTACTAAATTTAATGTCCTTTAAAAAAAAAGCAAAAATATATTAAAAATTAACCTGTATTTGACGTTTATTTGTTTGACTGTAAAGTCTATCGAGCTCACAGATTGCGCTCCTTTCTTTTCAGTATAGCTGTATTCTGATAGCTTTCACTTGTCAAAAATTGTTTTTTTTTTAAATCTTTTATTAACCAACCATTAGTGTATTTTGAATTATATTAACTCTTAATTAGTAATTCTAATTACATATATTGTATATTCCACTTGCTATTTGTTAACAAATGCGAATTAGATATTCCGGTTAAAGTTTATGTAATTTTTAACTTCGTTATTTAAATTTTTATTTGTTCTGCTATTAATTTACCTTATCATTAGCGAATACTTATTATTTTTAATAGAAATTGCAACTTGTACATTGAAAAAGTTTGAGATTTGCATATAGGTACATACACACATTTTTTTTACAAACGTTTAAATTTCTTAAAGAATAAAAATATATTTTATTCTTTGAACTTCAGAAGATTTTAAATTTATAGAGTTTCCATTGAAAATCAGCAGAATTCTTAAAAAATATATTCTGAAAGAGTTTTAATACATAAAATATGAAACGGAAGTGTTAAAACATAACATTTCAATACTTTGTATCTTAATCTAAGATAATATTATACAATGATATTTTACTGTGGGAATCGAAATTAAAAATAACAATATTTATTTTTAATTTAAATAATTTTATTTAATTTTAGTTAACAATATTTATTATTGTTATATATTACAATTAATAACAATATTTATTTTTAATTTAAATAATTTGATTTAATTTTAGTTATTTAATTTAAATGGTTTAATTTTATTAGATGATTCGACTACATCTATCCACGTCCACGGCTTAAGAGAGAAGAAAAAAGCAAAAGGAAGTTGAATATGTGTCAAATTGTAGAAAATGTGCTCGTCAGCTGATTGGGCCATTGAACTTGTTAGTGTTAACGTTATGATCATAACGTTATCGATAAGGTAGGCATAATTATTGATTCCCACATTCGGCCTTTCCTGACTGCTCATCAGACCCTGATGATGTTTCGTCCAGTTCTTCAATTTCGCTGTTTTCTGAAACTAAATTTTCTTCGTATTCTGTAAAAAATCTTCTTCATTTTCGATCCAAGACTTTATTTTGTCTGCACTACATTCTGTAAAATCGGACCTTCGTGACATCCTATTTTCTCAACTTTATATCTGTCAAATCCTTTGATCGCTATAATTTTGTATGGACCGAAAAATTTAGGGCGAATTTTAAGTCCAGTTCCGAATTGCACCCTTTCTATTGCTACTCTATCTCCAACCTCATATTTTTTAGCAATTTTTCTCCGTTTATTATAATTTTTTATGTTTTCAGATTGAATTTTTATAATATCCTTTCTGGCTTCCTCTCTTATAGCTTCTCTGTTGCTATCATATTCTTTTATCCATTCTTCTTCGATTATTTCCACCAACTTTAAATCTTGCTTGGTTCTCATTTCCATTCCGACTAGTAGATGGAACGGTGTTGTCTGAATTGCGCGTTGAAATGTTGAATTAAGTGTTGTTTGTAATGGTTTCACAAAACGATACCATTTTTCGTGATCATCATGAGATAATTTGGTTAAAGCTGCTATAGTGGTAGAATGTAATCTTTCTATTTGCCCATTTCCTCGAGGTACTCCAACGGTGGTAAAAATGAGTTTAATGTCGTGCTCCTCGCAATATTCTTGGAATCTTTTAGAAGTGAATGCACCTCCGTGGTCGGCGACGATCCTTTTAGGATACCCAAACGTCTCTGCTATACTTTCTAATTTTTGGACAACTTCTTCAGAATTTAGCGTTTTAGTAGGAAATAGCCAACAATATTTTGTGAATCCGTCTATTACAGCAAAAATATATTTATAGTTTTTCTTCGTGTTGTGCATTGGACCAAGATGGTCTATGTGGAAGGTTTGTAAAGGTTGATCGCCTTTCGGAATGGGATGAAGGTAACCTTCCAACTTTCCACTTTTTCTCTCTGCTAGGATACATTTTACGCAGCCACGGATATAATGTTCAATTTTCTTAGTCAGATTTAGAATAAAGTATTCTTTTTCTATGATCTCTTTCATTTTTTTCACGTGGAAATGCCCTTTTTCATGTGCTTCTTTGATAATTTCCATGGTCATAGAATCTGGAACTACAAACAACAAATTATTATTTATGTTTTTAAAAAGTATACCGTTTTGTATGATATAGTCCTTGTAGGGTTTATCTTGTAATATGTTGATTATTGCGTTGAGTCTATCATCTTTCTGTTGCGCCTCACTTAACTTTTTTAGAAAATTGCTATTGTTACTCGTAACACACATGCTAACTGGATTTCGGCTTAACGCGTCAACATGCTTCATCTGGGTTCCAGATCTGTGCTCGACACTATAGTCGAACTCTTCCAAGAGCAAGGCCCATCTGGCGACCCTTGTGGCCAAATCTTTCTTCTTTAATGTGCACTCAAACGCCTTACAGTCGGTTACAAGCTTGAATCTTTGTCCTAGTAGATAAACTCTAAGTCGTTTCACAGCTTCAATGACTGCTAGTACTTCCAGTTCGTAGCTGCAATAACGTTTTTCGGCATCTGTGGTCTTTCTACTGAAGAAATGCACCGGATGTAGTTTATTGTCCTCCTTGTCCCTTTGTAATAAAATTGCTCCATACCCATCTTTCGAGGCGTCAGTGTGTAGTTCTGTATCAACTCCAAATTCGAATATTTTGAGTACTGGTTTTTTTCTAAGAACTTCTTTTATTTCGTTTATCGCTCCGATTTGTTTTTCTTTAATTTCGAAGCAATTTCCTTTTTTTAATAAGTCGCTTAAAGGTTTAGTTTTAACAGAGAAATTATGAATGAATTTTCTAAAATAACTGGCTAAACCTAAAAACGATTGTAACTGTTTTACGGTTGTGGGGATGGGAAAGTTTTTGATAGCTTTTGTTTTTGATTTTGACGGAGAAATCTGGCCTTTTCTAATTTGATATCCTAGATACTCTATATCGTCTTGTAGTATTTGGCATTTTTTCCACTTGATCTTCAATCCATTTTCTGCTGCTACGCTCAACACTTCTTTAAGTCTGGTCAGTCCTTCATCAATAGTTGCAGATGGAATTACGATGTCATCTAAATAAATTATCACAGCGCCTTTATTTATTAAATTCCTAAAAACATAATTAATATATTTTTGGAAAACGGCGGGGGAATTGCAGAGACCGAAAGGTACTCGAAGGAATTCAAACTGGCCGTTACTTGTCACAAATGATGTAAATTTCCTACTGCTTTCTTCTACCTTAACATGGAAAAATCCATTCTCAAGGTCAAGAGTTGTAAAAAAATTCGCTCCTTGCAATTTATCCACTTGGTCTTCTATATTGGGAAGAGGGTACCTGTCTTTGTGTATCTTCTTGTTGATATTCCTATAGTCGATGCATAATCTGTGACTACCGTCCTTCTTCCTCACCAAGACAACTTGACTGGCATAATCTGAACTGCTTTCCCGGACAATGTTGTTTTGTAACCATTCATTTATTTGATTTTCAATTATTTTTTGTTCTTGTTGTGGAAATCTTCTCGGTGGCCTGTAGATCGGGATATCATCCGTCGTACAGATTTTCATTTGGACAGGAGATTCTATGGGACTGTTGGGTGTGTAGTTGTTGATCAACTTGATTACTTCTTCCTTAACGCATTTCTCTTCCAAATGATGTACATCAGGTAGGTTGTTTTTACTTTCGTTATCTACATCAATTTCTGCCAAATAACAAGTGTTGCTTTCTTCGTTTCTGGTCGCACTTTCGCCTGAAACTATTTTTTTTGTGATATTTACTTTACCGTCTTCAATTTGCACTGTAGCTAACTGCAAAAGGTTCATTCCTATAATTAAATCTGGTTTCATAAAGTTGCTGTTGACAATATGAACTTCAACATTTTCAAAAGTGTTATTTCCAATTTTAATATTTAAGATACAGGAACCGCTGGTTGTGATGTTCGATCCTATCCCTGAAACTGATAACCGAGAGTCCTTAAAATGGTATTTTGGTTTTATGTTTGCTACATGGTTTTGCTTTATAACGCTTATTTCACTGCCGGTGTCGACCAATCCATCTAAAACGTAATTGTTTAATTTGCATGAAAGATACATGCTATTTTTAACGATACCGTTTGAAGATTTTTTTATTGTAGTTTGTACTGGACAATTCATCTTTCTATGGCCATATTGGTTGCATCCAAAACATTTAGGTCCTTTTCCTTTTTCCGGACATGAGTGGAATTCATGATCCGAAGATCCACAGTTGTAACAAAATCGTTTATTTGTTTTGTCCATACTTTTAGGTACATCTCTGTTAAATTTTCTTTGTGTTTCATTAAATTTTCCAGACTGCTTAGTGCTTTCATTTTTTATTTTTTCGTAGATTTCGAGCTTTATTTTAAATTCATTTATGGTTTTTGCACCATACAATATACTTTTGTTGCTTGCATAATCCTTGATTCCATCGATGACATACTCAATTATTGATGCTTCATCCACATCTGCCTGTGACGCAATGTCGATCATGCGATATAGGTATTCTCGTAACGATTCATCATTTTTTTTTCTTCTTTCCCTCAGTTTATTATGAACTTCTGCACTGGTTATTTTAGGTTGGAATTCTTGGAATAAAGCGTTTTTTAATTCGTGATAGTTCAGTGGCTTAGCGTCGAAGTCGATAAAAACTTTTGCAGCTCCTCTTAACGATCGTTTACAAAAAATGAATTTTTGTAAGTCGTTCCAGTTAAATGTTGTCGCATATTGTTCAAATTCACACGGTTCAAAATTTAGGTTTTATTTTTAAACTTTTAATCTAATTTCAGGGTTTAAAATAATATTCTAGTCGTTTAAGTTTAAATTACAGACTCCGTTTAGTTTAAACCATTTATTGTTTAAATTTAAGTTTACAATTCAAACTTTCTGGTTTATATACATAAATTTAAACGATTTAAGTTTAGATTATAGAATTTATTAAGTTTAAATGATTTATTGTCTAAATTTAAGTTTAAAATTTAAACTTTCTGGTTTATATACATATATTTAAACGATTTCAGTTTAACCCTTTTCGTAAATCAGTTTAAAAAGTAAACTTTAAAATCTAAAAATAATATATTATAGTTTACATATTTATTTAATCGGCAAAGCTTAAAACTTAAACAAAAATAACAAGAGTTTTAAACACAATTTTTTAAAAAGTAAACCTTGCAGTTTATAATGAAGCAAAAATTAAAAATTTTTTTTTCTATAGAAATAGAAAAAACTTAATAGTTTAAAATGTCCATAATATAGTCTGTACGGTTTAAAAACCTAAAATCTATTTTTTTTTTTTTTTTAAATAAACTTAACCGTTTTAAATCTAGTAAAAAATAGTTTAAAATATCAATACGTTTTTTTTATACATGCAAAGTGAATTACAGTTATCGGAAACAGAAATAAATATTCTATTTTTTGTTATTGTTAATCGAGTTACGATTTATTCAGTTCTAAAGTTAATTTTGTAAAGTGAAGAAGTGCAGTCAAAAATAATATTTAAAACTAAAATAAAATATTTACCTAACTTAAAAATTTTTTTAATTAATTAAAATTGTGACTGAGTTGGTGTTTTTTTTTATAATTAAATAATTTTATGTTTTTCGTATGTACATTTACCTAAAAGATACGTTATTAATAATAAAACTGAGCCATAATTGTGTAATTAAAAATTAAATAAAGGTAAATATTAAAGTTAAAAAAAAGTAAATTAAAAATTAAAAAAATTAGATTACAATTTTGTTACATATTTAAATTTCAAAAAGTGAGTAAACGTAAAGTTATATATACACAATGTCATTAGTTGGACGCTATATTAAAGTGTATTTTGAAGCGGACAATGTTACTAAATATGTTTATTTAGAAAACAAATGTCCAGTTTCAATAGAATTTTTAGAAGTTCCTGCTCCTCTGCAATTTTCTATTTCAAATAGAAAAATTTTCATTTAAAAATGAAATAAATAAAAATTTTCTATAAATTTTCGGTAAATTTTCTATTTCATTTTTCATTAATTTAACTATTTATCTATTGATTAATTTATTTCATTTATATTTTAATAATTTATCTAAGCGGTTAAAAAAAATTAATTTAGTTTTTTTAATCGAATTTAGTTATTTTTTATTTTTAGTAATTTACATTTCAAGGATTTTGAAGGAAATATATTACCAAATACAATTATAATACCATTAGTCAACCAATTCATTTATTCTGCGTGCTTTTCGTTAAAGTACTGCACAGTACCTAAGACCGTTCCAGTAAGAAGGTGTGATGCTGCGCTTGGACCTCTTATTTCTATAACATCTGAAGTAATCAAAAATAATATTCTTTAAAACAATTTCTTAAAAATAATTTTGAATATTTGCAGGAGTTAAAAAAGTATATAGAAATAAATGAAGGACAGTGCATAATTGATTGTTTCAACCGAAGGAATAGTTTGACCGATAGATTGAGACGATTGCTCGTCCGAATATTGGTCAAACTTATTGTATCCCAATTTGGAGAGAAACCTTCTAAAAGGGAGAAGTTGAAGGTTGCTAATTTAGCCGTGGAACTTTTTCCCTGTTATAAAACAAATAACACATACGGTGGAGCTGTAAGTGATGTTTGCTCTGTATAAAAATATTCTTTATTTTTTATTTATTTATAAATTATAGGAAACGTTTTTTGATCCAGATCAAAATACTGGGTATTTGGTTAGCCAATTGAAAAATACTTTGTTTTCAAAAAAAAGATATCAATCTTCTGAACCTTGTTCTTCAAATAATCTTGCACCAGCTTCAACATCAAACGAAGGCATTAACGAAGAAGAAGAAATCACAGATGAAGTTACATAGATTATATTAAGTTAAGTTAAGTTAAGTTATATATATTATAGTTTCTGAAATTATTATTAATTAACACATAAAATTTATGTTTTTTTTGTTAAAATTTTAATTAAATATAATTAAATAATATCTATTGGTGAATAATAATTTGTGTTTTAATTTATAGATAATTATTTAGTAAAAATAAGTGTAAGGTATTATTTAGGGTCACAACAATGTATCGTAAATAAATTCCTTTGAATTAAACATTGAAACATTTTCTCTGTGTAGGATTCCGACTTTACTACCCTTTTTCTCTGTGATTTTTCGGCTTAAAATTTAAACTGAGAGGTTTAAAAATTATTCCCAATCTAACTTGAAGCGTTTAAAATTTAAACTAGTTAAGTTTAAAAGGAGATATAATTAAACTCTGATATATTTATTTTTAAACGGTAATGTATAAAATTTAAACATCATGGTTTAAAAAATAAACTAAACTGCTTTTTTAAGTTTAAAATTTAAACCAAATAACTTAAATGTAAACCGGATAGATTAAAAAAGAAAACCTTTTTAAACTTTTATGTTTAATATTTAAACCGTATTTATTTATTTTTAAACTCTCGTTTACAATGTAAACACAGAAGTTTAAAAATGTATATATAATAATCAAACTTTTTCGTTTTGATTTTAAACATTTTAGTTTATTTATATGTAAAATTTAGTACATAAACAATTTAGTTTGATTTTTAAACTCATTTGCGTTTGGATTTATATAGAAACTCTTTTAGTTTAAAAATTAAACCTAAATTTTGAACCGTGCAGTAATCCATTTTTTAACACTCATTGTACTATCGCCTGAAAATTTACGCAAAATATTTTCTACGTCTCCAAAACTAAATCTCATGGATTGCCCTTCATTATTGTTGTTTGGCCTTCTCAACAATCCAGAAGTTTCCATGTCGAACTCAACAGCTACTTGGCTATTTTGCCTGCTTTGTCGTCTGCGTCCACTCATTTTATTAATTTGTTATAATATTTTAAAATTAGAGATATGTTTTGTAAAATTTAAATTCAAAATCAAGTAAATAAAAGCTTTATTTTCAAAAATTATTAATTTGTATTTATTTGTTTATGTATATTTTATATTATATTTAATTATCAAAAGAAAAAATTTATTTTATTTATTACCTGATGTACCTTAAATTTTTTTTTTTTTGTTGTGTTTAAAGTGCAAAATGTCCAAGAACCAATATAAAAATATTATTTTAAACAATATTTAATTATTTTAATTGCTGCATTTATTTTAATTAAAGTTTATGTATATTTTATTTTATATTCAATTATCAAAAGAAAAAATTTATTTTATTTATTTCCTGATGTACCTTAAAATTTTTTTTGTGTATTTAAAGTCCAAAATTCAAAAATCGATTTAAAAAAAATTTATTTTAAACAAAGACTGCATTTATTTTATTTATACTTATTTTTGGTTATATATTTTATAATGTAAAATGTCCAAGAACCAATATAAAAATATTATTTTAAACAATATTTAATTATTTTAATTGCTGCATTTATTTTAATTAAAGTTTATGTATATTTTATTTTATATTCAATTATCAAAAGAAAAAATTTATTTTATTTATTTCCTGATGTACCTTAAAATTTTTTTTTGTGTATTTAAAGTCCAAAATTCAAAAATCGATATCCCGGTTGAGCCCCCAAATTTGTGGGAATCGAAATTAAAAATAACAATATTTATTTTTAATTTAAATAATTTTATTTAATTTTAGTTAACAATATTTATTATTGTTATATATTACAATCAATAACAATATTTATTTTTAATTTAAATAATTTGATTTAATTTTAGTTATTTAATTTAAATGGTTTAATTTTATTAGATGATTCGACTACATCTATCCACGTCCACGGCTTAAGAGAGAAGAAAAAAGCAAAAGGAAGTTGAATATGTGTCAAATTGTAGAAAATGTGCTCGTCAGCTGATTGGGCCATTGAACTTGTTAGTGTTAACGTTATGATCATAACGTTATCGATAAGGTAGGCATAATTATTGATTCCCACATGTATGTATATTTTAAGTAAAAAAAGGTTGTTTAAATTTAAAATAAATTGTTAGACAACTGGTTGGCATTTAATTTACTTAATTTCTTTATTTTATTGAAATGTTCTTAATTCTCTTTAATTTATTATGCATTTTGAAAAAAAAAATGAAGTTTTTATTAAAATTTTTGTAGGTAGGTATAAAACAAATTGTGTTATGAATATTAAAAATACTGATGAAGAAGTTATTATAGTACATTTAAGTCGAATTTTTTAAATACTGATTTTCAATTTATAAAATATATATATAAAAAGGTATAGGAAAATATTTTAAATTAAAAGTTTTAGTGCAGTGGGAGAATCATATTCTTCTTCCCCTGGTATATTCTCTGCTGGATATAAGCGTGTACCTTTGAGTTTTATTGAATTTTTATACCTAGGGGTTATTTCATCAAATTTACAATTTTACAACTCTTACAATTTCTATAATTCTAGTTTTGTAAAATTCATATGTAAATTTTAATAAAATTTATATATTTGTAAAAATTTTTCCAAATGGTAGGATTATAAATTTGGTGAAATAGGCCCACGCATTTCCTACAATTTTAAATTATATTATTAATTAAAATATTAAATACATTTAACTTTTCCGTGCACATTTTTTTTAAATGCTAAATGTTCAACGGTCAGACTAACAAGCTTGTCTATATCTTAGGTACATGTTGGAATAAGAGGGGCATATTATATTCTTACTATTAGAAATGATGTTAATGAATTCCACATAAACTTAGAACATGAAATAACATTAGGTTACATTCTTTTTGTTATATATTGTAATAATTTTAATATTGGATTATAACATTCTCTATCTGGTGGAGTATATTAAAACCCAATGGCAATTGGCAGCCTAGTCAAGTTCGAAAACCACATAAATTTTTTTTTATTTTAACCGGGAATTGAATCTGACCAATAGACTTCATGAATACCAAAAAGTAAAAAAACTTTTCAGAGTTTCGTTTTTCTGCCCTTAATAATATGGCTTAGCAGCTATTCGTTTTTTGATTGACAGAAATGGTTCCCTTTGTCTCACTAATCTCTTTAGAACCGCGAACTTGGGGTCGGTTAACCCATGCCGTGGTATTTTTAATATGTTCAGATTTCAAATGTTTGTAATTGGTTTATACTTGCTACTACGAGAGTACCTGATAATAAACACTACCTCATAAAACATATAGGCTTAGCCCAATATAAATATCTCATTGGAGTTGTATTTAAAACTATAAGGAATTATTCAAAAATAGATTACATTCCATCATACCAATTTTAAATATAAAAAAAATAATATTGGATACCAAATAAAGTTTTGAAGAAAAAATTACGCTACAAATTACATTACATAATTGTGCAAAATACAAGTAGATTAAAAATGTCCAACACTCAAATGTGCAACAACACTCAGTGGTTGTTAACCAACTGTATACCATAACTTTAGTTAATCTAACGTTTGAAAAAACTGAAACCAAATATAATTTAAATAAAGTATATTAATCTTTGACGGCACTGTATACATATCACTTATACTGAGCATCAGACTGAACTCATTCGACTATACATACTGCTCCTCGACTTCATATGACACAGGCAACTGATTAGATAAACATCGTCAGAGCGAATACAAAAGAATTATAACCTTGGCGGAATAATGGACTTTGCCACGGAGAACCCTCCTGTTGAGTATTAGTGTGTTTGATAGATCATAGATCAGATATTTTCAAAATATGGTAGATATATAGAACGCCGCGATTTGGGTGGATCTCTGGCGGATAATAATTTCTAAGATATTTCCTCAGTCTATGTAGTGTTTTACTTCAAATATGTTGTATTGTACTTCGAATTGATGTAATGCAAACTTAAAATCTGCTTGTAGTACAATAATTTTATATTTCATTACAATAGCTATATTAAAGTTCCATTAACTTCAATTTTTTAAATTAATTTGTATATAATTTATTTATTTGTTACAATTTTAAATTTTAATTAGAGAAAACTTTTAATTTAAATATTTATTTATTTACATATATATATATATATTTTTTAAAATAAATTAATTTGCTTATCTTATACAGATTCAGATTAAAAAGCCAAATTGTATTATAATATAATTTATTTAGGTTTTTCTCGTGAGGGAAATTTTTTTTTTCTTTACATTAAAACTTAAAAGAACACATTTTCCAATAAAATTTATTGTTCCGAATGGGGAAATAAAAAAAAAAAAAATAAATTGTAATTGTAAAAAAAATTTTAATCGCGGCTTAAAATTTAAATAAAATCCACTTTTCTTTGAAAAAAAAAAAAATAAAAATAAAAAATAAACAAATAATGCAAATTTTATTGAAATAAAACTATAAAATAAATAAAAAAAAACACAGTACATGTATAATAAAGAACCCTTGTTTTAACAAATGAACAAATGAAATGCAAAAATACAAGAAACAAAACCATAGATAAATAGAAAACCACGTTAAATTGAATGTAGCGCAGCTCCAGTACATTGGAAAAAAAAAACCAAATAGAAGAGACAAATAAAAAAAACAGTGCAAAATTAAATTTTATATTTTATTTTATTTTATTTTTTTTTTAAATCTGATAAAGTCATTATTGTTGTTTAAGTCAAGATTTTATGTCAAGATGCAATTTGATGACTGATTAATTCTTCTCTTAATTTCATGACTTTAAAACAAATTATATTTGCATTACATTTATTTTTTTTTTGTTTTTTAACTACAGATTGTATCTATTCTTAATATATATATGGTATGATTGTATATATATGTATATACTTAATACTTGTAGTCAGGCCCGGATCTAAGTCGTTTTGCGCCGTAGGCAATTTGTGTAAACTGCGCCCTGAAAAGTAAAATAATATTTATTTAACAGAAATTAAAACAATTAGGTATGTCTGTTACAGTTATTTATTAAAATTTTCTTCTTAATTTCACTTTAATAAAATCTTCAAATATTCCTGCAAACGTTATATTTTGTAACATATTATTTTCTATTGCTAAAATTGTAAAAGCATTCAGTTTTTCATCGCCCAAAGTTGATCTCAAATAATTCTTGATTCTTCTGAGTGCTGAAAAAGATCTCTCTGCTGAACAGTTGGATGCTGGTGTAGACAAAAATATTCTTAATATTATTTCTATATTCGGGTAAACGGATTGCATATTTTTTTCATTGATCAGTGAATATAAAGCATTTAAGCTCAATTTATGCTTATTAATACTTTTTAAATATTCACTAAAATGAAGGCATTCATCAATAAAATAATCTTCCAAATCATTTTGATAAGTTTTTAACAGATCTTTTGCTTTATTTCGAATATCATTGCTGTCTAAATTCGTAAGTTGATTTAAAAATAAGAACTTATTGGCAAAATCATTATAAGCTTTTAATCGTTTTTTTAGTTCAGCCAGAATACTTGAATTTATAACATCAAATACACGTATTTTAAATCGATCTCTTCCAGACAGAGTGGTAGTATTTTGTGTCTCATCGTAAAATAATTTTACGCGTTTTATTCTTTTATAATTATCTTCATAATTTTGTTCATCGCATATATCTTTTGCTTGTTGCTCGAAAATAACTTTGGGTATCAACATAACCAATAAGTGATTCATATATATTTGGAACAGAAATCACATCAGTTTCGATGTCCTGCAGAATCTTACTTGATGCATTAAATCTTTGCAAAATAGCATCCCAGTAAACTAATAGAATGTTTGTTTCAAGTTTAGACAATTGTTTAATGTACTCAATAGCAGCAGATTGTACATCATATTTTTTCATTATTATCATTAGCAATATTTTCAAGAATTTCAATAATATTTGACAAATTAATACGAAGATGAGACACAGCATCAGCCCTCGCTGACCACCTAGTTGGACAAAACTTCTTTATAACGAATGATTTAGCTTTTAGCTTAGCCCATAATCTAGTTGATGCACTAAAAAAATTATATAAACCATCAACAGTTGCAAAAAAAATTTTATCCTCTATGCAAATGTTGGCAGCACATTTTGCAACTAAATTTAAACTGTGGGCTGAACATGGAATGAAAGCTGCCAATGGAGCTTCGTTTAATATTTATGCTTGAAAACCATTATATATACCAGCCATATTAGCTGCGTTATCGTATGATTGTCCACGACAATTCTCAATTTTGATACCATATTTTTTTGAAGCACTGATTACAGCATTTTTCATCTCATTAGCTGAATATCCAGTATTAAGAAGAAATTCAATAAAACGTTCAATTGACTTTCCGTTATTTACATATCGTAAAATTATTGATAATTGGTGTGTATGTGAAATATCTGGAGATGAATCTACATTTTTTCCTCGTTATTTTGTTTAAACAATAATTCATCCAAGTTGTTACTTTTGTTTTTCCTAGCGATAAAATGTATTTCAGCAGATTTGTGCAAAATTGAATTTTCATGTTTAGTTATTACCTCATTTAAATTTTTCCAGTCATCAAAGGAATTTGATTTTGATTTTTCAGCCAAAAACAAACAGAATACACAAAATAAACAATTTTTTTTGGAAGAATAAGATAGAAAAGACCGAATAATTGTTTCTCCATTAGACAATCGTCGTAAAAATATATCTTTGTTTAAATATCTAAAACCGTTTTCTCCATATTTTTTTTTTGTTTTAATTGGATCGAAGTTCTCATTTTGTTGGAATCCGTTCTTAATTATAAATTCAAAAATATCACTGTTAATATTCCACTAACCTGGATCACTACTTGTTTGATCCTTTATAATTAGTACAGGTTCGAGTTCTACTATTGGATTTTCACCATTTTCTGAATTTTCATTATCAGGATCTTTTTCATTTGGCTGGGATATGGTTTCAATATTCTGAACTTCTGTAATATTTTTTTGGAAATAATTAACAATTTTGGTATTTTTCCGTAAACCCTCTTCTTTCTGCTCTCTAAGCTTTTTAAATTGGCTTCCACTCAATTTCTGCTTCTTCATTTTATTTTTATATTTATTTAACGTTTAAAAAGATAGTAACTTAACTGGTTGCTAAAATAATCTTATTTGAAAATAAAATAAATTTTTTGTTTGAAAAACAAAATTTATCTAGCTAGAATTTAAAAAAAATCGAAAATTGAAAATTTCATGAGAAAAAAATTCAATTTGGTGGGAAAAAAAATCAGTTCTAGATCAATTTCTATTTAGAATTTTTAAAAAATTATGCAATTTTTTTTTCTCGCGAATATTTTGGGTGAGAAAAACTTCAATTCCAAGGTAAATTTTTTATTTAGAACTTGTAAAAACTATGCAATTTGGTTTTTCGCGAGAATTTTTTTTTAAATTATCCTTTTCTACACAAAAAGAATAATAAGCTAACATTCGATGATAATATAAAAAATTTTTTTTTTAGTAAATTAATGAATATTTTTTTCATTTTTGCGCCTTTCCCAAATTGTGCGCCTTAGGCAATTGCCTAAATTGCCTATAGGTAAATCCGGAACTGCTTGTAGTAACATCTGGCAAATGAAAATAAATAGAAATAAAAGATATTCTCATCTTTGGTTTTAAACAAGTTCTTCTTTTTTTTAATTCTATTTTATTAATCGTCATTTGTATCTTAAGATTGTGATTTTTCAGTTCATCTTTTGAATAAAATTATAATGAAAAGAAATGAAAAAATATATGTATATAGAATTAAATTAGAATTTTGATTTTTTTAAAATAAAATTTTAATATTATATACAGGTTTATTATCTTATTGTCTCAGGAGTTCAGTTACATTGCATCTTGAAGATATCGAGTGTGTGAGTGTGTGTGTGTAAAAAAGTAAAAATTTTACAATTGACTTAAATAAATCTGAACTTAAACTTAAGATTTTGAAAATTGGAGCCGTGAATTTGAGCCCTACGAAATAAAGATCCCGGGGGCTTGTTATATATCTAATATTATCTAATTGAGTAATAATGCCTCGGAGTTTCATTTCTCATATATTTAGGAAATAAGACTACAAAATATGAAAAATAAAACCCCAAGGTGTTATTTCTCTTTTAATTTACCTTTCGACCTTTTGTGTAATAAATCTTTGTATTAAATCTTATATATATAACATTTTGGAGTTATATTAGAGTTATATTCAAAAACGGGATATAGATATTAATTTTTCCCAGAATTTAAAATCCAACTTCAAAATTTTCTCCTAATTCAGAATCTCACCTACACATAAATAACTATTCTACTGATTTCAATTACAATTCTAACATTCTGTCTCCTTTAAAACCTGCGATGTAAAAAGTATACAAAATAAGTGTCGAGGATGATATTTTTTGTTTAATGTGAAATTACAACACGTTTTGAGGATTAAAGCTCTGGGGAGTTATTTCTTTTTCAATTCGATCTTCGACTTCTTGGGTGGGAAATAAAAAGCCGGGACTTTAATTTGAAAAAAAGTTAAAAGTAAAACTAAAAGGGCTAATATTTTGAGAATTATACTCAAAATAACCACCTGGGTTTTTATTCCTCACAGGTCTTAAAATTAAGACAAATTGGAAATATAGATTTGATCTAGAGATTTATAAAATTGATCGGCTAGATTAAGAGATCGAATGTTTATCATTATTTTTAAATTATACCCCGGGGTTTTATTCCTCACAGGGCTTAAAATTAAGACAAATTGGTAAAAATCAACTAAATTTAGGGACCGAATATTTATTATTATTTTTAAAATATTCCGCGAGGTTTTATTCCTCACAGGCCTTAAAATTAAGAAGGATTAGAAATATCGATAAGATCTAGATATCTAGATAATCTTTAAATTCTTCATCTAGATTTAGAGACCTAATGTTTATCATTATTTTTAAAATTTGCAAAAATTCTGCATAACTTTCCAGAGTTATTAAATTAACCTGAAGTATAAGACATTAAGAGTGTTAGAAATGAATAATCAAAGTAATAATACCCTAGGATTTAAATTTTTAAAGGGTACAAAATAAAAAATATCAAAAAAGCAAAAAAAAAAATATCATGATCAAACATAGATTTAACACAGTATGTTTGTTGTGGTTGCGGTCTTTGTTTTCTCAATTTGGAATTGATGCGGTCTAATTTCTTTCGTTAGTAATTTACTAAGAATATCCTAGACTTAAAATATAAAAATTTAATACAACATGAACTCTAAAAAAGTAATGACAACTTTTCTTTTTCTTTGTATTTATTTTATTTGAATCTAAAGTTAATAAAATATAAATTTATATATATATATATATTGACTGTTCTAATTAGTTTTAGTTTTTATTGCATTTTTATTTTAATCTCATATCTAATTAGGATTAGTACAAAATCCTATACTAATATTATAACTATAGTAAATAAGCAATGATTAAAAAAAATAGGTTTATAATTGATTGATATGATTGATAGTCAGATCATCTGTGGGTTCGATTAAGTATAATTTTACTTCTATTTGTCTATAGGATATAAGATGAAGAAGATTTTTGAATGATTTAAAATTAATTATTTATAAGACAATTATAGGTAAGTTGGTAAAGATAATTTTGAATAATGGTGAAGTCGAATATGAAGTATTTAAATTTTTTAGGACCCAGATTGAAATGGTATTTCTCAGGCATCTAAGGAAAATTAAGTTTAATAAAACTAATTTTATTTCTATAGTTGATTGAGAATTTGTTCAGAGACACCTTGTGTAGAGATCATCTTAAAAAAATCTTTTAAAAAAAATAATACTAATAAAAAAAGTTGACATACTAAATCTGTTACAGATATAGTTAATTTATTTCCATTTTAAGAAATAAATATATCTAATGATTTAAACTTTTTTTATCACTTCTTCCAAAATATATGGGAATATTTCTTTTTATATGGGAATAATAAACTGATGTATTTATAGGTACTTTTGTATAGATTTAACATAACTTTTCTAATTCATTAGTATTTTAAAATTGCTTAACAAATGAAGTGTTACATTAATAATCTAAATTTTGTGTCTTTATTAAGCTGACTAAATAGAACAGAGATTATAATTGGATTAACTCTTATTGAAAAATTGGAAAACAAAGATTAAAATTACGTATATGAGCATATGGTTATTTCGAGCAAATAATTTTAATATATTTTATGTTTTACTCTAATTTCAGAATTCAACGTATAATAACTACATGAACCCTATTAAGCCTTAGGACATTTATACGGTTTTGATTTCAATCTACAAATTTTGTTTTTATACCATACACCTAAAATAATTATAAGAGTACATTAAATTTTGTGTAGTGTTTGTGACTACCGAAAGGACGCAAGCTAGATATCGAAAGATATATATATTTTGTAGGTTACTAATGACAAAAAAAAGAAAGGAATCGTTTATGAGCGGAATCGAATCATTGGTTCGGATTTTTTAAGCTTCCGATCAAACTAAGCAAAACTCCCAAACAGCATAATTCCGAATTCAATAAAGATAGAACTTTGAAATTTGGTACAAGGCGTTTTCTTCCTATGTTCTTTGTGTTTCTGAAATTTGAGATCTATTAAAATTGTGTTTCGGGGATTTTGCCACTCACCTTCTAAGCTATGAAAGCATATTTTCGAAATTAACAAAAATAGTAATTTAAAATAAATATAGAAACTTCGAAATTTAGTACTAGGGTGTATTTTCCTATTTCCTTTGTGTCTCTATAATTTGTTATCGATTCGAGTGGTGGTTCACGTACCTTCAACATACCTCCCAATACTTAAAAGCTTATCTTCCAAATTAATAAAAATAGTATCTGAAAATAAATATAGAACCTCGAGGTACTTGATATCAGAATTATTAAAGATAATAACTTAAAATAAATAGAAAATTTTAATTTGGTACAAAGTTGTTCCTTCTTATTTGCATCGTATCCCTGAAATTCAGAATCAATTAAAATTGCGGGTAAAGTATCTTCCACATTCGTCCAAAGACTTAGTAGCATATCTTCAATGATAGCAAATTTCAACTTGATACCAGAATGTTCTCTTCTGTTTCCATTATGTTCTTGAATTTTAAAATAAATTAAAGTGGTTGAGTACCTGTCACACGTTTCCAGGGCTTATAAAGTATACCTTAGAAATTGATAGAATAAAAACTTGAAATTTGGTACAAGTATTCTATCCTGTTTTAATAATGCTTCCTAAATTTGTGTCGAATCAAATTGTAGTGGTTTGGATAGTTGACACACATGCTTGGCCTAAGCATATCTTCGGAATTAAGTTAGAAAATTGAATTTCGGTCATTCTAATGAAAAATCGCTTTTCTTACCACATTTCTTCAACAAGACTATAATATTAATGATATTGGGTTTGACACAAGACAAACGTTTTAAAATATTAGTGGAGCCGAATTATTCATTCCGAAAGATTTTGCTTTAAATTAGCCTTTCTGATCGATCTGTCTGAAAAAAATGTCCAACTTATAAATGGCTTGGAAAAATTTTCATAAATTTAATTAATTTGTCATTATTATTAATACTTTCAAAGTTATTTCTTCAAAACATAAAGTTTTTTTAAGTTTTATTATTTTTTGTCTGAAGAATTTTACAACAGAGAATTTTTAAAATGTACATATATACATTTTGTTTATCAAGCTCGAGTTTGTCTAAATGTCTAACAACAAAAGTGACATTTAACATAGCATATCAGACATCAAATGAAATTAACTTTTGTGGTTCTTTTTATAAAAAAGTGAAATTTAAATTTTTTATTATTAAAAATGAAAATTTCAAATAAAAATATTTATATTAGTTTAAAAAATTTTTTATGATAATTTCGACATTATTTTTTAATTTAAAATGCTAATTTAAGATTTCTAATTTGTTTGAATATTAAATATATGCAGCATTATAATGCAGGCTCATATTTTAAATAAAAATTTAAATATTTTTTTTTAAAGAAGGTAAAATACTTCGATTATCATCCATTTGATTTAACAATATCTAGTAGATACCGTGTAGGTTGATTTGTTTCTATAAAGAAATTTCCAATGTAAATTTTAAGAAAAACCAAATATATAATTAAGTAATTTTAAGATTAATAATTTACTTTGAATTCAGTAGCTTTTTGTTTAATTCTGTAGTTTTATAATATAAAAATACAAAATATTTTTATTTCTTTTTACATATTTTAATGTAATTAACATTTATTATTTATTTATTTATTTATTGTATTGGAATTAACTTAATTAATGTTAAATCTTTAAATTAAATATAAAACACCCAAAATATTTTATTAGAATATTATTTATTTGTTCAATAGGTTTTTGAGATGATTGGGTTGTAAAATACATATATGAATTAATTTAAATCGAACTGCAACCCAATTAAATTTATAATAAATTTTATATTGTGTTTTCAAATAATTGCATTGTACTAATTTAAATTTTTAGTTAAGATTCTTTAAAAAAATTCAATACCTTGCAATTAATATTAATATTAAATTAATTGTGGATTAATTAAAACTTTTTAAAATAACGACTTCTACAATTAAACTGAAATAGAATTGATATTGACAACCAACACAGTTGACTTTATTAATTTTAAATTTTTAGGACATATTATTTGAGCAAACTTTCAAAAAATTCTGAAAAGATTTGTCTTCACTCTGAGCGTCTATCTGACCGTATGTCCGTGAGCTTACAAAATTTATACAACGTTTAAAACAAACAAAAAAATTTTAATTCTGATAAAGTGTTGCAAAAAAATTAATTTTATGAAATAACTTTTTTCTATAGCCCTATCTTTAACGGTCTTACAGCCCTCAAAGTTCGGAAAAGGTTCAGTATAAAATTTTATAACAAAAGTTTTGTAAAGTATATTTTCCTTCTGAAATAAATGTTGTTTTTATTACCTTTATGTAACACAAATTTAAAAGATTTCCATATGGTACTTTCATCTTCAGTTATGCGAAGTTGACCCCTTAAATTTTTTGTTTTTAGTTTTTCGAGGAATTATTCTTTCAAATGTGTTTGAATTAAGAACTTTAAGTGTTGAAAGGAGGTAGATCTTTAAAAAAAAAATGAGTTTTTAAGAACTTTTAAGTATGGCCCTCGTTTAGGCGCAAAACTTGTAAATGCAGTTTCCTATATTGCAGTTTCAAATACTAATGAATACATTTCCAAATTTTTTTAAAATAATATACAAAAATAAGCCTGTAAACATCAGTTAATCTTAATTATGAAACAATACACAGCCCTAGTTATAACCAGAACCGACTCATGCTTTTTTCAGCCTCCAAACTCAACTCCGTTTTGTACCCTAACTCCAGCTCCTTAATATATAAAAAGTTTTACACAATGTTTCCATAAATAAACATTAAACCTCAAAACCCTTAATTAATTAAGTAACTCTGAACTTTAAAACCGTTATCCCTTAATTTTAATTAAAATAATACAAAAAAATAGATTTTAATTTTAAATGTTATTGATTATTTTTTTTGGAGTCGCAGTCGGAGTCGGAGTTGGCCTAAATCTTCAGTAACAAAAATGAAGCAGACTTTGACTCCACAGCCATGGTTATAAATGATGACAATATTTTAATAACTTTTCTGCAGGAATCTTAAATTGCAATATTTATTTGGATTAGATCAAAGACTTTAGAATATTCTATAGAACCTTTTGAAATTGAGATATTTTGAAAGATGGTCTGTTGATTTAAGAAAAACGTCTTTAGGTATCATAAGAGTGTGTCATAAATAAATATTATTTAAATTTTTTTTAACTTTTTTTAACTTTTCCTAACTAACAGTTTTTTTTTAAATATTTAATTAAAAAACAATTGGAATGTATCTAATACAGCACAAAAAAGATGAAAAATGTATGTTACAAATAGGTGGCGCTAGTTTAATTTTACGTATTATGTTGTTTTCAATTTATTCTGGGTTTTTTTTTTTATGGAACAAAGGGTGTATATAAATTTTTTTTTAATTTCTATTTTGTTTTGATTTTTAGATACTTTACTTATAGATACAACCATCTTGCATATCTTTTGATTCATTGCATATTAAAATTTAAATGATTAAAAAATATTTTTTGATGATAATATGAAAATTTTTTTAGGTCAATTGGTTGATTAAACTGAAAAAAATATCTTGTATTAATCATTTTTTTTTAAATCATGTATAAATGATTTATTATTCGACTAATGAAGTCTTGAGAAAATTTTTAATTTTAACTGGGAGTTAAGAATATAATAAAAAAAACAGATTTAAGTAAAAATGATTTGTATGTTATGTGTTTTCTTGGAAATTTTTTTTAAAATTCTATTTTGATTATTTTAATAGCATGATAATCAAATATTTTGATACTGCTGTAAATCTGTTATATTAATCATATTTTTTTTTTAGATAATATACTAATGAATAATTAAAGTGATGGATACCTCCGTAACAGAGTTATTACAGGCGTTATTAATCACAAGTAAAGGATTTATTTCGTCAAGATAAATTTATGAAATCAAATTTCAAAGGATTGGGATTGCATAGCATTCAGATGGATTGATACAGTGGAAACCACTTAAGTCGCAAACCATTCTAACAATTTCACAAATTATTGAGCTTATAACAGATTTTAGATCTTTAAAATAAATTTTGAAAAAATTATTAAAAAGTTTACATCACAAAATTGTGAGTTCAATTTGGGTTCTGTTCAATATTTTAAGACCCAGTATACTTCTAATGATATTATATTTTTATTTTTTACATTGTTTTAACGTGATTCAAACTGTTAAGAAATTTCATTGTTCAAAAATGGCACTCGGGTCTTAAAAGCTTTTAATTATATATGTAAGAATTTGTTTAATGAATAAAAGTCAGAACTTGATTGACTTTAAAAATAAATTTTAACATATTTTCTTATATCAATTCTTTAATTCATTTAAATTATAATATTTAAAAATTCATTAAATTTTAAAATTGTTTTTTTTTTTTAAATTATCATTTCCATACTGATACCGTTATAATTTTACCTTTTGGTTTGAATTGTATAATGAATACTTAAATAAATATGTAATAATACTGATTACTTATGTAAATGGTGCAAAGGTGTGCTAAAAAATGTAAAGCGGCTTATTACAGTAAATATTTTTTTTAAAATACAATTTAAACATTTCAATACAGTGGCGTTCAAGATTTTAATATTTGAGAAGAGCATAAAATAAAAATTCAAACATTAGTATTTTATAACGGTAAATAAATTTATTTTTTTTGAATATTTTTAATTCAAGAAATTTGTAAATTTGACACTTCTTTGTTGACTATGTAATGAGATGAAACGAGAGCGTCATTGTAGATGAATTCTAAATCTGCTAAAAGTGTCAACTCAATTCTCAAGGACTATCACGTTTACAAAATTTGAAGTCAATTGGTCAAACTGTTTCCAAAACTGTTAATAGTATCAACTCAATTTTCAAGGAGCATCACATATACAAAATTTGAAGTCAATTGGTCAAACCGTTTTCATTTTAGAACAAAAAAATTTTAAAAACTTGCAAAAACCCATATATACAAATTTTCATGAGAATCGGCTGAGCACTTTAGGAGTCTATTCGACACATACAAACAAACAAACAAACAAACAAACAAACTTTCGCTTTTATATATATAGATAGATAGATAGATAAAGGTCTAGTGAGGGAGCAAAAAACTACTTTTTGAAAGATGTTAGAAGAAGTTTTAAATATGAGGCTAAAAACCAATTACAGTAGTTCTGCTGAATTTTAGTTGGATCAGATATTATACAACTTTGGATTCTAAATATTGAAAAGATTAAATGATTTTATAAAGCGTCACTGTGCCGTACCAATAACCATAAATATTCAAATATATTTAAAAATACTTACATTGATATTTTATGTATTTGCAATCAGTCTAAATTAACATTTTTAACTTACAAAAGAATAAGGTAATTTAAGTAAACATCAGATATAAAGGTAATCATATATACTTATGCTATAAGTACATACATTGACTATTTATATACTAATGAATACACAAGTACAAATACCTTTAAAGAGTAATTTATTTTATTATTTTATTTGAGAAAAATGACATTTATCATTTTACTTATATTTTAATTTAAAATTCCATTTGAGTATCAATTTGATGTAATATTTTAGATACATAATAAAAATTTTTTAAGATATATTATTTACGTTTTTTATGACTTAATAATGTATGAAAAAAAAAATAAGATTTTAAATATGTAAGTATCTACATAGATAAAATATTTAAAAAACAAAACATGCAAAGCTTATATCTCTTCTCTTGTATAAGACTTCGTTTCCATTATACCTTATACCTTCCTTCAAAAACTTCTGTTCCATTTTCAAACAGAATCTTAAGATATTTTTTAATTTTTTTTTTATTAAATAAAAAATTTACAAATTTTAACAGCTTATTTTTTTTTGAATTTTCTTTTAAAACAATATCGTGAAAGAATTTTAGTGATTTTTTAATTTTTTGTATTCACAGAAATTTTTAAAATGACTAAATAATAATAAAATAATTGAAAGAATATGCAAGTATATATACAAGTGATGAAAAACCCAAGGGTTCTTAAAAAAGCACATTTTCAAAATTATATAGTGTTTCATACTAAGTATTTGATCATTTATTTTTATAAAAATAATATTATAATTTAATTATTTTATCAATTGATTATTAATTATGAACAATAGTGAAATCATTAATTAGAATATAACCCCAATGCACTCAAGAAAACCTGTTAACAAAGGCGAAATATAATGTTGGAGCTTCAATGTTAACGTTTAATTTTGGAAAAATATACACTGGTGAAGAAGTTGCCGATTTATAAATAAAAGCAAAGTTTTAATTTTTATGTTCTAAAAGCCCTTGAAAGGGGAAGATTCCCAAAATTTTTACTAAGCAAAGTTATGATGATTTTCGAAGACCTGTCACTATCCACCTGCCCCTGCCATTTACTTAAACCCTTATAACCTAAGGAAAAATTGGTTAAAACTAACAGAAACTTTCTTCAATTTTAAGAACTCATTTTAAATTTAAGAAAAAACTTTATAAAAAACATAATAAGAAAACATAATGTTGGAGCTTTGTATATTATATATTTGGAATTTTGTATATTTATAAAAAAAAATTTGGGCAGGTGTTCAAGGGGGCGCGACAAAAAAAATTTGTTAACCGACTTTAGCTTGAAGCGTTTAGAAGATATGTGGACCAAAAATTTTGAAAAAATTGAGTTTTACATAATAGTAAATTTTAGAACCGTTTTGGTAACCCTTTGGCTTTTAAAAATTTATAAAGCTTAGAAAAACAGCTGTCTTTTACCGTTTTCAGATTGATAATATACCTAATAGAATCCTAGTTATAACAATTTAAATATAGGGCTTTTTCAAACTTTGGGGGGTTGAAGCTCTGTAACGGGTGGGCTGCAGAAAAAAGTTTTTCCATAAAATTATTTTTTTTGCAATACCTATCCGTTGTTGAAATTTCTTTTCTCTATTGCAAACGGTGTAAAAGTTTTTGTAAACATACGGATAGTCGGACAGACAACGGACGGTCAGACGAACAGAGTAAAATAATTTGTTATTCAATTTATTAAAAAATATTTTGAAAATGTGCTAAAAATTAAGCAGTATATGAGCATGGTATACGTTTATAACTATATAGGTAGAGCTGACGTTGTTGTGAAGTGTGGTTCTGTTCTTAAGGTTCTCGGTTATTTTTTGTTTGCTTTTTTTTTTTTTTTATTTTTTGTAAATTCCCGTCATACTTTTTTAAGACAAAGATACCTATATCATGTTATCATCAAATTAAAACATAATTTAGCGACTCTTTTTCGCGCTATTAACAGTTATATACATATATATGTATATATATATATTAAAAGAATTCTACATATATATAAAAAAAAACAATAAAAAAATTTAACAAAATTTCGGTTTCCGTGATGTTTTAAAAAAAAAGTCATTCAACTTCTTCAATTTTTTTTTTAATTCCTTAAACTTTAAATATTTATATCTTTCAGATACTTTTTTTTTTCATTCTTCTCTTCAGATGTATCTTAATTGTAAAATTGTTCAAAAAGAAAAGAGGAACTATATATTATAATATCTTAAGATAAAATGAAATAAGTTGAAAATAAAAAAATACCGATAATAGTGGTTAAAAAATATTAATATTACCTGTATTTATTTCAATTTTTTTCATTTATTTTTAAATGTAAAATGATGAAAAACAAAAACGTAATAATCATGAAATGATATCAGATATATATATATATAAAAAAAAAATCAGTTTCTAATAACAAATTAACGTTATTATTACTTTTATTGTTTCTTTCGGTAGTCATAAAAATTGAAATTTATATTTGATTTTATCCCATACTTGTACATAGTAAGATGTATCTGTAAGATCGTTTTTAAGAAGATGATAACAAAGTTATGAAAAATCAAATGGTTATAATTTTACAATAATTATAAAACATTTATTATACATATATAATTAAAAGAAAATTCTTTTTCCGCCGTTTATTAGTTAGTTCCTTGTTTTTTTTTTTTTTTGTTTTTATTTTGAAAATATGAAAGTTTGGTAATTTTTTGAAATTATGATATTGGTTTTTTTTTTTTAAGTTAATTGAAGAATTATGATAATGTCGTAAAAAATCAAATAGAATTTTCTACATTTTATAAAGAACTGCAATAAAAAATTAAAAAAATCTCCGGTTTGACCCATATTTTTTTTTGGGTTGTACCTACAGGAAGCATAAATAAAATAGTGAAATTTATAATTGAATCCAAATCATTGGTTATGTGAGATTGGTTACTACTGAATTTTGGTTGAATATGATATTATACAACTTTGTATCTCTTTGTTTTTTTGGGTATCTTTTAGTATTTGTGAAAATTTTAAACTCCTATTATATTTTTTATTTTTTGAGTTATCGTGGACATATGAACATATATCTTAATTGATTTAGCTGCCAATTCTGATCTGATTCCTCTCACCCGTAAACGACATGGCAAGTTCGGATTATAAATGCCCGCATGCATAAAAATATGAGTAGATATATTACGCATTATTTTACGTATTATTTTGTCTAAAATTATTTCTTAGGATTTACTTATTAATTTACAAAATTTTATACTTTAATTATAAGCATAATTATCAAATGTTAAGTACTTGAATACTTAATACTTAAGTTTTAAGTACATTAGTGCTTATTACTTAAGTATTAAGTACTGTAATACTTATTACTCAAGTATTAAGTACTTTAATAGTTATTCCTTAAGTATTAAGTACTGTAATACTTATTACTTTAGTATTAAGTATTGTAATACTTATTACTCAAGTGTTAAATACTTTAATACTCAATACTCCAGTATTAAATACTGTAAAATTTAATACTCCAGTATTAAGAACTGTTATACTATTACTGAAGTATTAAATACTTTAATACTTATTCCTCAAGTATTAAGTACTGTAATACTTATTACTTTAGTATTAAGTATTGTAATACTTTTTACCCAAGTATTAAGTACTTTAATACTCAATTCTCCAGTATTAAATACTGTAAAATTTAATACTCCAGTATTAAGAACTGCTATACTATTACTGAAGTATTAAGTACTTTAATATTTATTACTCAAGTATTATAGTAAAATATAGTACATATATAGTAATATTAATAAAAATATTTAAAAATTTCGCACAGCTTCTATATAGTCTTGTAAATGTTAGAAAATGTAAAAAACTATGTATGCTTTCCTTGATCTTCATGTAAACTTATAGTTCAATAAAACTATTTCAAAATTTATCTTCAGTTTCCAAACAACGGTTTATTTTTTCTTTTACAAAATTGAGATGATTTACAAGCAATAAATCTTCACCTCTATATATAAAAAAAAAAAAAAATTAAGTTACGAAAGCAATAACTATTTTTTTTCTTCAATTCCTTTCACCATAAATAAGTTAGATTTCCCTTTAACACATTTTTCATATATCACAGTTATTCCAATTATCATGCACTGAAACGAATTCATGCCAAATTTAATTTCATCTTATATTTTCCCTTTTTTTTTTTTTTTTTTTTTCTTGTTATTCTTATTGTTACATCTGACCAACAATAGAATATTTTAAATATATATATAAGATAGTGTTCTGCTCTATAATCTTTACTTTCATCATTAACTTTACCCTAAAATCCAAAAAAAAAAAAAAATTTATAACACCTTTCTCTCTCAGATTTTCAACTTTAAATATTAATCGTAAATATCATCAAAACTTTTTTTAAAAAAAAAAACCAACAATCTGCTCTGCAACAAGAAATATTATAAATAAACCTTAACCAACTGCCCATATCAGCTGCATGAACTTTATTATTTGTAACTAGTAAATAATAATAAAATATTTTTATATGTTTATATGTTTGTGCATATAATCGTACATATTAATATAGAAAACTTGAGATGCAATAATAAGATTTTATTTGAAGAGTTTTTTTTTTGTTTCTTTTGTTATTCCAGTAGCTCTGATAGAAGTCATCCAGGTCATCATTGTGAGGCGCAATCAAAAAATATTCATCAAAAACCTTTTATATTTTTTTTTTTAAACAATTGAAAAATAGAACTGAGACAGAAGTAAGAAGGAAGTAAGAATCTATGGAACTATGAGCTATCATTACCATCAAACTTATCATTTGCATGATCAGGGATGGTCCAGGGTTACATTAAAAATCATGATTGGACATTACAAATATATATTGTTATAAGTGGTTAATATACAGTAATATTTCTATTATCCGAATAATTGATTGCATACTCCTATTCGGATAAACGTGATATTCGTATTGGTGGATAGCAGTTTAGCAAGTATAGCTGTGGCTCAAAAACTCTCTAAAGTTAAAAACAATAAGTCATAAAGAGTTAAAGTTCTGTGAGCTCTTTTGTGTGCCATATTTTAAACAAAAATTTATAGTTTTTACTTTTTTACATTCTGATACTTACAATATTTTAAGTAAACTAACAATAATAAATTTAAATTAAAACTTCAACACTTTATAAAAACAAAAACGCATACAACAAAACCTAACTGTCAATAAATGTTTTTTAAAAATATTTATACGAAAACATAAAAACAATAAACATATTGCAATTTTGAGCATAATTCGGATTATAGAATCTCCAAGCTGCAAGCAATTCGGATTGTAGATTAGTTAGTGTTTTGTAAACTGCCATTCGGACTATTGGATATTCAGATAATAGGGCTTTCGGATTATCGAAATATTACTGTATATACACATCTATTAGTATATAAGAATTGGTATTTAAATTTCATTATATACACGCAACTAAATATAAACGACTATACTTAGGGGATAAATTAGTGAACCCTTGGTCAAAAGTTATACTATATAACTATATATAAGAAGTAGTAGAAAATATAAAAATTAAGAAATTTGTAATTCAGAGATCAGTGTCAATAAGAATTACAGGGGCAATGTGGTCATGCCCTACTGACGCTCTAAAAACTCTTGCAACGTTCAGTACAATGTGACTCAGAGAATCTGAGTGGGAATAATTCATCGATGGTAGTATTATGGATATAATAGGAAAGGATTTTAGTCCTGAAGGATTATACTATTCCCAAACTAAGGTTGGGGAAGAATTTTGCGGTCGATGTTCTAACAAGAGTAGTATGGAAACACGGTAGAGTAACACAGAACTATACGATGTAACTATCTACATCGACGGATCAAAGACGAAGGAAAATAAAAGTTTCAGAAAAAATCAATATTTCAAATCGTACAGACACCCCGACATAGCTAGTATTTTCCAAGTTGATATACTAGCAGTCAGATAAAGATCATATCAAACATAAAGATCAAACTGGTCGAGCTTTAAACCAGAATAACACACTAATGAACAATATGTGAACATCTGTGAGGACATCCAATATGCTATTAAGGCTATTAATACGACCATTAAAACTTCAAAGCTTTTGAGGCAGAGTTAGGAGGAGCTCGCTTAAATAAGTCAAAACTTACACATAACACTCGTGTGAGTACCGGAGCACACCAAAATTGAAGGCAACAAAAGACACATATAAACTAGCAAAAAAAGAAGCAACTTTGAACATCATCCTCCTGTGAGGGTGGGTTGCCCAATTGCCATAAAAAAACGGGTTCTTCCGTTGTATACAGCGAAATCACGACAAGGATGGAGCAATCTAAACAATTGCGCAACATATCTAGAACAACGTTGTGGTTCGCATAGGCAATGCTAAAATTTTGATCACAGAACTTGTTGTGCAACCCCTTTCCAATTTTTTCAATATTTATTTATAAGTAATATTATTTATTTTGTTTGTATATTTATATGCATTTTTAAATTTTACTTTTTAGGTATATATACGAGTTGGTAACCAAGGAAATTTTGTAAAGCATTTTATTTCTTAATTAAAATTTATAACTTGTACGGCAATCGAATTTGCATTTCTTCTTTCTTTGTTTCACTTCACCACCGAAGCCCTTACAATTTGAAATTTACTTTTGTATTCTAATAAACTAGCAATCTTGTTTGATCTTTAGACAAAATTAAACTGTTAATCCAAAATAAAATATATTTTAAATAATTTGCATGAGTTGTTACATCCCTGATAACAATGTGGTGGGTGAAAACTGATTTTTAATTCAAAACTATGCAATTTCCAGATAAAAATATCAATATACATATTTGATTCTACATTTTTTTACGACTATAACTATATATACATATAATATATAAAATAAAAAATATATAAACAAAAAATCTGTTTGAAAGAACGAAAGGAAATTTAAAAAAAAAGTTAAGCTATATGTATTAGATTTTTAAATTTTGATATTTCATGACTTAAAATTTGTAAATGAAAGAAATCTAAAACGGTATTTATTACATTTTTTTTACTTTTTTTTTTAACTTTGACTTTGTTAGAAGATTCCATTTATTTACTTCTGAAGGATCTATGACACTTTACTATAAAAAAAAAATTCCAAATGATTTAAAATCTTAAAAAATCCCAGTTCCAAAAAAAACTTCCACTTAAATATACATATTTATTTAGTAAAAGGCAAATATAAATACTCTGGAAGAAGCAGCATTCCTGATTTTCTATCCAACTATGAAATTCTTCCTACCTTGTTTTTATTAAATAACAAGTTAACAACAAAGTATTTAAAATAATGGGGACTGCCGCCATTTTCTATCTATATTTTGAAGAAGCAAAGCCGTATCTTGTCTTTTTAGTGGTTAAAATTACTTAGAAAATAAGACGTATCTGCAAAATTCTGCAAGATTTACTTTTTATTTAGGAACATTTGACGTATATACACAATGTTAAAATAAGACAACCTGACTCAAGTGTATGGATCGGATCAGAATCAAAAAATAAATCGATTAAACTATGTATGTCCGTCGGTCCGTGCGATAACTCAAAAAATAATGGAGCTAGGATTTCGAAATTTTCACAAATTTGTTTTTCTGCAATAGCTGTTATCGCTATAGAAATCCAGCCATACTGGTCCACGGGTTCGAGTACCTGCCAATCAAAAATTTAGTTGGTCTACTGCAGTGGGTTCGAGTAGCTGCCATACAACTCCTTCTTTTATATGAGCATTATTCTATACCTAATAAAGCTGAATGTTTGACATTTTGCCAAAAGTAATTAACTGCATGATATAATGCTTATATTACGGTTAAACGGGTATTCCAGAGCTCACACTACACTCTTCCTCGTTTTATAAAAAACAAAGCATTTAATGCAATGTGGGCTGAGTTTTGTTTTCGGGATTGTTTTTCCCACTTAAGTGTAATGCACCCACTTCTGAAAAAAAAACAATAACAACATAAACAAAATAAAAAAAAAAGGTTGAATAGAAAACAAAATATTAAAATCGTGGTAAAAAAGTATTTCACGAGACAATGTTGAATTTTAAATGCATTTATTTTAATTTTGTTTTTATTTTATTTTGTACATATGTACACAGTACTAGTACATACATTAAATGTGCATAATATTGGATAACCGTAGTACAATAGTACCTTAACTGTTCTATTATAGGTATTTAAATATGTATATATAGAGTGAAGGTGATAACTTTTCTTAGTTCCTTTTCATTTTTTTTCATTGTAAGGAATTTCTTTAAGTTTCAAAAGAAAAATTTTTTTTCATTTTTTTATATTCTGTTTTGCATTTTTTTGTTATGTTTTTAGTCCCAAGTTCCGGTCTTTGTTTATTTTTTAATCACTTAAAAGATCTCTTCATGAAGAATTATTCAAAAAAATTTTAATTTTTTAAAAGTTAAAACAGTAATAAAATAATAAAATCAGTCAAGAAGACATTTTCCAAACAAAATAAAAATGATACCTTTATACATATATTAAATACATACCTACATACATACATAAGTCTATTGTTTTGCAAATTAATTACTATCACTAAGAAATAATATGACTTAAATGACGAGTTTGTTATAACTAAAGATTGATTTAATTACAAACTTTCAAACATTTCATTTTTTTTTCAGACTGAGAATTTTTTTTTTGAATCTAAACACATTTAAAAAAAAAACTTTTTGTATCTAAACAAAAAAAATTTATTATCGTGAAAGTGTTATTAAAAAATTGCAGGAAGGTATCAAAATTATAACAGTAACTTATAACTATAGTAATATTATAATGAATGAATGGAAATTATAAGCTTGGGATCGTTCTTTTTAAAATAAGAGTTTTTTATGTTTTGAAAGTGTTCAGTATTTGACAGAATTGTTAATATGTTTAGCAAATTAAAAAAAAAAAAAAACAAAAAACACAAAAAAAAAAGAAATGAAATCAAACATCAAATTAAAAGTCATTGTTAAATTAGTTGCAATTAGCTATTGAAGAATAGGTACATAAATTATGTGAATTTTTTTTAAATTGAATATTTTCTTAACAAGAAAATATGAGATGAAATTAATTTGAAGACTTATGAACTGAATTGATATTAATAGCTTTAATTTAGAGAATATTACACAGAAGTCATTTTACTCAATCATCATGGCAATTAGATATATATAAAGTAACTTATAAATATCAATTAAAAATGTCGATTAATTAGGTGCATTTTATTATGAAATATATAGGTATTAAGATTTGTTTTTCATATAACGCTAATGAATTACATTTGTTAAGTTACGATTTAATGATTTTTTAACTTCTTTTTAAGGTATGAGGGTTGAGTGGCACAGTGGGTAGAGTGCCGACCTTTAATGCGAAAGCCCGGGTTCGAATCCCAGTGAAAGTGAAAAAAACTTTTTTGGTTTTTGACTGGCATGAGCTACCATACCATTCGCCAATTAGTTCAAATTAATGACTTAATCAATAATTATATATCTTTGATAAAAACAATAATATAAACAAATGTAAAATATAAACAAATAATTTAATGACATGTTGGCCCCGTTGTGATACCCCTGAATATCATTCTCCTAAGTTAAACCAGTTGGAGCTTTTTACAAAAGGGTAGTAATTCGGTTATATTAATGACCGACAGATCCATATAATAGAATACCATATAACTCAAATACGAAATATAAACAAAAATAGAATTGTATCTATTGAAAATCTAACACTTTTTTACATCTTATAAGGCCTATTACTATCTCATTTTTAAATTGTATATGGAATTCATTAAGATCAATTCTAATAACAATAATATAATAAGACCCCCTGTTCCAAAATGTACCTATGATATAGACAGGCTTATTAACCTAACAGTTGAACAGTTAACGCTTAAAAATATATATGTATATATATAATAATGCAAAAAGATATAATAACTATTAAGGATTGAAAAAGTAACAAAAGAAGTAGTGACTGCCGGAAGCAGTTGGCGAAAGATAGAGTTCTCTGAGCGACTCCAGCTTGTATAATTACTATATGAATGACACATCATGTTTTAAACTAAAATAAACATTATTTTACAATGTGACTAATTGTTACTTTCTTCTTGGAGACATAAAGACTTATTTATTTATAAACAATCCCTACCACCTACCACCTACACTATGTGATAATCAAGTTATTCAACCTTTTCCTTTTCAAGTTTGGCGGATGTATATATTATAAAATGATTTGAATTATAAATATTTTCTTTTTTACATATGATTGAATCCAAGACCGTTCGGTTAAAAGGCCGACATCCTAACCACTACACCACTGGTTGGATATCTACAGATATTTTTTTAAATATTGAAGAGGTTGTCCATTAGTTAAGTCTTAAGATTTTCCAAGCTTATTTTTTTGTATGTGCCATTGAATTTTATTTAGAATAGCAGTCTGATATGGCACCTTATTGATATGCGTAAGAGACTTTAAAAATTGACACCATTTATTGTTGTTCTGCCTTTTAAATATTTGATGGTTTATGCTCTAGGTTTTGAATTATATGTAATACCATTAGTTGAATTAAAGATTTGTATACAATAATTGATTAGATTAGATATAAAAATAATCAATTCAACCCTGAAATTATACTTAACAGTGATAACTGGTGAATAGTGTTCGCGTTTTTAGCATTTCAAAGCTTTGTAAAAACGTCGTCACCGTTGAATAAAATTCTAACATAAAGTTTAAGGCTGAATTACATTAAATATGTTACACATGTTACTTATTGATATTTTAGATATTTCTTAATAATTTGAAGGTTAAAAAATTTGTAATATGATAGTTTTATGAACTTTTGTTTTTTTTTTTTTCACTTTAGTCAAAACTCGTGGAACGAATTATTTTATACATAGCTAAGGGAATAAATATGTAGGCTTGGCTATGGCGCTAAGGAGTTAGAATGAAAATAGGATTGAAGAGGGGAGTTGGGTGGTAGGTTAGAAGTGAACTTATTTATGTTCTTTTTAAAACGTTGCAAGTTATATAATGGTCTATTTCTATCAGAAGGGAACATTGGAGGAAAACATGTTCTATATTCTAGGAGTTCTCACAATAAATGAGTTTACCTAACCAATTTTGAACCACCTAGTGATTTCCACTGTGCAGAAGTGAGCACTTGAATCCTTCTTGGTTTTGCATTGGAATTGTTTAAAGAGAGGCATTTTTGATTTTAATTAAATAGAGCAAGTGTTAATACCTACAAGATATCTATAAAAACTTCCTTCAATACATATTTCAATTTTAAGTTGATTATCTTTTTTAAAATAATTCATCTTTAATCTAATTGACAGCATCTTGTGTTGTGTTGAAATTAATTTAAATTTTTATCCAATTTGCCTCAAAGAATTTTCACCCACAATAAAAATCAAAAAAAAAAAAATTTAGAAAAAAATTTAACTCGTGCTCTAATGATCTTTAGATACTTTGGGATTTTTTTTTGAAGAAACAAGTCATTATTAATTTACGGTTTAATGAAGGTAATCAAAATGGTAAAAGTTCAATTTGAGCTTAAATTTCAAATAAAAAAAATTTTGATTATATATATACGAGTATATATAAATTTTTTTGATTTTATTTCGCCAATTTACAGTGTGCCAAAATATTTTCATGTCGGAAGAATAAAAAAAAAAATAAAAAAAATGGTTTTAATTTTTTAACTTCTTTTTAAGGTAACTGAAATATTTTTTTACAACTTTTTACACTCGCTTTTTTTATATTTGGAGAGAAATTTCTTTAACGAGGAATTCGTGACTTTATATATTTTGTTTTTTTAGTTTTTTTTTAGTAAAATTAATAAATTTTGGTTCGATTTATGACTAACGATAAATTTTTATATCAGTGACGAATTGACAGTTCATATTTTAAAGCAATTTGTTAATAAAATATTAAAAAAGAAGTCAATTGGGTCAAGATTTAAGAAAAAAAAATTTAGTAAAGAACCTTACAAAGTTACAAATAAGTTAAGAATAAAAAAAAATGTAGATAGCATCTGAATCAAACTTTTGGAATTGGAATTATTTTCTAAAGAATAAAAGAATTTAAAAATATAGTAAGAGCTCATAACTCATGATTTTGCAATGGATATTCATGTTATAAGAAATTATAATTTAATTATTAAACTTAATCAAAGAGCTTGTTATGTTTTTGATTTTATTTTTTGAATGTGTTAAGCATATCCCTAGAAAGTTTGGAAAGTAAAGTAATATCAAGAAAATGAATTTTCCTCATTTTGAAAGCTTAGCCGATCAAGGATGAAAAAAAATTGAGTGCCAGGGCCATGGAAATTTAAGCATCGTATGATTATAAAAAATCGGACTAATTTCCGAATCTATATATCGTCATAATAAAGATATAATAGAGAAAGTGTCCACGGGTCATTTATAGATTAGAGAATTTGCAGTCAAATGCAAATGTATTCCATATAATTAATTAATCCGCAGCTCTGGCGAACAGAATAAAAAAGAATCTCCAAGTAATCTAGCAGTTGAGCAATATGCAGAAATGGTGAGATTTCTGAACGCTGAAAATGGATCTAAAACGAAACTCAAATAACTAAATATAACCCTTTGATCACGAACGTAGCAGCAGAAGGGTGCAAACGTGCTACTTGGCGCCATGGGATTTGGACCAGCAACTTTTTTACAAATTTTTTTTGCTATTTACGTTGGTATACTATAAATATCATTGAATAGTCAAATAACTACTGAAATGTCAAAAGAATCAGTGTTTAAATTATAAAATCGATTTCCATAGTTACTATAGTAACTGATCTCAAATTAAAATTTTTTAACATAAATATCTTTGACACATTTTTACATTTAATGATGAGATGAGATGAGTCTTGTGATATTTTTCGGTAAATTTTTGTCTCTCCACTATGAATAGACGATGATTGTATATCTTATACGCCTAAAGACTGAAACTGGTCTAAAGCTTGTTTACAGAAAACAAATTCACCCCTGATTGTGTACACTCGTACTTAATTAATTAGCTTATATTTTTTTTTTACAAAATGTAAATTTACTTTAAAAAAATGAAAACAGAATAAAAAACAAAAACAAAAAATGATTTATGAGTAAAATACTAAAAAAATTAATATGAAATAAAAGTGAAGGTGTAAATAATAATCTTTACAAAACAGTTTTTAAATTAATGACAGGTTTATAGTAATAACAAAAAAATATTCTATTCTTGTTCAGTTGTTCATCAAGTTTAACAATATAAAATTGATGATTGGATTGAATATTTAAAGATGTTAAATATAACTTTAAGATGTGGTCGGTATTCTTTGATTAACTTTAATTGAATTGATTAATTTCATTATGAAGTTTTATTAATAGTGGTATTGTAAATATTAGTTAATTGATTAGAAAATTATTAAACTGAAAGTATCTGGATTTTAAGGTATCGAATTATAATACAATACTTTAAAAATAATTAAAAATTTACTTTTTGAAAAACCATAACAGTTTATTAATAAAATTTAATATAAATATTTTTAATATATTGTTAATTAATTCAAGTTTTCTTCAAATATTCATTATGCCACATTTTTGCAATACATTGACTTATAAAAATTTGTAGTATTGATGGAAATAGTTTCGCTACGCCAAGCTGAAACGATGCGTTTGTATTTTTTTTTATTAAGATACAAGAACTATATAAAAAAATTATTATAAATTTTAGATCGAAAGCCAGAATATACCTGTAATCCATGATAAATATATCCAGTCGTTTCATTTGTTCTACCTAAAGTCCATACAGCTGATTTTGCAAATTTATTAACATCAGCTACAAAAAAATTAGTTTTTCTTAAATCTTTAGAAAAATTTGTCATATTTGTTTTAATGAATGCAGGATTCAGTAATTGGACATCAATATTATAAGCATTTAATTCCCATTGTAAAGCTAATGTGAATGATTTAACAAATGCCTTTAAAAAAGAAACGGATTACTTCAGGTTTTAAATATATCTTATACTTATAAATACATGAAGGGTGTTCAAAGCTCTGCATATTCCATAGACTATGAGATTTCCATATATTTTCCCATCCCCCATAATCCTAAATTCCCAAATAACCTCCCCACAATCCTGAAATTCTTTCATATTCCCATGTCTGTAACCAAACTGTACATTTGTATCACTGATTCCTTCCTAAAGTTTAGTTTAAAAAGGGTGTGATTTTGGTGCGTTAAAGTCGCACACAACCCTACGAAATACCGCCCAGTTTCAAATGGTAACTTTCAAGCGTTCCATTCCCTCGCAGAAAAAAAAGGGAATATAACTGAGGAAAACGAACAAAAAATAATCGATAAGGTGAGGTCTATATTACATCCTCTCCGAGTTATACCATCTAAAAATTGTGAAGTACATATCAATATAAAATTACATAACTTCTTAATGTCTTAACTCTGCAAATAAATTATGTGTAGTTAATTTTAAAGATCCCTAAATATAATCCTAGAATTATATATTCCCAAAAGCCAATTTCAAATAATCCTTTCACATGCCAAGTCTGAAAACCAAGCTGTAGATTTGTATCTCATATTCTATTTTAAAATTCAAATAGGGTTTTTATGTGCCATAGTTGTAATCTATCTATAGGAACTACGCACAGCCCCAGTAGGTGGCCGTCGAAGCTTTTTATGTCACTCGTTTAAAAAAAAAGGTTTTCTGTTGATGTATTCGAGTTATACATTGGACAGATATTATGTTTGAACTCTGATCACCCTGTATCTTAAATCTATAGTTAATTTAACCTTTCCAGCTGCATACATATTACAATATGGACTAGGAAGATCTTGACATATTGAACCAATATTAACAATTAAACCACGTCTTCTACTTATCATTTGATTTGCTACCAATCGAGTCATCATAGTTGTTGCCCCAACATTTAATAGTATCATATTCCATATCTTATCTTCATCAACATTAAAAAATAGTTCCGGATATTTATAAGCTTCTCCAACATTATTTATTAAAATCCCAATTTCAAAATTCTTTAATTCCTTTCGAATATGCTCATAGACCACTTTTCCTTTACTAAAATCAGCTTCTATATACTTGCATTGCACATTAAATTTGTTTTCTAAAAAAAAAATTGTTAAAACTAAATAATTAACAAAAAACAAAGAGCAAACCTATTATATTTGATGTTTCAATTAATTTTTCCTTTGATCTTGATATAAGTATAATATTTAAACCTTTTTTTGCTAATTCAATTGCGTAAGCTTTACCTATTCCATCCGTTGAACCGGTTATAACTTAAACGTGATGTACAAATGTTAATTGTATATATATACATATATATTAACTAGCTAATATTTATTTTCTTACCGGCCCAGTTTCCATAAAGTTCAAGTAAATTAATTTTTTTTCTTGGATAAATGTTTTCTTTAAACAATGAGATAATAACAGCTAAAACCGATTTAAAATTATTATAAATATAACCTAAAACGGTTTTAATACCGACTAAGTAAAAAAATGTAATAAAAATAAATTGCAACATTTATTTGATTTTTTAATTAAACAAAGAGGAGAAGAAGAATTGTTATTGTTTTAAAATTTTAAATTAAACTGAGTGTTAAAAAAATTTTTCAAAATTCTTTTTTTAGTAAAACTAAAAGTCTTACAATTTTAAAGTTGAGAATGAATGAATTTTTTTTTTAAATTTACATATAAAATTAAAGCTTGCACAAAGGTAAGTCCCGTGTGAAGTTCAATTTGTTTTTTAATACCCGTATGACTATCAAAAGTCAAAAGGGTATACTAAATTTGCCATTACGTTTGAGACTCAAAGGTAGGGATCGGATCAGAATCGAAAAGTAAATCGATGTCCGCCCGTCCCCACGATAACTCAAAAATTAAAGGAGCTAGGATTTTGAAATTTTCACTTAAATCCAGCCATTTTGCTCCACGGGTTTGAGTACCTGCCATACTTCTTTTTTTATATGAGCATTACTCTGTATCTATTGAAACTAGGTGCCTGAAATTTTACCTAAAGCAGTTTAGTTTTATGGTAAAAGTTTGGCAACATTTGATTGGTCTACTGCAGTGGGTTCGAGCAGTTGCCATACAACTTCAAATTTCACATGAGCATTATTTTATAAAGCTGGATGGTTGAAATTTTGTCAATAGTAGTTAAACTTTAATGGCTAACGTCTTAATATAATATAGAATTAATTAGTGGAAGAGGTTCGAAGAACTGCCTTTCAACTTATATTTTCTTTTGTTCATAACTAAAAGCCTAATAAGTTGAGTATTTAAACTTTTGTCAAAAGTATTTAACCGGATAATATGTTTATATAACGGTCACACGGGTATCCCAGAGTTAACAAAGTCTACTCTACTACACTTTTCCTCGTTTTTAAATATATTTTATCACCTTATTTGCATTTAAAAAATTTAAATTTTGTAATTAGCAAAAAAATTAAATTATTTTTAATACTTTCACGCTTTAACAGTTATGTTGTTCATATATTAATTTTTTATTTAAGCTATTGTGCGTTGCGGAAATCGATTTTTTCAATTTTTTAAATAATTAAGGCATTTTTATTTAAAGATCATCTTCAAAATCAATTTCAAGCAAGAATATAAGCTCGTTTAAATGTTTAAAGAAAAAGTCTCATCAATAAACTCAATGTTCGGTAAATTTTTTTACTTTTCAAGTCGCTAATGTGTTAAGCGCATTTTTAATTTAGGTGGTCATATTCTTGTTAGTGGGAGGACATTCACACATTCTTCATATGCGGCGCGTTTTTGTGATTACACTACACAAAGCATTAAGTTTTTTTTGTAGTACTACAAAAAAACTGCTGTCCAATGCCTCTTATAGCGATATAAAATGTCAATGTTTGAAACATCTGGTAACACTTAATACCAACATCAAATTCAATTAATTGTATATGTATCTGTCAAAACTTTTTGTAATTCAGCTTAGCTTCCTAACGAATTAGACTTTTTTGTGCAGTATTTCGTAATATCTGCAGCTTAAAATACCTATTAAACTTTTTACAAAATTAGAACTGCAAACTTCAAATCAACTGTACTGTGAACGGTGCAAATGAATGAAAAACAATATACGAATTGTAAAACAAATTAACATTACAATATTTTTTTTCGTAGATTTTAATTTACGTTAAAGGGTTAATTGTTGAGCTTTCATAATTCACAAATAAATAAACAAATGCATTTTATTTATGCAAAGTAAGCATTTAAATTAAAAAAGCAAATATTTAATTTAATAATTTTACAATTATAATTTTTATTATTTTTTTTTTTAAATTTAAATTAATAATATTTAATTAATCTTAGTGCGAAGGTTCTTCGAACTTTCGATAAAAATATTGACGAGTTAGACGCAATATTGCGCATAATTTTATGATTAATTTTAATTTTTTTTATTTAATATAAATAAAACTCCGTATAATTCTAAGATTAGTTTTAATTTTGTATATTTAATATAAATAAAACAAAAAAAATTATTATTAATTAATGTATGTCTATATGATGTTTTATGATTTTTAATTATAATTTATTTTAAGTTTGAAGAAATTCAGTAAATTGGAACCCTTCGAGTGTTAATAAAAATATGCATATGTTTGTTAACAACATTTTCAACATTGACATTTTTTTTTTTTTTTTTAGGAATGACAGTAGCAAATACTTAAAATGATAGTTGCATAGTAATAATAAAATACACAATATGATGGCCTGGCCTAGAAAATATTTCACCTTGTACCAATTTTCAAGTTACTATCTTTATTAATCTTATTAAAATGATGTTATTAAAAAAAAAAAATAATTTTGAATAATAGCATATAAATAAATCATTCAAAAGGGAAGAATAGTTCAATAATGAAAAGAAAATTTTTGTTTTTCTTTTCATATTTATTCTACATTAAGATTAAATAATAAATTTAAATAAGTAGCTTACGAAAACTGTTTACATATTGAAAAATTATGTCTTTTCTAATCAAAAATCAATTACGAGATCAGAAAGCTTGTACTACGATCTCTATAAATATCAATTTTCTTATATTTAGTTTAAAGGAATTTAAAACAATAGTTTTATAATATTCCCATGCATTACTTTTTAAATAGAAATAAAGAAAAACGAGGAAGAGTGTAGTAGAGTAGACTGTGTCAACTCTGGGATACCCGTATGACCGTAACATATACATTATATCATCCGGTTAATTACTTTTGCCAAAATTTCAAACATTCAGCTTTATTAGGTGTAGAGTAATGCATATATAAAAGAAGGAGTTGTATGGCAGCTACTCGAACCCTTTGCAGTAGACCAACCAAATTTTGCAGTAACTTTGGCCATTACACTAAACTATTTTTGGCAAAATTTCAGACACCCAGCTTCATTTGGTGTAGTGTAATCCTCATATAAAAGAAGGAGTTGTATGGCAGGTACTCGAACCCGTGAACCAAAATGGCTGAATTTAAAACTCGATTCCGTTTTTTGCATAAAAACGAATTTGTGAAAATTTCATAATCCTAGCTCCTTTACTTTTTGAGTTATCGTGATGACGGACGGACGGACGGACTGACGGACGGACGGACATACATAGCTAAATCGATTTATTTTTCGATTCTGATCCGATCCATACACTTGAGTCTATATCTACCCCCTCTGATTCTCTGCGTCACAAACGTAATGGCAAATTTATTATACCCTTGGACTATATAGTCATACGGGTATAAAAAATCTCAAAAATATGCTTATGAATATTGAGAGGTGTTTGTGTGGTACCCGAATTACTACTCCAATTCATCACAATGTTAAGAATACAAGAAAAATAGAAAGATTGTACCAAATATGAAGGGTAAATCTTTATTGGTTTGCTGGAAAACTTCCAAAAACCGAACTCATTGTTTGATTTTAGGAATTCGCAATCTTCAGCTTTCTTTCGTCATTAGTAACTTACATTATTATTTTAATTATCGTGTGTGCTGTTGGACAATCGGATGGACTTCGCCAAATCGACTCAGCAGTTGACGCTTATCAAAAAATAAATATATACTTTATATATCTAGTTTGCTTCCTTTTGGGGGTTACAAACATCTTGCGAAAGCTAATATACTCCTATATATATTTTATATAAAAGTGTAAAAAAGATGCATTTAAGAGTAGATATAGCTAGAATATAGTTAGACATTAATGATCTAATGTACTTTGTATGTCACATATCATATCATTGAACTAAATGTCTACAAGCTAAATATAATTTAGTTAGAACCGTAATTGTAACCTCAAAATTAGTAAAAAAACGAGGAAAAGTGTAGTAGAGTAGACTGTGTCAACTCTGGGATACCCGTATGACCGTAACATATACATTATAATATCATCCGGTTAATTACTTTTGGCAAAATTTCAAACATTCAGCTTTATTAGGTGTAGAGTAATGCTCATATAAAAGAAGGAGTTGTATGGCAGCTACTCGAACCCTTTGCAGTAGACCAACCAAATTTTGCAGTAACTTTGGCCATTACACTAAACTATTTTTGGCAAAATTTCAGACACCCAGCTTCATTTGGTGTAGTGTAATCCTCATATAAAAGAAGGAGTTGTATGGCAGCTACTCGAACCCTCAGCAGTAGACCAACTAAATTTTGCAGTAACTTTGGCCATTGCACTAAACTATTTTTTGCAAAATTTCAGACACCCAGCTTCATCAGGTGTAGTGTAAAACTCATATAAAAGAAGGAGTTGTATGGCAGCTACTCGAACCCTATGCAGTAGACCAACCAAATTTTGCAGTAACTTTGGCCATTATACTAAACTACTTTTTGCAAAATTTCAGAAACGCAGCTTCCATAGGTATAGAGTAATGCTCATATAAAATTAGAAGTTGTATGGCAGGTACTCGAACCCGTGGACCAAAATGGCTGAATTTAAAACTCGATTCCGTTTTTTGCATAAAAACGAATTTGTGAAAATTTCATAATCCTAGCTCCTTTACTTTTTGAGTTATCGTGATGACGGACGGACGGACAGACGGACAGACGGACAGACGGACGGACGGACGGACGGACATACATAGCTAAATCGATTTATTTTTCGATTCTGATCCGATCCATACACTTGAGTCTATATCTACCCCCCCTCCTTCTCTGCGTCACAAACGTAATGGCAAATTTATTATACCCTTGGACTATATAGTCATACGGGTATAATAATTATTATAGATTTGGGTAAAAGATCTTACAAAATGTCTTAATTAAATTGATTGTACCAATGTTCTTTGAATACTCCCAAAACATGCCTTAATTAGTAATCTCTTCAAGTAATTATTAATATTATTATTTATTTATTTATTTATTTATTTGAACCAAAACAAGGTTTTTACAAAATAATTCTTAAAACTAAAACTTATAATTAACATGAAATTTGATTACATAGCCAAAAAAATTTTAAATACATTAAGAATCAAAAGTATAATTATTTGTTTATTTGTAGAAAATGCATACAAAGCAAAAACACAGTTGAAATTAAATTTATGAATACTAACTGTATTAACTAACTGTATAAAGTAACTAAATTAAAAAATAATATGAACTTGAAGTGTAATATGATATAATGAAGGTTAAAATTATTGTCTTAGGTCATGAATGAATTTTAAGTTTAATTTATGTTTAAAAGTGTATCGAGAAACTTGTGTAGAATAAAGATGACTGTGTTTATTGAATGTAATGCAACATCTATTTATTGGTTCATTTTTTCCATATTCAGTTCTATGAGTATTTTCAACTAAGTATTTAGTGCTTCTCGTATTTCTCGCACCATTATTTATTTTAAAGTTATCCAATAAATATCGAACGTCAATGTTTTTTCTTAAGACGTCAAAAGTAAAGTAGGAAGAAAGAATTTGCCTGCGTGAGGATAACATTAACATATTCAATGAATTAAGTCTTACGATCTTACGATAGCTAGGCAGAATTGAATAATCTCTAGGATTATATTGATTTCTTAAAGCGAAAAGAAGAAATTGCTTTTGCACAGATTCTATTCTATCAGAATGTATTTGAAATGCAGGATCCCACACAATATTACCATATTCAAGAATAGAACGTACTAAAGAACAATAAAGAGCTTTAGTTACAGCAATGCTGCTAAATTCTTTAGCTCTTCTTTTTATAAAGCCGAGCATTTTGTTTGCCCTAGAAATCATATACTCATAATGGAGATGGAAGTTCAGTTTATCATCCAACAGAATCCCTAAATCGGTAATGCTTTTAACCCTTTCAAGGGTTACATTATTTATATTATAACCGAATGAAATGGTAGATCTCTTACGTGTAAAACTTATAACCTTGCATTTTTCAATGTTTAGTTCTAGTTTATTAGAGAAGCACCGTTCTTGTAGAGAATTAAGATTTGTCTCAAGTAATGCAACATCAGAACTATTTTTAATTACATGATAAATCTTGAGATCGTTAGCAAATGCAACACACCGAAAAGTTTACTAGAAAGATCGGAAATGAATATACTAAACAAGAGTGGTCCTAAGTGGCTACCTTGTGGTACTCTTGATGTAACATTATTTGGGTCTGACAAAAATCCTTGAAATTTGATATTTTGCGATCTATTTGTAATATAGGAGAATATCCAGTAAAGAAAAGAGCCCAGTAAATATTCCTATAATTAACAGTAATAGGAATATCTTAAAAAAACCAAAAGCAAAGAAATAAGAATAATTTTTTTTCCCATTCAATTCGAAAGTATTTAATCGTGCTAAATAAAAAAAACTATATTTATTTATAAGTATCTAATTGATGTTTTATAGTAAGTAATTATTTTTCAGTAATTGATGTTATACAAGTGATATACTTAATACCAGTGGAGTTTTCTATAAAAATAAAAAGTAAATTTAAAACTGATTACTTTATTTTATGTTGACATAAAAAGCAAAATGAAGTATCTGAGCCGTAGATATATGGTGATGGTGTTGTTTTCCAAACAAATAGTCTGAAATTTTAAAATTTTAATACTTGAACCACTATAGGTCAAAACGGTATAATAAATTTGCCAATACGTTTGTGACACAAAGAAGAAAGGAATCGGATCAGAATCGAAAAGTAAATCGATGTAGATATATGTATGTCCGTTCCATAGCAATTGAAATCAAGCGTTTTCTCTCCACGGTTTCGAGTTGGTGCCATACAACTTCTTTTTTTATACGAAAATAACTCTAGACTTGGTAAGGCTAGACATTTGAAATTTTGTCAAAAGGAGTTTAATTTAATGGCAAAATTCGGTTGGTCTACTGCAGTGGGTTCAAGTAGCTGTTATACAACTTCTTCAAGGTGGATGTCTGAAATGTGGTCAATAGTAGTTAACTTTAATTGCCAAGGTCTGAATAAAATATAGTGTAAGAGTTTCGAAGAGCTTCCTTTCATCTTATATTTTCTTTTGTTCATAACAGAAAGTCTAAAAAGTTGTGTAATTGAAATTTTTCCGAAAGTAATTAATCGTAAATTATAATGTTTATACAACGATCATACGAGTATAGCAGAGTTGACACGGTCTACTCTACTATACTATTCCTCGTTGTATAGTATTTTTGAATAAATCATTAAATAAAAATATAAATAATAGCCTAAGGCAAATAAAATAAGTAATTCAGATTTTGATAATCTTATAAGTAAAATTTTATTTCAGTTTCATATTGTGTAGTACAGAAATACTTGAGAGAAATTTTTGTTTTATTTCTTAATTTTAATTTTTATTATTTCTTTGAAAGGTTTTTTTTTATAAAATTGATTTATGGTCTCTGTTTTTGTATTGTAAATATCGACATAAAATTTTAATAACAATAAAAAAATGAATTCAACTTAAAAAAAAATATAGAAAAATTGATATCGTGCTATTTTTTTATGCTAAAAAAAAATGTTGTTGCAGGGTTGAATCTGTAATAAATAGCTTAAGGAACTTTAAAAATATTTTAATTGTGCTGTGATTTATTAGAGTTTTTTCAGCAAGATTTAATCATGTATAGAATAAGGTATTATATTTTCTCGAGTATATGAGTCTAAAAAAACAATTATTACTCAAATACTTTAAAAAAATAAAATATTTTTAAGATTATTTTACTTAAAAAAAAATTTCTTAGATTTTCAAGAAATTATTTGACAATGAGACAAAGTTCATCTTTAATTAGGACAAGAATAAAATAGAGCGCAAATTAATCAGACGATATTTTAATATTTATTAATAATATTTATTTCAAAAATTTTAGAAGTGAAAATATTTTTTTAAATTTTAAAAATTCAAATCTAAGAAATGGAGCCCTAATCTTTTATAAAAATGGAAAAGTAGGTTCTCTTCAGGAAAGCGGAAAAAGAACATTTGAAGTGTCTAGCCGATTCTCCTTTTTGTATATATTAAAATAAACGATGTTTAAATTATAATAGATGATTATAAAATTATAATTTGTCAAACTCAGTTTTTTAAATGTTAAAACTAAACCATTTTAGTTTCAAAATGAGAATATTAAATTTCAATATGAGAATAACAAATTTGAATATGAGAATTTTTATAATCAAAATTAACGAAGCCTTTTGATTGTTTTCAATAAATTTTTATATTTAATAGCAGAATTGCAATTTGCAAACGTGTTCCCTCCATTTTCCCAGAAAACAAACAAAAACGAAAGGAGTTCGTTTAATGCCTTTTAGAATTTCAGTCCCAAAATAAGCCTGTTCTGTTTATGGCTGAAATAAATTTAAATATTCATATTTCAAAAATGTAAATGGTAAACCAGTTGTTATAGTAATTGACAATGCATCTTGTTATAGTAAAATTAGAGAAGTTTTGCAGGAGCAGGGATTTTGTGATAATCAGATACCCAGACTTGGTCCTTATAGTGAAATGTTTAATCCCATTTAAAATGTTTGGTCTGTGGTAAAGAGTTACGTTAAAAGAGAGCTCCCAAAAAAGTTTTTAAGTATATTCTTGAAACGAATTATTTGACGAAAAATTTAAAGAACAGAGAGTAAGAGCTTTAGAGCCTTATGAAAGAGGGCCTGCAGACAATTAGACCAACAATATGTGCCACTTGCATCGCAAGCACTCAAAGAAAATCCACCGTAGCTGTACTGTTAAATTTAAATTTAAATAAAATATCTTGTGTTAATATTAACTGCTGTAAATTAAATAAAAATAAAAAATCTCATATTGGAATTTACTATTCTCATATTAAAGTTCACTATTCTCAAATTGAAGTTTACTATTCCACTTTGAAACTAAAATGGTATAGTATCGCGTTTAAAGTAATTGTAATATTTTATTTAGATATACTTTCAAATAATAAGCTTTTTATTTATTATCCAGTAATTTCACTTCGTTTCCTTTTGCTACTAAATTGTTAAAAGGCCTTACATAAATACAAAATATTGACATAAAGAGAAACAACGTAAGTCAAAATTTTTAAAATGTATTTTTTAATTTTGAATAATTTATACTTTTATATAAAATAGTCCTACATTTATAAAATCATAATTTATACATTATTTATTCGACGCATAAAATTATTAACAGTGACAATGAGTGAAATTATTTACTATTGGTAAATTTAGTTTTTCTGACATACGTGGGACCACTGAAAGTCAGTCGAAATAAAACAGTTAATAGCTCTGCTTAAAACTTTCTATCATGTAACATGGAAGGCGAGAGATGCTCATTAATTCCTTTCCTAAACTGTAAAATTGAAACTCAGGTAATTTGCGACCATATTTGATGTTACGTGTTTCATAAAATTAGTATTTATATGTCTACAACATGTCAACATAATAATATTTGATAATACATATAACGTCCTTCTTAGTATCCATCTTAAATTTTCCTCTTTATCCCACATAATTCGTGAATCCCAATTCCCATTCTCCAAACTTCTTTTTCTATTTCTAGAATTTTTCCTAATCCTCAAAATCAAACTGTACACTTTTATTAATATCAAATTTCTAAAAGTTTTGTTTTAAGAGTGAGCACAGCTACACAGAGGAATCTTGCGAAGCAATTCTGAATAAATATTGGGTTTTTAGTACTTTTTACTCATTCTTCTAAAAAAAAAGAAAAACTATAACAAGTTAATAATGAAATCCTAAAAATTAACTTAGGAATTTTAAGCTTATATTTTTACAAATTAACTCAATATATTTTATAGAATTTCAAAATTATAATTATTTGCAAATCTATAACGATTCGATATTGTACATGAATTTTTATTTTATCCGACGAATCGAACACGTTAAGCTATTAAATTTTAGAATGCCAATTTGTTTGTTACAAAATTTTTAACGAAAATTGGATACTTAATATAATTTGATTATGTTTAGACAAATAGACCATTATATATATACTGTTTATTATATTTAATTAATTATTTTATACTATTACTATGTTTCCCTTGTTACATTATAGGCCTCGAGTTTTATAGCTCATCAAACAAATTCTCCGGTAAAACAACTTCTGTAAAAACGTCAAAGTTCTTCGGGCATTTATCTCTTCGTTAAATTCTGGTCTGTTCAAGCATATGTTTGTGAAAACAATAAATAGTTTTACATTAGATATAAAATCAGGGTTTTAAATAAATAATCTATTAAACTATATATTTTAAAAATTTCTTGGCTTAACTTGTCGGAGTTACTGTTCAACGAGGAGTTTTAACGTCTTTGATGCGTTAAAGTCGCAAAAAGACTAATTTATACTTATCTTAAGTAACTTCAGCTTATAATCAAATGTATTCAAATACAAAATCTAGATACCCCATGTTTTCTAACAAAAAAAAAAAATTATAAAGAACTTTTTTCCGAATGATTATTATCTTATTACGAAAGTATTAATATAAAATATACAAAATATGCATTGAATGAATAAAGTCAATGAATAAAAAAAAATAAAAACATTTTTTTTATTTAAAACTTTGTAAAGTTTCAATTTCATTGAACCTAAAAATAATGTATTCTATACATAGTATTAAATTTAAGAACCATTCAGATTTTTTTTTTTTTTAACAAATTCGTAATTCGTATTCATTTTTTACATTTTACAGTAAGTGAATGTCATGCATGATAAAAGATTTGTATTTTAAACTTTTAAAAGTATTATATAATTTGTTTGTACATATATATATATATATGTACGATTATATATTTTGTTGTAAAATTGTCCTTAAATAGGAAAAATAAACAAATAAAATAAAAACGAGGAAGAGTGTAGTAGAGTAGACTGTGTCAACTCTGGGATACCCGTATGACCGTTATATAAACATTATATCATTATTATTATAAACATTAATTACTTCTGGCAAAATTTCAAACATACCAGCTTTAATAGGTGAAATGTAATGCTCATATAAAAGAAAGAGTTGTATGGCAGCTACTCGAACCCTCTGCAGTAGACCAACCAAATTTTGCAGTAACTTTGGCCATCACACTAAACTATGTATTTTTGGCAAAATTTCAGACACCCAGCTTTAATAGGGATCGAGTAATGCTCATATAAAAGAAGGAGTTGTATGGCAGCTACTCGAACTAATTGCAACAGACCAACCAAATTTTGCAGAAAGTTTGGCCATAAAACTAAACTACTTTTGCCAAAATTTCAGATACGTAGCTGTAATAGGTACTGAGAAATACTCATATAAAAAAAGAAGTTGTATGGCAGCCATCCGAACCCATGGACCAAAATGGCTGGATTTAAATAGCGCTGACGGCTATTGCAAAAAAACGAATTTGCGAAAATTTCAAGATCCTAGCTCCTTTAGTTTTTGAGTTATCGTGCGGACAGACGGACGGACATACATAGCTAAATCGATTTTTTTTTCGATTCTGAACCGATCCATACACTTGAGTCTATATCTACCCCCCCTCCTTCTCTGCGTCACAAACGTAATGGCAAATTTATTATACCCTTTGACTATATAGTCATACGGGTATAAATATTAGTAACCAACAAACCATATACAAAAACCATTCAAACTATACACAATAATAAGTATGTATATGTATAATGTATATAGGTATCAAAGTCATATTAAAAATTCCAATGTTAAATGTTTACATGATACCAAACACAACACCATTTTCAATAAAACATTCAAAAAATTCAAAAAAAAAAACAATAACAACAACAATAAAAAATAAAAAAAACAATAAAAGAAAATTTTTTTGTTTTGGTTTTTCTTCTTCTTCTGACAACTATTACGATTATAACATCATCGAATTGTGCAATTGTACACCTGTCTATGGTATTTTCTTTTAATTTTTTTAATTCTGATTTTTTTTTTTTTTTTTATTTCTTTATTTTCTTACGTTTAACTTGTTATTACGATTATCCAATGACCACGCATGATTGCATTTTTAAAATAATGGTCATAGTATAAATAAAATATAAGTATACTTTTTTCTTTTGAGTATTCAATACTAAGCTTAGTGTTGAAGAGTCTGTAGTGCTTTAAGGTGTATACTCTTAAAGTATTTGTTGGAAGAATTATTTTCATTTATTCATCGGATTTGCAAAATGCAAACTGAAATATGAAAGAAAATTGGTTTTATTTTGTGCGAAATTATATCTTAGGTACACGTATTATATACTTACATGTTAATAATAGAGTGGTTATAAAAAGTTTTATAAATGAGATAATGGTTACAAATGTATTCAAAGATTTATAATAAATATTTATAGTTTTTTATTTTAATAATTTTGTTTTGAAGAAAGAGAAGAAAAACTGATATTTTTACAAATTATAAAATCTCTATGGTTACGTCATTATTTTGTATAATTTTGAAAATTTTTTATTATATCTACATATATTGTTGTTGTTGTGTTTTGTATGGGAGATAGCATGTGCTATTCTAACACCATGGCCTTGGAATCCGTATCCAATATTTTAATAGAAAGTAGTATTAAGGGTATTTCAATACTCTCTATTAACTTATAAGTATGTAATATTATTTATTTTGATTTTGTTATATATTTTATATAGCATTTTCCGATTTGGGGCAATTATTTAGCTATAAAATGTATTAATAGCAACATATTGCCCCAATTACGTAATGGATATATGGTGTTTAACATTCCAACAACATTGGAATTTTTTTTAGTTTCATTTAAGGTGAAAACCCAATGAACACTTCGCTTGCTCCGTAGGCTTATTTTTACAGAAGTAGAAAAGCAAGCCAAGCAACTATAACCCAATGAAAACCTCAAATTTTGAATTTAAAAAATGTAATTCTCAAAATTTAATGTTAAAAGCGTAAGAAGCAAGCAAGGCATGCAAAGCGTTCATTGGGCCTTCGTCTTTACTTTGAAAAAGGTTTTATTTATTTTAAAAAGTTTTTAATTTATTTTGAAAAAGGTTTCATTCAACAGAAGAATAATTTCACTCAATAGAAAAATAGTTTCATTCTATTACTAATTTGTTTCATTTAATCGGAAAATTGTTTCATTTGGTCGGAAAACGTTGTATTTAAACTGTATTTGGTAATTAGAGAATTTTTTAAAGATAATTTATTTTTCCATAATTTTGTTTTCCATTTAAATATTTTGAGACCTGAACGGGAATCAAACTCCCACTAACTCGATTACTAAGTCAATTATTTATCTGTTACACCACTGAATCCCCTTAAAATTTATATTAAAAAGTTTTTTTAATTTTAATTGGAACATATTCAAAACAGTGCTGATTATTTTTTTAGAAATTAAATAGTGTTCATTTTGAATCTATTTATTTTTTTTTTTTTTTTGGAGGAAGCAAATACTTGGTCGTCAACTGGTTCTTTAACATTTTTTGTTTTTACTTTAAACTTAACAAAAGTTACAAGTAAGATTAAAAATTTTCCCATGAAAACACTTGAAACTTGAGATGTATGTAAGATAGGAAAAAAAAAAATTGTACTACATTTTATGTTAATATCTTGTAAGAGATTTTTTAAAGGATTTTATGTAAAACATGATTGAAACTAGGAAATGTATGTGAAATTGTAAAATTTTTATTAAAAACCTACAAAACCAATTAAACTAAAATATTGAATTTTTATTGGGAAATTTAATACGAAAAGTTTCTTCAGATTAAATTTTTAAGGTTAAACATCTTATTTTTTTAATTTTTCAAATGGAAAATTAATTTAATTTTATTGTATTTAAGGAAAAATTAAAAAAAAAAAACAAAAATTACTTATATATTATTTTATTAAAAACATAAGACTAAGTTAATCTATCCTTAAATCTAAACCTAAAACTTACCCTAAACCTATGCTAATGTTAGATTTAACATCTATTTATTGTGCTTGAACATTTTGCCACGAAATGTGACTATTTTGAATTTTTTTATCCCTTTCTGGGATGAACATGTCATATTTAAATGTATTTGTCTCTACGTTATGAGGGTTATATTCGATACGTTTACATGTAGCCGGTCTACTATAGTGATATAATAGGGGGACATATTCTTGGCTTTGAATGTAACCTTTTGAATCAAGATAAATAAAATGTTTGGTTGTTTTATGTATGCGATATAAGGCCATTTTCTATTGTTTTTATAGATCTTTCAACGTGATTCCGAATTAACTTTATTAAAAAATTATCGGAAGTTACAATATTTTAGCTTTACAGTACAAGCATTTATTGGAATAAAAGTGCTTGCAAACGGCTTCAGGTTTCTAATGTAGATTTACGCAGGTTCTTATGCAATTGTGTTTAAATTTTCTTAATTTCTCCATTAAACTTGCACTTACTTATGTCCAGAGTAAAAGTTAAAATTGAATTTGTATTGGTTTTGGGTAAGGAAATTTAAAATTTTGCATTATATTTTAAAAAGCCCCTAAAGTTATGCTAAATTTATTTTTTTAAATTAAATGATGAAATTCGATATCAACCTCTGCTGGTTCATAAACAAGAAATACGGCATTGGTGCCTGTCTGATTGACTTTGAAAAGGCTTTTAATTCAGTTTGGTTGGATGGATTAATCTATAAACTAATAAAATATAAGTTCCCGCCACGCTTAATTATACTGATTAAAAATATGTTATATAACAACAAATTTTTAGTATATAGCAAAAATAACGAGTCTGACAAATCATTCCTAATTGAAAACGGTCTTCAACAAGGTATTGTTAATGCACCTATCCTTTTTACTATATATACAGCAGATCTTTTATTCTTGCTAGAACGAGTAAAAGGAAATAACTACGCCCTGGCATTCGCAGATGATATTATAATATACTCTGCGAATGACACTGTAAATAGCATACAATATAATGTACAAAAAATGTTTAATATTGTGCAGGATTATTGCAAGATATGGATATTAAAAATGAACTTTAACAAATGTGAAACCATATTATTCCGTAATACGGTTGACAAAACTAGTTCAGACATTAGAAAAAATTGGAAACAATTTAAAATTAAATCGCCTATGTCAACTCTCGCAAACAAAAAATTCGTTAAATATCTTGGAGTTCAGTTACATCGAAACTTAAACTTCATAGATCATGTAAAATACTCAATAGATAAAGGCAATAAATCCTTTATGGCAGCTAAAAAACTCTTTTACAACAAAAATATTAGCAATAGAGTTAAAATAATATGCTACCAGACATTAATTTGGCCAAATCTTGTCTATGGGGTACCAATATGGTACAACATTAGTGCAAGCTTAATGGAAAAAATACGTAAATTCGAAAGAAAGTGCATAAGAGTTTGTATTAATAAACATAGAAAGCCTAATTCCGAATACAAGCATTTTTATTCTAATAAATATTTGTACAAGGAAGCCAAAATCATGAGAATAGATAATTTTATGATAAAATTAATCAGAAGTCATTTTGATAGAGCATTAAAAACTCCAGAAAATGGTTTAATATCACATATATTTTACCACAATGAGGAGTACATTAAGAAGACCTTGCTCACGGGTTTTATAGCTCCTGAGCACTTCATCTTCTTAGACAAATATAGATACACTCAAAACCAAGATCATGTCCCTATACTATTTCATTATAGTAGACGGGCTACATGCAAAACAATCGAGTATATCCCAGGCAATATTAACGGAGATAATTTAAGATACGAAATGTCCATACCAGATAAAGATAAAGTTATAAATAAAGATTATTGGTGGTTAAATACATCTTAATATAATTTCTAAAAGCATTTGTGCTATTTTTAGTCAATAAGTTAGTTTAGATAAATTTAAGTTTAGGTTAAGTTAGGTTAAGTTAGTTAAGTTTTAAAAAAAAAAAAAATATTAAACATTGCTTTTTTTAAATTTTACAATGATATTTATATAAGATTATACTACAATAGTTTTGTACTTTAAAAGAGAAATAATTTTACTTACTATACATTAAATTTAACATAAAAAAATTCAAATATTTTTAAATGTTAAAAATAAAAGAGTTATACCTTGTTTGTTAACTTTGTTTTGTAGGTTAAGATATTCATATGTAAAATTATAACAAAATAAAAGTTTATTTAAAAAAAAAACAAAAATTCGATATCAACCCTGTAATTTTACTCACCTTGAACAGCTAAAATGTATACATCATACATGGATGTTAATATTTATATACGTAAATATAAAACAATTAGAAGGAATTTTAGAGTTCAAAATAAAGGTACTCGCAGATTCAAAAATATTTATATACGGGTATATACGACATTCTGAAGTTGAAGAAAATTTTGTTAATAAAAGACCCGGTTAAGTTTTATCGCTTTGATTTTGACAATAAGAAACAAAATTGATATTGCAATAAAAAAAAAAAAAAAAAGCACAAAAATTATCAATTAGTTAAAATATGAATAACTATTTAAAGAAAATTTGTTACTTTAGAAAGTAATTAAAATATATTTAACATTCCAAATTTATGACTTTATTAAATTATTAAACTTATAAATTACAAAAGTATTTTTATTTAAATATATTTTAAGTTCATATGATTTTACTTTTATTTAAATTTTATTAAAATTATTAAAAATACAAAATAAATTGAAAATATTTTATTTTATCATTCAATCTTACCATACTTTCAATCTAGTTAGCAATTATTTATAACTAGAAATTTTTAATATATATATTTCTGAATAAAAATTAGATTTTAATTTTTCAATTTACCGGACGCAATATATAAAATTAAAATTTTTTATTAATCATAACCTAATTTTAAGATAAAGGAAAAAAGAAAAGTTAAAAATTTAGTTTTAGTTTTAAATTTAGTTATAATGATGGATCTCATATTTCAAATTAATCAAATTTTTATCTATAAAATAAGAAAAATATTAAAATAAGATATAATAAAATGATAATAAATACTCTATAAATGAGTGGCTCAGAAGTAAAGTGGCCTAACCCTCAACATAAAAAATTTTGCTTTTTTTGCATAAATCGCATAAGAATTAAATGTAGAATTAGGCTGCAAACTTAAAAAGTTCAACTTCCTATTCCATTTGGGTTATTTTTTTTGGCATAACCCATTTTTCATATTTTTTTTAGTGCAAAAGTGGCCTAACCCTCATTGTGGCTTAGGCCACTTTAACAATAAAAAAAAACAATATACTTTAAAAAAAATTGTGGCTTAGAATTTAATTTTTTTAATCAAAGATATATTTTGTAAGCTTCTTTTTAGCAGATTATCAAAGAAATTTTAATTTTATTATAAAATAAATAAATTATTATATCTTAATTTATGAAAAACTCAAATATTACCATTTTATAATTGAAATGTAATATATTGGCATTACATTAAGACGAATTACCATTAGACAAACTCAACAAATGCATATATATATATATTAAATATATGTATATAATATACGTATATATATATTAAATTAATAAAGTTTTAATTTAGATCATATTTCTATTGAAAAAATTAAATAAATAATAATAAATTTTAATAATATTAAATATTATTTTGAAATATAATAGAATTCTTTGCATTGGAAGACATGAATTTGCATCGTTTGTGTAATTTTACTATCGATATCAAAAATGCATTAAATTCATTAAATTTATCATAACATAGTGTTTTGTTTGATAAGAAAACCGGTTTTTGTTTTTTTTTATTAAAATATTATTAATATTTGTATTTAAATATAAATTTCATTAAATATCATTTTGTCTTTTAAATATTTAAATATTCCCAAACCCATCTATAAGAAAACCTTAAAAAGCTTAAAAGAATAAGAGTTTGGAATTTCTTTTCATTCTATCATACTAGTTGACTGTTTTATAAGAAACCCGATAAGAACGAAATACTTTTGTGCAAAGTTATAATTTAGATTTTTAGACGGTATTTCCGTATGTCCGTATTATATACATGAAGTGCTCGATTAAAAAAAATACACAAAATATTTTAAATGTGCTTTCTTTAGATAACACTATATCATCAAATATCAGCAATGATATTACACAATATAGCTTGGATTTAACTGGTCCAAATCAGAAGTCGCGCAAAAGGAAAAAACAACCAGAGACCTGGAAAAGAAATGTTAAGAAAGAAAGCGTAATTCAGGACAACAATATGAAAATTACATGGGCGTCGTTGTACCTGGAAAAGAATTTGCAATTGGAACATGCAATTGTAAAAAAAAATGTCCTTGAAAATACTCTATTTCACATCAAAAAATATACATTACTGTATCCAAATGGAAGAAAAATAGCATCAGAAAAAAAAGGCCTATTGAATTTGTTGAATTTTGTACCACCAGTCCATTATTTTTTCTATAATTGCCTGGAAACCGAAAATGACGGGGATGAAATTATTTTTAGAGAGTCAGAAGAGCACTAACTATTTTTGTAATATGAATATTTTTTTAAATTTTTTGATTTTATTTAATTTACATATGGCGAAAAAAGAATATATTTTGTTTATATTTTTGTTTATAAGTTATAAATATTTGGTATTTTTTTTTCCAGAAACTTGCTCTTTTTTTCAAGTACTTTGATTAGTAAATCAAAAGTACTTTATAAAGTAATTTTTAAAATCTGTTAGGTCCCAGAGTGCTATTACACTATTCTATACAACATCTATTCTATTCGTAAGGAGTTATAATGCGTGTAAAATTTCAAGTTGAACACTTTAGCAGAAATCCATAAATGTTCAAAGAAACTTACTTTTTTACAATTTTGATCTTATTCTACAAAGTATTTTTGGCTTTTCGATTTTCTTTTTAAATAAAATTTTCTAACTCAAATTTAAGCGGCCTAACCCACAAATAATTTTAAATATTTCAATTTTTTTAAAAAGGCAAACGGACTAACCCACATTTTTTTAAAGATATCGCTAAAATAATACCACCATCGTAAAGAGCTTGAAAAATTAAAAAAACATATATATATATTCGTGCTCGAAGTCACAATCATAGTTAACATTTCATAAAAATATTAAAAAAAAAATTTGAAATGTATTTTTCACGATAAAAATTCTATGTTGGTTAGGCCACTTTACTTCTGAGCCACTCAAATAATATTCGCAAATCAGTTGAACTTTAATATATAGTTGTGCTAGATATTTGTAATATAATTTGTGGTATAATATCATTCGTATTAAATTTCACTAAAATAATTTTGCATTTTTATTAAATAATAGATTTCTTTTGAATAAATTAGTTAAATTTGAAAGATTTGTAGATATGTGAATATTTAAAAATGTGCGCTAATCCTAATAATGATATTAAATTAATATGATTAAAAGAACTGTACATGATAATAAAATGAATATGATTGTAAAATTGTAAAATTGGCAGTTCCAATTTAAATCAAAGTTTTAATTGTTACTTTTGTTTTGTTAATCTGCCTCCTAGTTCTGAAACAAAAAAAATGTGTGTTATTTATAGCCCTGTCTACTAAAATTGAATATAAATAATTTTTTTTTACTTATTTTATTCGACGGTTTGTGCTGTCAAGTTTCTTATGATAAAAACTTCGGTTATTAAAAACGATCTGACTTGGGATCTGAAATTAAGATCGAGGGCTTTCTGGTTTATATAAACTAAACCTCTTATCAACTGGTTACCTCTAAGATAAAAAATTTAAAGATATTTTCTGTGAATGTGTAATAAAACACGACTTCTTAAGGGTTATTTTTCGTAAATTAAATAGTTGAGCAAAGGCTCAAAAACAAAAGAGATCTTATAGATCGAGATCATAAGAGATCTGCAAAACAAAAAGAGGAGATAGGTCTATCTCTTAAGATCTCTTTTATAGATTATAGAAGAGATCTTCAAAACAAAATGTTTCTTTCTAAATTTCTGCTTTTTAGGCCAAGTCTTTTAACTGCTAGGGTGTTTTCACTATCCAGTAAAACACTCGAATTGAAACACTAAAGAGTACACTACATTTCGACATACATTAAATCTACACGAACTCATATTGACTCATATCTTCCAATATGTCAAGATGGGTTAAAATTGTCTAATGCCAGCTATAGCTTCTAATTATACCCTCATATATCTTTTAAATGTCAAGAAATATTAGGGGTATTTCTGCTCATCTATATAACTATAATTAATGTCTTACAATTATGTTATTCACTTATCAGATTATCAGAAAAGATTTTTTAAAAATTTGCCTACATAGTTTCATTCTGTCCGTCCGTCCGCCCATTCGTACAAACTTTAACACCCTTTGAAATAAAGAGAAGAAATTTTAACTACTACCCATATATATTGCAAAAAAACAGAATTTCATGGAAGAATTATTTTCTCTAGCCCCACTCTTTACGGATCTGCAGCACCCCAAAAGCTGAAAATGCCTTAAATACAAATTGTTATAACAAGAGTTTTTTTTAGTTTATTTTCAATCTGAAAACGATAAAAGACAGCTGCTTTTATAAGCTTTAGGACGAAAATTCATAGGGTTGCTACCCGATACTAAGATTCACCGTTATGCATAACTCAATTTTTTCAAAATTTTTGGCCTTCAATTTCTTTTTTCTTTTTTTTTTCTTATCTTAATAATATATTTTACAATAGATTTACAATATAATATGCATAATTTATTTTTTGATAGTGACCTGGCTTCCGCTTTGAGTCTAATATAATTATAAATAGTTAAGTTGGTCGTTATAGTTATATGATTTTTTACAAAACTTAAAGTTATTTCAATACTTAATTAAAATTCAATAAAAAATAAAAGAAATTCAATAAAAATAAAACATTTATGAGAAAACAAAAAAAAAAGAACAAACACTATAATATATATGAAAAACAAGTTACTATAGTAAGTATTAAAATATTTGGTTAAACATCTTCTCAACGGCTTAAGCTAGAAACTTGAAATTCTGGGGGAAGTTAAATCGTCAAAAATTAGTAGGAACAAAATATTTTTGTCACACCCCCTGTAATGCTGTAATGGAAAATTTTAAATTTAGCTATTTTTAAGCATCTGTAACTTGCGACTAAGCTTCCCGTCCAGTTTTTTTTAGTAATATACGAAATTTAAAACTTCAAGATTATATTTTATCATGTGTTAAAGGTTTTCCTTAAATTCCTAATACCTCAAAATTTTGAAAAGGGGGAGGTGAGTTGGTTCCCCGAGAATAACCATAAGTTTTTTTAGTAAAAATTTAGAGAACTTTGCCTATTAAAGAACTATTAGGACTTGAAAATTTCCCCTTTTAATAAATCAGTAATTTAGTCACCAGTGCATATATTCCCAAAATTAAACTCACTATGAATACAATTTTGAAAATGTGCTTTTTTTAAAACCATTAGTTTTTTTGCATCACTTGTTAATATTACAAAAAAAAAATACAATAAAAGAAAATTAATTTCAATTTATAAAAACTGTTCAATTATTTTTAATTAAATTTTCCAATTAAAATTTAGCTGTACAAATTCAATTAATTTTCAACTCAATTGTATAAATGCAAAAATATAAATTTTAACCCAAATGTACCTTCCTTAATTGCATATACAAAGAGAATTTATTCAATATTTATTGAATATCAATTATTTATAAAATTACTTTTAAATAATTAATATTTACCGATTTAATATTTTTGATTAATAATTTAAATTCATATGTACATACATTGAATAATTTTATTAACTACTATATATTGTTAATTAAACTTTAAAATTACAATTCCGATTTTTGCGATTGACATGACATCAAACAAATTTTTAATAAAAAATAAAATTGAATTAAATTAAAAGTAGGTTAAGAAAAAATCCATTAGTAAGTCATATAATTTTCTATATTTTGATTATAGAAACCGCATTAATTTTTTTCATTTATATAAATTGTACATATATATATTTTCCATAATATGTTCTGTTCCTCATTCCAATTTTGTGTTTTTTTTTTTTATTTTAAATTAAAAAACATTGATATAATCCGTATACTAAAAATGAAAGAAAGTAAGAAAAGAATTGAAAAACAAAAAATTAAATTACCCACTTTGAAAAATATCTTCATAAATAGTCTCTAAAAAAACACAAAAAAAGCTCATTTTTAGAAAATAATAATAATAAAAACCTACCTCAACACTAAAATAGGTATTATAGTATCTATAAGATAAAAATCTTTTAACAGAATAAACGCTTGTTTTGAGTGAAAATAACTATTTTAAAATTTTTATTTCTTTTAATTTTTATTGTTATTGTTTTTGTTGTTGTTTTTTTTTGTTGTTTTTTTTTATTTATTAAGTTTTTCATTATTGCGATGAGATGCTAATATTAAAACATCAGAAAAACAGCGATCATCAGTAGTGCGTTTAAAACCAAATTAAAAAATATTATGAATCAAAAAATATTTGTAAAAATAACTGAAAATGTTTTTGGTGGGCTGGAATAATTATATATATATATAGGGAATAAGATATATATATACATAGGGAGCATACCAAAATCTCGCGAAACAAAATCTCGTGTATCAATATCTCGTGCTTTTATGAAATAACGCGTTTCATTATCTCGCGTGTCCAAATCTTGTGCTTCAAAATCTCGTGTTGCAAACTCTCGCGCTTTTTATAATTTTGTAGTTAAAATACTGTGTATTTGTAGGAAATATAATTAGATTTTAGAGTTGGTTTCAGGATTTTAATTTTATTAACGAGAGCTTGGGGCGGCAGCTCCACTATTTTAAAAGTTTTTTAGTTAAAATATATAAGCAGGAAATACATTTAGAAACGATATTAAAGTTGGTTTCAAAATAAGGGTTTCAATATAATTTCTTTAGTTGGGATTTGAAGGCGGCCGCCCCCACTCTTTTAAAATGTTTTTTAATGTTTTAATATTGAAATATGTAATGCAAAAATTTAATTCGGAGAGAAAAAGCGGCATCCCCCACTATTTTAAAATATTTTTTAATGTCTTAATATTGAAATATGTATGCAAAAATATAATTAGGAGGAATTTTGTATGAGGGATTTAGGTTAAAAACCAGGATTGTACGCCTTTTTCAGAATATGTTATATGGATGTGTGAGGTTCTAAATTAAGAGGGAATTTAGAGTTGTATTCAAAATCAGGGTTTAAAACGCGAGATTTTGAAACGTGATATTTTGACACGCGAGATCGAGATTTTGTACCCAATCCATATATAAATATAGGTAATAATGTAACTGAAGTTAGTATCTAATATCAATGATGACCATCATATGACCAGCATTAAGCATACGCTCACGTATTTTTTTTTGTTTTTTTTTCTTTTTCTTCAAAAATTTTTTCAAAACTTCTTTAGTAGAACGGTAAAAGTAATTATGAAGTTTTAAAACAGAGAATAAAACTTAAAAACAAATTAGTTAAATCATGATGGGAACATTACTATATATATATTTTTTTTTTAAATTGAATTTTTAATACACTATAAAATATATATGTATGTACTTTATTGTACATTATAAGAAAAATTTCACAAATAAAAGAACCACTTAAATTTAATTTAAAAAAACAAAAAACAAAAATATAATTAGGTGAACTTTGACTTAGTTTAAGTTAAAAAAAATCTAACTATAGATTTATAAGATTTTATTCGAAAATCAATATGCACAAATTGTAAATGGATATGAATTTAATTCTAGAGAGAAGGTGTATTGATTATAAAATGTAATTGATTGTTTTTTATATTTATTATATAGTAAAAATATATACATATTTATTATAGAGTTGAAAAGTTATATAAAATAAGTATTTAATTTTAACAATTTTTTTTAACACCATACGTCATATTCTATTATAGGACATTCTTTTCCTCGATGTAGTATGTGATAAAATTTTTTAGAATGAATTGAAGCTATAGTAATTATATAAAAATTTGTAATAAAACAAATATTTATAAAAGATATCTAAAATTAAAAAGTTTTATTCAATATTTTTTATCATAATATAAAATAAATTTAATTGCCACACCTGGAATAGAAAGGCAGATTCACTGACTCATCACACTGTATGTGATAGAGGACTGTACATAAATAAATAAATAAATTAATAAATAAATAGTTTTATCTAATACCTAATTAAAATAAAACTTTTAAAGGGTTGGACTTTTAAAACTGTCATTGATGATGATCGAATATGTCATTGTCAACTGACGCGAGTCAAGAAGCTTTATTCCATCGTTTAAGTTTTTTTTTATAAATCGATTCAACAAAATATCCTTCAAAAACTTGTTTTAAAGGATGAAAGAAATGCGGTTTTTTAAATTTTTTTTTTATGTTGCTTATTAAATTTATAACTTTTTTAGAAATTTTTAAAAAACAAATATATGGAAAAATCAAGGGAATTTGCATTAAAATATGTAAATTTGTTAGTTGTTAGCAATAACTGAAATGCTAGTATTAGTTGTAAGCAATATACAAACTAATTAAATTACGAGTAGTTAGTATATAATATAAAAAATAAAATAAACAAGTAAAGAAACAGTCAGTCGGTGCAACCGACTTAGAAATACCCTACACCTATTTGGTTCAAATTTAAGGACATATCCATAAGTCATTTTAACACCATAGAAGCTGTTATTAATTTGATCGTAAGACATAGCTAACCAAATTAACTGTATAATACTAAAAACATTTTCTAATTACCCTATCTATTAAAAAATACTACAAATTCTTACTAATTTATCTATTTAAAAATATTAAAAAACAAACAAACTTGAAATAAATGAAAATATATTTATTCCAATTCAATTACAAAATGAAAGAATTCTAATTATTAAATTTTGTGATAAAAAGATAATCAAAGCATAATATATTTAATAATCCAAATTTTTAAAAATTGCAATTATTTTAAATGGTTAGTTTATATACCTAATAGAAAAACTTATAAACGCAAAATATGCAATAAATGTATTTCTAAAATACAATTAAAAATTTACACCTTTTCATATAATTCATTTAAATATAAAAATAAATTTTACATAAATGCAGCAAGTACCTTTGAACATAGCTGAACCACTACAATTACACAACCAATTCCCATGGTACTTTCATTACTAGTAACCTACTGTTAAATTTCATCTAAATACCGGCATTATTTTTTGAGTTATGGTGTTTTTAAGATATATGTTTGTTAGTCCTTGAACTTTTCAAGGGTTCCAGGACCCGAAATTATGGTACGATTTCGCCCATATGCAGTCCCGTCATAATTTCAATACTAGTTAACCCTTGTACACAATTGGAACGCTCTATCTTAATTTTAAGTTACTAGTTTTATTAATTTCGATGATCAGCTTTTACACATTGGGGGGTCTAAGAGAGGTTCTGAACCACCACTCCAATTGATCCCAAATTAGGGGGGCATGCTAGAAATAGTAAAGAACACCCTGGGCTAAATTTGAAGCTTCTACATTTGTTTCAAGTAACTATCTTTATTAATTTCGAAAATATGCTTTAAGGGCCTAAGAACTGAGTGGCTGGTCCCCGATCCACTACTCCAATGGGGCCCAAATTTCAAAGACACTTACAAAATAGGAAGGGACACCCTGATACCAAATTTGGAGGTTCTATCTTCATTGGTTTCGGAATTATGCTCGTTTGGCCTAAATTCGATCAAAAAGTTCTAAGTTCCGAACCCATTGTCCAATCCTCACCGTACGTAATCACCGCCGTAGTTTCGCTGCCAATAACCTACAGCACAAATTTCATGAAGATAGCCTCATTAGTTGTTGAGTTATCGTGATTTTTTATATATGTTCCTTAGCCCTGACATCGATTAAAAGGTCCGGAATCCGAACCGTTGGGCTGATTTCGCCCTTATATAGTCCGCGCTGTACTTATAGTACTAGTTAACCCTCGTACACAATTTGAACGGTCTATCCTAATTTTAAGTAGCTATTTTTAGTAATTTCGATTATAAGTCTTTAAAACTTGGGAGGTCTGAGAGGGGTACAGAACCACCACTCCAATTGATCCCAAATTAGGGGAACACGCAACAGATAGTAAAGAACACCCTTGTGGCAAATTGGAAGCTTCTACATTTTTTCAAGTTGTTATCTTTATTAATTTTAAAGATATGCTTTAAGGTCTTCGGAAATGTGTGGCTGGTCCCCGACCCACTACTCCAATGGGACCCAAATTCACAAGACACTTAGGAAATAGGAAGGGACACCCTGATACTAAATTTGGAGGTTCTATCTTCATTGGTTTCGGAATTATGCTCGTTTGGCCTAAATTCGATCAAAAAGTTCTAGGTTCCGAACCTATGGTCCAATCCCGACCTTACGCAATTCCCGAAGTATTTTCATTACTAGTAACCTACAGCACAAATTTGATGAAGATAGCGTCATTAGTTGTTGAGTTATCGTGATTTTTTATATTTGTTCGTTAGCCCTGAAACCGATTAAAAGGTCCAGAATCCGAACCCATGGGCCGATTTCGCCCATATGCAATCCCCGCCGTACTTTCAGTCCTAGTAACCTACAGTAAAAATTTCATCAAGATAGCTCCATTATTTTTTGAGTTATCGTGCCTACGGACGGACGGACGGACGGACGGACGGACGGACGGACATGGCTATATCGACTAAGGCGGTCACGCTGATCACAAATATATATACTTTTCCATATCTAGCTCGCTTCCTTTAGGTGGTTACAAACACCATACCAAAGTTAATATACCCCTTTACCTATTCTATAGGTGTAGGGTATAAAAATGCCTGATATAATTTTAAAATTTATTTTTTGTATCTTAAAACTTTTAAAACTGTGCTAACTTTTCGACTGTCAGGCTAATAAAACTGTCAATACCATTGGTACATGTGTGAACGAGGAGTCATATTATATTCGTGTTATTAGAATTGATCTTAATGAATTCCACATACAATTTAAACATGAAATAGTACTAGACCTTATAACATGTAGCAACGTTTCAAACTCTCAATAGATATAGTTTTTTTTTTTTGTATTGTAATAATTTTGAAATTAACTTACATGGTATTCTGTATCTGTGAATTATATTATTCAACTAAATTATTTGTTTATAGTTTGCATTTGCTTATATTGTTATATTTATGTATTTTTATTAAAGATATATAATTATTAATTATTGATTAAGCCAATTATCTGAACCCAATGGCAAATGGTAGCTGAGTCGAGTCGAAAAGTTTTTGACTTTCACTGGGATTAAACACGCGCTTTTCGCATGAAATGCACTGAAAGGCAGCGTTATTTTTTGTTTATTAATATTTTGAGTAAAACTTAAGATATAAAAGTTTAAAAAAGCTTTTACAAATATAGGTTGCCTAATGCGCGTCATATAAAGTAATAAACATTAGAATTTAATCAATCGTTAAGAGTAATAACTGGCGACTATTTAGGAGCATCACGAATTAAAACAAGTGAGGGGAAAAAACCAAGGGTTTTTAAAAAGCACATTTTTAAAATTATATACGGTTTCTTACTGAGTATTTTATCATGTATTTTCATAAAAATATATATTATGATAATATTATAATTTTGTTATTTCATTAATAATTAATTATATGACTAATAGTGAATTACTTAGAATATAACCCCAATGCACTCAAGAAAACCTGTTAATAAGTGCAAAATATAATGTTGGAGCTTCAATGTTAACGTTTAATTTTGGAAAAACTTACAATGGTGAATAAGTTATTGTTTTATAAGAACATAAAAGTTTTAATTTTGAAGACCTAGTAGCCCTTCAATTGGGAAGGTTCCCAAATTTTTGCTTAGCAAACTTATGATGGATCTGCCCACCCCCTCCTGTCCTCACCCTTCCATTTTCTTCGGTTCTAGGAAATCAATTTTGAACTCCAACAAAATTTGGAATTTTACCTAGAATATTATTATCAAACCAAAAATGGTTAAGACAAAGAACAATTTCTTCAATTTAAAGAGACCCTTTCAAATTTAAGAAAAACCTTTAACGTATGTTGAAATATGATGCTGCAGCTATAAATTTTGCATATTTGTAAAAAAAAATTTGAACAGGTGTTAAAGTCACAGGTGGTTGAAAATAGCAAAATTTCAATTTTCGAGCCCTTTTAGCTCCTAAACAGGGGGTGTGACAAAAAAATTTTGTTAACCGACTCCTACTAATTTTGGAGGACCTAACTTCTCCCAAAATATCAAGACCCTAGGTTGAACCGTTTAGAAGATATATGGGGCCAAAAATTTTGCAAAAGTTGAGTTTAGCTTAATGGTAAATTTTAGTACCGTATGGTAACCCTATACATTTTAGCTTTATATTTTTGTGAAGCTTATAAAACCAGCTATCTTTTGCCGTTTTCAGATTGAAAATACACTTAACAAAACGCTTGTTATAATAATTTAAAAATAGGGCTTTTTCCAACTTTGGGGGGCTGTAGCTCCGTAACGGGTGGGGCTACAGAAAAAAATTTTTCTACGAAATTATTTTTTTTGTAATATCTACCCGTGGTTAAAATATCTTTACTCTATTTCAAACGGTGTAAAAGTTTTTGTAAACATACGGACGGACGGACAAAGTCAAAATTAAGAAAAACCTTTGACACTTATTGAAACCTTCGTTTTGGAGCTTTCAATTTTGTATACAAATAAAAAAAAATTTTAACTGGTATTCAAGTTATAGGTGTTTAAAAGCTAAATTTTTAGCAAAATTTCAATTTTCGACCCCTTACAGCTCCTAAAGAGGGGGCGTGACAAAAAAATTTTGTTAACTGACTCTTACTTATTTCTAAGGATCTAACTTCTCCCAAAATTTCAAGTTTCTAGATTTAGCCGTTCCGAAGTTATGAGGGACCAAAAATTTTGTAAAACTTAGTTTTGAATAACGGTAAATTTTAGTACCGTATGGTAACCCTATACAATTGGTTTTTAAAAATTTGTAAAGCTTATAAGAACAGCTGTCTGTTACCGTTTTCAGTTTGGAAATATACCTTATAGAACTCTAATTATAACTGTTTAAATTTGGGGCTTTTTTCGACTTTGTGGGGCTGTAGCTCCGTAACGGGGGGGGGCTACAAAAAAAAGTTTTAACATTAAATTATTTTTATTGCAAAACCTACCCATTTCTGATATTTTTTAGTCAATCGTAGGTAAAAAGGGACGGACGGACGGACGGACGGACGGACGGACGGACAGAGTGAAGCTATATAGGCACATTTTTACAAAATTTTTTGAAAATGTGCTAAAAAGGAAAAGTTAAAAACGAAGCAATCTTAAATTAAAATAAATCCTAAATTTCCAAATCCTTATATAAAGGTTTAAAGTTTTGTTTAAAAATCCAAGTTCCATTTATTCGTACTGCGATGGCTTATCACTTATTTCAAAAGTTAAAAATGTAAAAAGATTCAAATTTATTCGTGATTTTTCTTTTAAGATTTTTGCATTTTACATTCGGTATTTTGTATATTGAACTTTATAGCTAACCCCACTATTAATTTGTAAAGGCGAACACTTCTTGAAGGGGTCATCTTCATAAAAAAACAATAGTGCAATAAAACCTTATAATTACTAACTTTCTATTAACTTTAGAAGTTGTAAGGAATTGAGTAAATAATTCGGCTGGCTTATAAGCTGGCTTATCTATTTTTGAAAAAAAAAAGATTAACTAAAACAATAATCATTTATTTTTCATTTTTTTTTAACTGTAACCAAAAACTGTTTTCTATAAAAGAAAGTTTAATTAACAATAAAACAGTTGTAAAATCTAACTAATTTCTTCAATGACTATGTTAAGTATTAAAAGTTTATGAATATAATTTTTGCGGTATTTTAACCAATTTAAATTTTTTTTTTCTTTTTATTACAATTTAATAACAAAAAATTAGCATATTGTATTTAGCATCATACTTAAGTCATAAACGCAGAAACGCAGATTAAAAATTAAGAACAGAAAAAAAATATATTATGTATTAGTATACAATTCAAAAATTTAACTGATTTAGAGCAATTTTTCTCATTATTATGATTTTTTATACGATAAAGGTAAAATAATAGTAAACTTCCGGTTATCTTTTCTGTTTTATCTATATTTCCATTGTACAAATCTATAATATCATGTTCTTCTTATTTTAGTTTTTCTTTTAAAAAATTGTTCTAATTAAGTAAATTTCAGTTTTTGACTGTTATTATCTATTTTAAATTTTAACCATAAATGGGAATTTTTTTAAGATTTGGGTTTTGAGAGAATTTAAAGCACAATAGAAAAAAAAAATTTTTATAAAACAAAACCAAAAGAATTAACATAAAAAGGTTAATATACTAGTTAACAATCATTTAAATATTCTTATATTTTTATTATTTTATTTCATTGTATATACCCTAGCTATTTCTGAGAAAATTTCAAAATTTATTTGATTAAAAGATTTTTTTTCTATTGCAAAATTTTAGAAAATAATTTGATAAATTCTAACAGAAAGTTAGAAAATACACAATGAATTTTAAAAGAAATTTTAAGTAAAAATAATAATTTTATATTTTTTATTTAGAAAATATCTTTAGATTTTATTAAAGTAACTGTTATTTTTAAAATAATAATTATAACAGTATAATAAGATAATAAATATGAAATGATATGTTTAGAGCTTTTATCTTTCTATATCACGTCAAAGAAAGTGTTAATAATTACATTCATATTTATATAAATCAAAATTCTAAAGTTCTTTCTTGACCTAGATAATATCATATAAAATAATTTTTAAACTAACCATAAAAGAATATTTTGCATAAATTTAAAATTTTTTTAAAATTAATAAAATAGTAGATACGTTCACAAGTTCATAATATTGGAAAGTAAAATTGATATTAAAAATGAAGTTTATAATATAAGTATTGGAATAAATACACCAAACATATTTCAAAAATATAGCTGTCAAAAAATATCCTATTTTATATACTTTTATATTAACTTGTCTGTGTCTAGGGGTTAATTTTTCATTCTGAAAGTTAATGATACATTAATATTAGAAATCTGACCATAAATTCATAAGAATTGCATGATGCAGTGGTTAGCCACTTCGCTTCGGGTGTAAACAGATCTGAGTTCGATCCTCGTTAAAATTTAAAAATTTTTAACTTCGGATTGTCAATACTCTCTATACCCTGAAATATCGTTTTTAAATTTGTACACATAAAATACACATAACTCTTGCTTTGTTTATAAAAGTTTTCAACTGTCTTTTTTTAAAAAATTAAATTGAAAAAACTATTTTGTCAAAATTTTACATTCATAAAACTTTGATTTTGAGAAATTGACATGATTTTGAAAATCAAAATGGTTTTTCCTTTATTTTCTTGATTTCCCATACATTTTTCAAAAATTTATGTTTCAAAAAAAATCAGAATGCTACTGGACTTTTTAAAAGCATCTCAAAATTATATAATTTTTGTTTTGTTATTATAATTATCAATTGTCATATAAAAAGTACCAGTTAAATTTCGCACTTGATTTTCAAAAATATTTATCACCCATTGACATTTTAATTAATTTTGTACTAGGTAATCAACTCGGTTTTGAAGTTTGTGAATGTACTATTTTTATTTAATATATAATTTAATATGTAAATATATTTTATCGAAATTTTAAATTATTTAAAAAAACAATATGTCAATTAATATTAACTTGACATTACATATCGATTATAAAAATCGATTGTGAATACTTCAAATTAAAATTTAAAATTTAGTTGATATTGAAGTTTGTGAACAAGATAAATCGAAATTCAATATGATAAGTATTAAAACTAAATGACAAAATAAAATTTTTTTTTGAGTATAAAAATATTTAAATTTCACCAAAAAAAAAATGAGAAAGTAAAAAACGATTTATTATGAACAAAACTTTTATTTTTTAAAATCCATAAAAAAACAAATTTTGAAGAATGACAAGTTTGCATAAATTTCTTAATATTATGTCTTAAGTATTTTTTAAATATACTAGTTTTTAAATATGAATCATAATATTTTGTTTTCAATGAATTAAGATGATGACACAATGCTCATGTTACTGTAAGCGTCGATTTCACACTTTCAAATAGAATTCATTAATATTTAAGTACAGCATGAAGAAATTCAAAGTCCGAGCAGGACAGCAAAGCAAAGAACAAATTTTTTACTCTTAGTCACGTTGATTTAATTCATTTTTAGCACATTTTCTAAAATTTTTTTAAAAATGTGCCTATGTAGCTTCACTCTGTCCGTCCCTCTGTCCGTCCATCCGATACGGAGCGACACAAAGTTATAAAAAGCCCTATATTTAAATTGTTATAACAACAGTTCTGTTAAGTGTATTTTCAATCTGAAAACGGCAAAAGACAGCTGGTTTTATAAAATACTTTAAAAAATTTTATAATAATTTAAAAAGTTTTAAAAGCCAAATGTTTAGGGTTGCCATACGGTACCAAAATTTATCATTATGCAAAACTCAATTTTTGCTATATTTTTGGCCATACATATCTTCTAAACGATTCAAGTTAGGGTCTTAAAATTTGGTAGAAATTAGTAGGAGTCGGTAAACAAAATTTTTTTGTCATGTCCTCTATTTAGGGGCTATAAGGGCTCGAAAATTGAAATTTTTCTATTTTTAAACACTTGTAACTTGAATACCTGTTCAAATTTTTTTTTGCAAATATACAAAATTCAAAGCTGCAGCATTATATTTCAACATATTTAAAAGATTTTTCTTAAATTTAAAAGGCATTCTTTAAATTGAAGAAAATGTCTCTTAGTTTTCATAATTTTTGCTTAGATAATAAAATTCTAAGTAAAATTCCACATTTTGGTGAAGGTCACAATTGATTTCCTAGAACCTAAAAAAATGGAAGGGTCAGGACAGGAGGAGAATGAGCAGATCCTCGAAAATCATCATAATTTAGCTTAGCAACAATTTGTGAACCTTCCCCATTGAAGGACTGTTTGGACTTAAAAATTAGAGTGTTCAAATATTCAGTAAGAAATTCTATATAATTTTGGAAATGGTTTTTTTCATCACTTGTTTTTTATTTTATTTAACAGTTTCATATCAAATACAAATTAATGTGAGAATGAATTCCGGCAGTCCCTTTCTGGTGTGGGTGAAGTTTTTTATTTGTATTAAATTATCTTATAAGAATTAGCGTTAAATATATTTGCATGATTACGAGCGTTGCAGAACATATGTTTTGTTATATTAATTTTTAGTATACAACTCCTTTTTTCAACTAAAAATATATACATAACATTTTAATTATTGTTTACTTTGGTTTATATTGGGAATAGCATATCCCGTCCAAACTACCTAGCTTTGCCCATCCCACTTCCAATACTTTTTAATTAATTTAAAAGTTATATTTTATATTAATTTATTATTTACTTCATAATTTTTTTATTTAAATTATAATTGGAGATTTTATTAAGACGATTTTGTCGAGGCCCCTCTACATAATTTTAAAGCAGCTTAATGTGTTTTTTATGCTGATTAAGATACTATTTGATAGTTAACCGATTATCTAATTACTTTATTAAAATATTACAATCTTATAGTATTTTTTTAATTAACTTCTTATAAAAACATTTTAGATAATATTATTTTTAAAACTTATATATGAATAACTTATATAATATAACAGTATTATATATTGATTTATAAAGCTTTTTTATTGAGCAATTATATATCTATGCAATATTCCTGAAACATTAAATTAATTTCGTTAGGAAATTGTGTATGATTTATTGCATTAAAAAGTACTAAACATAACACTCTTGTATGATAAAAAAATTTAATATAATTATTAAATATAAGTACTAATAAAAACATTTCATTAACTATTAATTAAAACGAACACTACTTGTTGGATATCTTAATAAGGTTGTAAATTTATTTTTTTGCAAGTTTTCTCAAAATTGGAGGAAAGTTAATTTATAGTTTTTACAACTTTCTGTTGAAATTTTATTTAAAAAAAAAAAATATCTTAAGATAGGAATAAAAAAAACTTAATTTTTGTACAATATGTTCAGTCTTTAATTAAATTAAAATTTCTTCATTGTTTAATATATTTTTTGTAAGTTTTATTTTTCCAAAAAAAAATTGACCTAAAAAAATTTTGGAATAAAAAATCCAAAAAAACCAGCCATAAAAAAATGGAAACTCAATTCTTTATTAGCAGAATTTAAAACCATAACACAGCCATAACATTTTAAAAACAATGTGCAATAATTATAAGACTGTAACCGCCAACTAAAGTTTTTTGTTTTATTTAATAAAAGTTTTGTTACTCTATTTTTGAAGTTTTTTTGTCACCGTACAAAGAACATAAATTATTAAGTAATTAAAAAAGCGCCACACGGTCTATTAATATAATACTGGAGAAAAGAAAGAATTAAATAGAAATTTTTTTTTTTATTATTCTGGATAATGGCGTTTTTGACCTGGTATACTGATTTTTTAATAACTAAATTTCACAAAATTTCCAAAAAATAGAGCGTTGAAAGTAAATCTCTGTAACAATTCTCTTAAGAATAAAAATATAAATTGAATTTTGACACTTTGCGATAATTGGTTCAAGTTAATTTGAAATAGTTTGAAGTTGAACATATCTCGGTAGATTTCGATACACTTCTTCAACATTTTATTTATAGTATACATGCTACAATGGCAGTTACCGTCATCGTGTAAAGTAACTCAGAAGAACTATTTCAAATCGCTATGCTCGTGAGGGTCTGACTAATGGCGTAGCGTTTAAAATTTAGAAATTTCATATGGTATAGGGTTTCGGGTCCAAAACCCATTCAGATCATATTTGATAAAAAAACGTGTAGAAATAAATCCAAGATGGATTGTAAAAGCTTTTCTTCTCCCATAATATGGTTTGTACTGTAAAGTCTCATTATTTTATACGGGAGACTTACTTCCCTCTTTGAGTCCAACTCGAATCATCTGCGATGACGTTCTTTATTTTAGCAAAAAAGTATGTACACCAAATTTCATTAACATCGGTTGAGATTTTGTTGAATTATTAGAACTAGACAATCCCGAAACTCCTGGAAGCCCTAGACCTCATTTAACTAGAATCAATTAATGAAAGCTGCTCTGCATAGCTACCCAAAACTATGTTAGAGCCTACCGATCCCGTGGTCCGATTAAGTTCATTTACGAACTTAACCTTACTTTTGACGAATATAGCATTTATACCAAACTTCATCAAAATCGGTTCAATTTTATGCGAGCTATTGTGTTCACAGACATACATACATACATATATACATACAAACACACGAAAACACAGAACATTTTCGGTTTTACACGTTTTCAATAGCAGCAGTCTAGTAATCAACGATTTAGTGAAAGTTACGATTAAAGGAACTGAACCCAGTCTAAATGGTAATCCCCAAATTTCCAAAAGTGTAATCCCAAAAGTCAAATATATGTAAAAACTCCGGTTTAATCACCTTCCGCGTAAATGCTTTATCCGATTATGAGCTCGATTGTTAATGCTTACTTTGCTTTATCCGCTTTAAATTTGCCCCGTTTAAAAAACGAGGGAAAAAAAATTATTTAATAATGTATAGAGACTTTTGTTTACCTCAGTTTCGTGTGTTCTGTTTTAATTGACAGAATCGCACAAATATCAAGTTTGGGATTCCTAATAAAATTTTTTGTGTAAATTCAGCTAATATTTCGGTTCCTTTTCTTAACAATGCCTATGATTATTGAATTTTATACATTGTATTTTCGGATGTTTATAAAAAATTGCATATTACAATTATTTATACATACAGATAGATATATTTTAATTTAAAAATAAAAAAAAACTATTAGATTTTGAATTAAAAAACAAGAAGTTTTTTTAATAAAGAAAAACTTGATGAAAATAAATTATTTTTTATTGTTTTTGGTCACGCTTTTTTTACCACAAGTTCTTCTGTTACAATATTTTGTTGAATCACGGTTATTCATGAATTGAATAAAAAAACAAAAAAAAAACAGTGTGTGAAAATTAGGCCTTTAAGATACTATAAACGTACTTGAGTAGCATTCTTAATAGATAAGTTTGATTAAAAACCCATGAAAATGTTTTTAAATTACTATGATTACAATTGAAAATTATAGGTTTACCCTTAATTGAAAAATGAAAACTTGTTGATAGAAAATAAAATAAGAAATAAAATTGATTTAAATAGAGATTTGATGGTACATACTCGTACATATATATTAGCACAGTTACTCACGTATTTTGAATTTTTTTCCACTCTTTTCCATTTAAAATTAAATTTCAGATTCAGACCTAATTTCTAAGTTTTTGTTTTTTTTAATTGATTTTATTAAATGAAAATGAAATTATAAAAATTGAGGGAAGAAATATAAAAAAGATGATACTATAATGATAGGATTGGGGCCTCGGTGGTGCAGTGGGTAAGCATTTGGCTTATTAACCGAGGGGGTCCGGGTTCGATTCCCGGTCAGGTCATACAATATTTAATTTAAAAAAAAAAAAATTATTGAAAAATAATTTTTCTTTACGAATCCCCATGGTGACCAAATATAATATAAATATACAAATATATAATATAAACAAAATAAATAATATAGTAGTTATAAATAAATAGAAAGTATTTAATGAGGGGTGCACAACGGGCCGCAAGGCCTAGGTGTAAGGGAGACTTGCTTTCCCCCCCTATCTAAACCATAACCATAACCATAATGATAGGATTAATACAATTTAATGTAAAACTTTTCAATTTAAAACCAGTAATAAAACAACACTACAAGCCAATGCAACCGACTTAGTAATACCCTACACGTTAAAAAAAAATTTAATTTTAAAATCCGCAGATAATTTTATAATGTAATTTAATATAAAATAAAAACATAACAGTTTTGATAAGCTTTATTACAAATATATCTGTAATTTTGAATATATCTTTGTTTGGTTTCGGGGAACCCCCCCTCCATCAATCAATTTATCTTAAATTTCAGAAATATGTAAAAAAGCTGGACAGAACACTTTTGTACGATATTTCTGGTTCTATCTTTATTAATTTGGAAGATTTGCTTGTAAGATTTTGGAATGAGTGGGGGAGGTATCTGAACCATCTTTCCCACTCATTTCAAGCCTTAGAGACAATAGGGAAACAGGAAGAAACACCCTTGTACCAAATTTAAAGTTTATCTTTATTAGTCTTGGAGATATTCTTGTTTGCGCTTAGTTTGACAGCAAGCTTCCAGAATCCGAACCAATGTTAAGTTATAAGTATAAAATGTTAGTAGTATAAAATTCATTAAGATAATATGATTATTTTATGAGTTATCGTGTAGGCAAATTAACGGATGGATAAGCGGACGGACATCGCTTAATCGACTCAGGAGGTGATGTTGAAAAAATATGTGCATACTTTTCTGAATCTAGCTTACTTTTTTTTAATAAATATAAAAACCCTATTATAGTTTTTACCCCCCATACCTTTTTTAGGTATGTGGTATAAAAAAACTTTCCTTTATTTATCTTTTGCATTATTATTATGTGATGTTCTCCTTGTCAGTCAAGAAGTGCCTGTATTATACCCGCTTTTAAATACAATGCGTAAATAAAAATGCAAATTTAATAATCTGCTGACAAGATACAATACTGTCAAAAAAAAGGTCAAAAAATCATTGTGTAAAAATATTTTATTACCTTAGCATAGGCAGAATAAAAACAAAAAAGTTTGAATTGGTTTCCGTTAATTAATATAGAAATACATATATAACATATACACATACATTTTAACACACTAATGCCATATTTTTAATAAATGCAAGATACAAAAACATATATTCAAACATTATATTAGTCCCGGTCACGTATTTTCTAAATTGAAATCATGTTATCGTCTTTGTCTGCCTCGTTTCAGTACCGGAAAATTTAAAAGAATTTTATTAACATGTTTACAATCAGCAGCAAAAATTAAATCTTATAATATTTGAATAAAATTTATTATAATTAGCCAACAATTTTGTGGTAATTTGCTAATTAACAAGAAGCCTATGAAATAATGACCTGCTTATTTTCTTCTGCATTAACATATTAACAATATGGTAAAAAAAAAGATTGTAAGCAGTTTTATTGTAAATCCTTTATTTGAACTTCAATTTTTGGACAGTACTCAACTATATTTAACAAAATTAAATACATAAATTTAAACTTTTTTCAGAATTAAGTTAAATTTTAAATTGAAGTTATTTTGCCAATTTCAAATTTCTATCTTGTGCATTTTTTGACATGCTTAAAAGGACTGACAACAGCTTGGCTATGGTGCCAACTAACAATAGATGCAAAAAGGTGACAACACCGAGTGCCATAAATGTCATAAAAACAATATTAGTATTTGTCAGTCAAACTGTCAGTTAAACTGTTATACAAACACAGTCCACTTCAGTGGATTCGGTTCGTTTTTGAAGCAAAGGCACATTTTGATCTTAAAATATCAGTTTGAAGTTTTAAAAATAATTATCAATACAATGTGAAAAGCGGAGGGATCACAGCCTTCTTTCCACCTCTGGCAGGTATATTTATTTTACGATATTTCGAAGTTGGCCGTCTTAGTGCGTATGTATTATATTTACAGGTTTTATTTAATGTTAACACCTAAGCTTTATTACCCGGTATGCACCCCAATTCCAAACCTTTCAATTAATTTATAAGTAATATTTGGTTTATATCATGTATTTTTATAATTATTTTTTTTTCTTTTTTTTTACGAGGGAATGGAATGCTCGAAAGCCATCCGTTGAAACTGTGCAGTGTGCGACTTTAAAACACCAAAACCATACCTTTTTTGGACCAAATTTTAGGAAAGAACCTGTGATATAAATCTACAGTTTGGTTGTCGGAATGCAGATATGGAAGGATTTTACGATTATGGGGATGTTATTTGGGATTTTTTGAGGGATATTAAAGAGAAAGATGTTAATACTCTTCTTAAATTTAATTAAGCCGTACCCATATAAATTACCAACTTTAGGAAACACATTGGACTATTGTAATATGGTTCGGAACATGGTTCCATAGTCTTGGCATGCGCATATCAAAGAAATTTCCATAAGCCTTGTTACGCCTTCTTAACAATTCAACGTAGGGATGAGCATCCGTTGTCGGATCTCCTTTTTTCACGTTGAAAACTTTAAGTTGGGGCATTAATTGTTTTATTTCTTTAGAACAGGTGTTCGTCCTTACTAGGTATCTATAAAACAGGGTAAGTGCCCAGCTGTGAGTCTATGGCTAAATGGAGAAAGCGTTTGAGGTAACATTGGTATCATTTATAAGTCGAATATATATCATATATCATATCTTGTTTAACATAAATAATATGATTGCCCACACACCATCGAAGTCTCTATGCATGCATTATATATTGCCTACATTTGTCCAAAATAGCTAAAAGAATTTTTTTAATTTTAAAATTAATTGATTTAATTTCAAATAGTTTACACTTTACACGATTATTAAAATAGAAAAACCTATATTTTATAGTAATTTCTCTTTCTATTATAAAATTTTCTATTTACATGTTTTTTTTTTAAATTACGTTTCCATTCACGTTTTTACATTCTAATTAATTTTTTTATTGTTACAATTCTACTTTTATATATATACAATAATTTTTTTTTTTTTTTTTCAAATTAATATTAAATTCTATAAATAATAATAAATTATGGTATCATTAAAATAAAAAATAGAAAATAAAAATATAATATTAAAAATAAACTTGATTTTCAATATTATATTGAATTAAATTGTTCATTTCCTATTATAGTTTCTTGAGACATCTTTATTAATAAATAGTGTGTATCAGAACATGTCTATAATAATTCTATAATATCTACCAGCTGGGTCATAAATATATACATATAACTTCTATTTTGACTCTCTATTAGACTTGTTTTGTTTCAAAAGATTTCTCTTTTCTTAACAAATTGCTTTTACTCATAGATTTGCTTTTATTTTCCTTAATGTAATTTCTGTTGTTTTTTTTTTTTTATTTTAGAATACAATTTCAATTTCCTTTTTTAAATTTTGTCTATTTGCGTTTTTTTTGGTTTTTGTTGCTTTTTTTTTGATGCAGAATCTTGATGTTGACTTTTTTTTTACCCTGCAACAGGGTTGCCAGATTTTATTTTTTTAGAAAGTGCAAGAAAATTCAACATCTGATGTTTTATAATCTTATTTTATTAAAATTTAAAATGAAAGATAACCGTTACAGTTTAATTTAATTTTATAAATATATTAATTGGCGGTGATTAGAAGTTCAGTTCTTCAGTCAGTGATTCAGTACTGAAAAAATGTAAAATAATTATACTATCAGTTTTAACTGGCACTTTTTAAATATAGCTGAAACTGATAAATGTCTTTCGTTAGGTACAAGTGTAAATTAAACATTAAATTTTTCAAATAAAAATCAAACAATCCATATACATAAACAAAACTTTTTATACATAGGCTATCAATTAAAAATTACTGATTCACTGAACGTCTGATAAGCGCCTTTAAATTTTAAAACTCTTATTTTTTCTTTACAAGATCCCACGGTGACCAAATATAATTATATGTATATATATATATATATATATATGTATAAACAAAACAATTAGTATTGTAATTATAAATAAGTAGAAAGCATTTAATTTAAGAAGTCCAAATGTCAAATTGGCAAAGAACTATAATATTATTAGGCAATATTTGCTATGGTCGTAGTACTTATTTCAAATAAATAAATAAATAAATAAATAAATGTTTATACGGAATTTAAATTTTGAAATGAAAATGATTGTAAATTGAACGGCATATAAACTAAATGACAATTAAAAAGTGTTGCTAAAAAAAAAGATATATTCGAATAATTGCTACA